>VMOF01000035.1:23173315-23653469 GCA_011764245.1 Trialeurodes vaporariorum
CGAAACATCTTTGCCGTTTCCCATGGCTCAGAAGTCAGGAGCACGCTTGTGTATGTAACGCGTACATGTATTTGTATGGAGTGTGGACTCAGCTTCTTAACATCTTGCGAACAGATGCGCCGAATAATTTGATCGCGCAGTAAGAGGCGGTCGTTTACCAGCTTTCTTGCGCAGCTTGAAAGCAATGACAGCTCGCAAATTGCGATGCATCGATAACTCCGCCGTATGAACCAACTCGAAAAGAATCGATTCTTATAGAGAATCTCAAAAACGGGGCAGTTGCGAGGGTCTGAATTTTGGCTTATTTTAGTAAGCAAATACATACCTAAAAAGTATTCGGTGAGCTAAAAACAATGAAAACAATACCTTTCATTTATACAATGTAAAAAAAAGTTCACTTCACAAAGGACTGCATACGGCCCATAAGGGATTTAGACCAAAGACACAAGCGTTAGAGAGAATTCCAAAAATTACATTGATTTAATTATTGATTTCACTCTAACGCTAATGTATTAAATTTGACCCAGTTCCCGTGTTTCAGCCATTTAGAGTGAACTTTTTTACAGTGCAGCTAGGTTTCATACCGGAGATACGATTTTAGCACAACACACTTTGTTTCAAATGGAAATCCCGTGTTGTGACGTCATCAATACACACGATTTTTTGCAACTTTACACGAGTGCATTTTCAAAACTGGGACACTCAGGGAAAACCAAAAGCACCTTTGTTCTCAGCTAACCATTGCTTTCATTTTCTTTAAAGAACCAAAAGCAAAAAGAAAATTTTCAGACTAATTGTAAGTCCGCAGATCATCGATATTTTGGCGTAGGTTCTACAGGATTTCATTAAGTTTCAGATAAAGATAATTTGTATTTCATCAAACGAAATCTGTAAAACAGCGGTTTCAGGGCCGCACCTATTTAAATGTGCTTCAAGTCGAAACCTCCAAGTGGATATCAAGCTTTCAATCTGACGTTGCTCGTAAACTTTCATGAAAATCATTCGGTGTGTCAAACGAAGAAAATATCTATGATTCGACAAAGAGCTCGTCATTTGCTGTAGGTTAAAGAGACTTCATTAAATTCTCATTTCCGAGAGCAGATTAAGTTGGAAATCAATTTTCATCTATTTACGGGCTTTTCTACGCATCAGATTTGTTCACGTGAAAAATAATCTGTTTCTTGTTTGGAATAGCTGGCGATATATTTGACGATCTTCGTTGATAATTAGTCTGGATCCGAACATTAAGGTGATTCCTCGTCTAGTGCGCGTCATGCTGAGCAAAAGTATTGATTTATGACTAGCACCAGAATAATATTCTAGTCAGTGGCGCGTGCAATTTGGCAACAGTGTATTCTATCCATTTAAACTCATCTAAAAGATCGAAATCAGGGGGTGCACAGTGCACAAGGAAAATTCGATATATTTAATCAGTTTAAATGGAGCAGTTGCATCGTTGCCAGATGGCACGCGACGCCACTGATTCTAGTTGTCTTAAAGTAATTGGAACGGTCAATGTTCGTTAGTAGTAATAAAATCTATAGACGATCATAAATATAAGGGAACATTTACTTCCCTTTTATTTTTTACTTTTTTACTTTTTACTTTCCCTTATATATAGTAAAAATATAGGGGATACCGGGAGTAAAGAGCGCAAATCACTATCGAGGAGGGTGTGTGTGTACGCCTCCTCGAAGGAGTATCATCAGATTTTAACTCCGAAAAAGGGCAAATTATGATTATTTCTTGCCTCCTTTTCGCACCATTTTCTACGTCGCCTACTCCGCAAATATCTTACTCCAAAAACTATATACACTCAGTGGCGTAACTATAGGCCCCGCTGACCCCGCCGGGCGGGGGGGGGGGGGGTGCAACGCATCGGGGAACGCAAACGTTTTGAGAAGCGAAAAAGGAAGAGCGAAAAGGAGAAAAGGAAAGGAAAAAGGGGGAAAAAAAGGAAAGGGAAAGGGAAAAAAGGAAAGGAAAAGGAGAAAAGGAAAGAAAAGAGAACAGATTGAGAAAAATGGAGAAAGCAATGTAAAGTCTCTAAGTGCTTCTGCCAAAATTTATGTTCACAAAGTTGGGAGCTTTTGAAAGTAAATTTTCTACATTAATTTACAATAATTTTTAAAGAAATGAATTTTTCCGACAAAGGCTCCGACTTGTACGGGTGCACAGGGGGCCGGGGGGAGAAGGTTTCCACCGAAGCGGCCAATTTATCCTTAAAAAAGAGGGGCGCAGCATTCGAATCGACAGGGGGCGCTTGCTCAGCTAGCTACGCTACTGTTGAAAAAATTGTTGAATTTAACTATTATAGTTAAAAGTACCTATATGGACACCACTTAAAAACTGTTAGTTTGACTACTTAAAATAGTTCAAAAATAGTCAATTAATACGGGACGGAGGTAATTCAACTATGTATTTTAAATAAGCAAACTAACTGTTTATAAGTGGTGACCATACTTTTGACTATAAAATAGTTAAATTCAGCACTTTTTTTTCAGTGTGTACCGGGAGAAATCATATAGCTTTTATGTAATCGGAGTCGAAGTGAGTGCAGATAGGTTTTTAGGCGTGATTCAAATATTGTTTTCATTTCTTTTCATTCGGTACGCCTGAAAACGCCAATGATAGAGAGGAGAAGGAAAAGAAGAAGAAAAAATAGACTAGAAACATTTTTAGGCAACATTCATAACCTTCAATTCACGCCGTACGACGTACGTATACTTAGTTACCTCGGTATTTAACTAGTCGGTGGGTCGTATGGGTGGAGTTGTAAATTGTAGTGCCCCAAAGCGGCGTCCGTTAAAAAACGAGGAAAGAAGAAATCGAGAGATCCAGAGTAAAGAGTACATGTCGTGAAATTCAACGGCGATTTGTTCGTAGTTGAGTTGCGATAAAAAGTTATGATCAAAAAACAAGGAAAAAATTTCGACATTTATAATTTGTTAATAATGTTAATAATTGTTATTTATCCTTGGAACACGAATCCAACGTCTAGTCCGTATTTGCCCGAGTCCTTAAATTATTCCATTTAAATTTACGTAACGCTGATACTTATCTATTCTAATGCTTTTGATTTGTCGTTTGATTGTTTTTTGTCTATTCTTATTCTATTTACTCATATTTTTTTTTTCGACAGAGGAATTTTTCACTTCTTATAATATGTTCAGTTGCCGATTTTAGCCTGTTCACAAAACATCACCGCACATACATCAAGGCAAGTTGAGTTTTTGAGGAATGTCAACAGTTTTTAAATTTAAATCAATAAATATAAAACTATCAGAGCTTGGTTCTCTTCTCGTTTTTTCGGATGATTGAAATCTTTTGCTTTTTCTCTCGGTATTAAAATAATGCGTATAGCTGCGATATTTGACGAGGGATCCACTCATTGGCGGATCCAGCCCTCGCGAACGGGGGGGGGGCGAACTTGGGATTTTTCCCCCCGGAGACCCCCCTTTCCTTTTCTCTCTCTTCCTTTTCTCCATACTATATCAACATTAGCTTCTCTCAGAATTTACCCTTTTACTACCAGATTATGACTAAAAACATAGCCGTAGCCAGGATATTGTCTTCCTCACTCTTAGCTCATTTGAACGCATGAATTGGAAAAGGACGGATATACGAGCCTATCAAGTGACTTCAGTCCCCGTTTCTTTGCTTTTCTAACGAATTCAGTCAAATGAGCTGAGAGAGAGAAAGAAAAATTCTTGACTACGACTATGACTACGAATCAATGTTCACGCGCTCAAATTAAGCGGTTAGGTAAATATTTCTACACCGCAGTGCTGATTTTTCATACACAGTTGATTGAAGGCACCCGAGGAAATGTTATTTCTCATTGATTAAAAATGTTGAGTCGCAGTCATTGTGAATAAAAAACCGAGCTTATGAAAGGCAGATCCAGTTACAGAAACAAATATACTAAGGCGCAGTGGCGTAACTATGGGGGTAGCCGGTAGTGGTAGCGGAGCAGCAACTGCGGGGAGGCGCAAGGTATTTTGATTTTGGGGAGGTTTTTGTTATATTACATCACTGATAACATAAGGTAGGTGAGACAAACAAGGCAACATTTAGATTTGAAGAGCTGTAATTTTTATCACCTACATCATACGAATCTCACGGCTGTCATGTCGGGAACTTGGAAAATGCTCAAGATCTGGATCGCAATAACTCAATTTACCGATTCAATGTTTTGAAGAAATCGAATTCTCCAGCCTTCAGACAGATAATCAAACGTCGCAATTATTTGTTTTGTTAGACACCTTCATTTTCTTAGAAAAACAAAAAAAAACCGAGTCACGATGTTTACCTTGAGTCTTTGATCACTATGTTTGCCAAGAGTGCCACAAGTAAAATCCATTTCTTTCCCGAAAATAGAATTACACATTCTGTAACTAAGATGGGGGAAAAAAAGGTAAATGATGAACAAACCATGAAAGAAAAAGAGAGAGAGAGGGGAGAGGAGAGAGAGAGAGAGAGAGAGAGAGAGAGAGAGACAGAGAGAGAGAGAGAGAGAGAGAGAGAGAGAGGAAGAGAGAGAGGAAGATGCTCCTCTGGCTCTTGACGATGCTAAAAGATCGGGAGATAATCAGCGACCTTTCCGAGAGAATGGTAAATGATGTTCATAATATTAAATAGAATTACTCGCATCCAGAGAGGTGATCGAGTTCGAGATGATGCGATCTGAAAAATAAGGGTGAACCTGTGTTTTTGAACCTGACCCTTTGTCGTAGGTTGTCGATGCAACCCACAACCCACGGCATGCCATGACATCCCTCCTCGCTCCTCGCTATTGGACACCTTTTTCACATTTCGTTGGTTGATTTCGAGATATCTGACTTTGCAATGAATGGGGGTAAAAAGTAAAAAGGACGCACAAGAACATGCGTGTGTCCGAAAGGTCAATCAATTGAAAAATTGTTAATGACGGCTGCGGACTGCACGAAAAAAAAACTACGGTGAAAATAACTATACGGATACCTGATTTTGGCACCTGCTAGATGTTATGGTAGCGTTAACCAGAAGTTTACTATGTTTTGACTAGGTACTAGGTGATGTTCCCTGATTGCATGTCAAATTTACTCAAAGTATCGGTAAATGTACCATACTTCTGGTCAAGTTTACCATAACATCTAGCAGGTGCCAAAATCAGGTATCCGTATGGTTATTTTCACTAATCTTTTTTTTCCGTGTGCGGATGGCGTCTTGTTCACAGAACGTTGCATCAGATTGTACTTGTACTATTTTTTTTTTTTTTTAATACATAAAGTTGATTTCACAAAAAAGTATGGTCTTAAAACTTACATAATGTGCCTGGGGCGGATAATAATTTACTTTATCGATCATTATTACTGTCTATGATTGACGCTATTGTCTCTATTGGTTGAAACGTTTAAAAATTGACTGTTGCCATCGTTAAAGTCTCCGTTATTTAGAAGCTATTCATGAATGGCTTTAAAAAAAACGGGTACTTAACGATCGTAACCTTCGTAACTGCGAACATTTTACAATACTTGACGAATAGAATCACTCATAGACAGTTTTAATGATCGATTCATCGATTTAGTAAATTATCGGCCCCCTGGCCTATTAAATTTTGTTAGAACCAAATGTTGAACGGTACCAACAAATTTTACAAAAAGAATACAACTATCCTTAATACCCCCCCCCCCAAAAAGAAAGAAAGAAAAAAAAGGAACAAGTGGGAGTAAAGGCTTTACTCATCCGTAATAGCTAACCTGAAAACCCCCTACACCGTCATTGGTTACGCAGCTCACCCTTTAGACTGCCATTGTGGATAAAGTGTAAATGGTCAATGGTTTCCATTCACTGTGCGTCGGCTGATGAGGGTGTAGTGTTGTATTAGTAGAGCAGGACCAGGAACCATAAGCGCCAAGCGGATATATCCACTATTTCAAACGTTAAATAGCGAGTGTTTTATTGTGGTGTGTGGGTAGGCAGGGGGGGGGGAGTTTGAATGAAGGGGTCTTACGGAGGGGGATGGAGAGGAAGCGAGGCTATCTAACGACGTGAAAATGCAAACGTTGTCGTCCGTCGGTCGGTAAGGAGTCAACCAAAGTGCGTTTATCCTTATATCCACCCTTCGACATCCCTTAGCGGGAGTCCTTTTGCAATCGCCTCCCTCCCACCTCCAGCTTATTCTTCCTGACAACCTTGACAAGAATTGGTACACGGGTAGACTGTAGAGCCTCTATGACAAGAGGAAATACCTGTTCCCATCTCCCAGTCTTGCAAACTCATTTTCTCTTCTCCGCGGGACGTTCTAGCTGCATTTCATTTTTGTTTATGCGGGATTTTTTTGTTTTTTGTTTTTTGGAACGCCGTATTCTTTGTGACAATATTGAGTTCCACGCAAAAGAGGAGACAAAGGGTTTCCGCACGCGATTTTCTCGCAAGTATTATTTTAGATTTTTAAGTAGACAACAAACCCGGAATTGTTTTGGTATTTCGGAATAAAATCCTTTTGATCATAATCGCGATGTTTAGCAGCGAGCTATATTGAATATTCATAGAAGAGTCCTACCGTCGCTTGGAGCATATTTGTGACTTCACTTTAAGACTAAATTAATTAATTCAAATAAAAATAGTTTCATCAGGATGAAAGAACAAGTTACAGAGTGATAATAATTACAAAAACTTTAATGAAACATAATTGCTTCAGACAAACAGTCCATATTAAAATAGACGAGTTTATAGTCTCTAACCAGAGCTGTAACCTTTGGCTGAAAACACTCAATATTATTTAAAAATACTTTAACCCTTCCGATACCCTTTCGATTGACAGTAAAAGCGACTGCAAATGGATGCCATTTGCAATACAGTGTTTCTCCGCGCAACTTCAATAGGTGGAATAGGCAAAACAAACACCAAGGAGTACACATATTTAACTATACACTGAATTGAGCGAGCTAGCGTTGCTTTTTCTCACTCGCCTGATAATGAAAGGGTTGGGAGGGGGGAAGAATCACATTCAAAAAACCATTTTCCAAGAGGAGAATGCCAAATTCTTATACAGGGTGACTGTAAAAAAAAGTCCCCACTCAGAGGTTGAGACGGTTGCCACTTCAAAAATTGAAGGGGCTTTTTACCTTTTGAGAGACAAATTGATACGCTAACCAACAATGAAGTCGTCTCGGAATTAAACTTTCATGCAAATGAGGCAGAAGTATATAGAACTTAAATCTCGAGGCCTATGTTGAAACCGTGATGTAAATATAGGGCATTCTACCAATTTCTCGAGTGGCAACCAGGCACGTAGTGGGTGGGCTATCAGGCCTACTAAAGGTATGGGTCACAATTTCACGAAGGGCGCACCAGATAGAAACTTTTGGAAAACGACTGTAAAAACCACAAAAGTGATAGAAAAATTGAAAGAGAAAAAGACAGAAAACAAATTGTGAAGGAGGGGTGTGGACAGGATAGACGACAAAAAATATGTAGAAGAAAAAACACATAGCTGCAGCTACGTTGAAGCCAATGCATTCACGGTATCAACGGCCCAAAAAGCCGGAGGCAAAATCATTAAGGGTTCTAATAGAGCAGATGTAAAAATTAAAATCGCATGTCAGTTAGGTAGAGGACGTGGCAAAATACGGAGACGAGGGATTGCGACCACTACAATAGTTGGACTTAAAACGGAATGCGGGATGTCAATAGATATTGTGAAACCATTATAGCTTGATGATGGAGAGAGACCATTTTCCGACTCATATTATTCCAATAAAACTAAAATTGGTACAGCATTTACGAAACCATATGGCAGTGCTACTCGCCCACTATAAATAAATAGCTCTGATTTTGAGCCATTGTTGGTGGTCCGGTGACCGAGCGGTAAAATTAATTTTGAAAGGATTTTCAATTAAGAGGCTAAGTATATTGAGGATAATATTATTTTTAAGCCTCATCATTCCTATAACAGAGCTAATTTCATGCTGTATTCAAGCTTACAATGGTCATAGTATTCCATGAATCGCCACTACGAAATAGAGAAGGGCTCAATTTTGACTTTACTCCTCAACATCAAAGGTAAAAGTGAATACAAGTGATCTGATAACTGTTTTCGTAATTCCTTGTCTATATTTATGTGATTTGATTTGCTGCCGATAAATAGAGCGCCAAGGGTAACGTGACCAAGAGGGGATGTTGGTACTAGAGCTTACGTATTTTGAGTCTCAGGTGGAGGAATTCCAGCAAGTAGCGATGCCTGCTTCCAAAATTAATCAAAATGCATCGGTGAGCGGTTGATTAGCAACGAGTCGTACTCTTTGCTCAAGAACCAATTATTAATCCGTTTTGATGAATTTTGGAAGCAGATAGCATTACTTGTTAAAACGCGCCCGTGGACCCGAATATACCAGATACTTAAATTGCTTGATCTAGTTAAACGAGTGATGGGAAGAGAGTGGGGGAGGGGAAGTGGGAGGGGGTTCGGGATCATTTTGAGGGGGTGCAAAAATAAATCGGTGGTACGGGGCGCATGCAAGAGAAGCTACGCCTGCCGGTGGCAACTGGAGTCCTGCTCCCTGTACGTAGAAAGTTAAGACAATTGAAACCGTTGGCGCCGCCGCTTTTTTGCGCATTTGTTTACATTTTGACGACTGTTGTTGTGTTTTGGTCAGAGGCAAAGATTACTGTGCCGTAGAGTTACTTATGATTTAGTCTTTCATTGCCTTTCTTGATCAGCATCTATTCATGCTTCCAAAGATTCTTTTAGGCAATAGAGACATCCTTCAAAGTGCACCATGATTAAAATTAACAGGTTTATCGACCATTGACTCTTTTATCCATAGATTACCGTTGGACCTCTCCGTTTGTAAACAAATGTATGGAAGCAAGTGTGCTAAAACGCATCCAATGGCGGAGCTCGTATAGAGCCTAGAACACATAACCAATATCAAAGGTTGACAACCCCCTTGCTCCAACTCTCTACACAAGGAACTCTAGCGGTAATAACCCTAACTTCTGGATGGAGATCTTTTTTAGGTACTATGTATACCCAGTAAAATGTGTAAAAACAGGACAGGGAATGAAGCTCTTGATGCAAACTTTTGCTGTAAGAAAATGTATACTTGAATCTAATGTAAAAAAAAACCAGCGAAAGTCACGAAAATCTCTGGAAGAAAGTCTATGATTCTGTAATAAACTTAGAAAATAGTTGTAACGGCAAGATCACAATGGAGGAGCTAC
Source organism: Trialeurodes vaporariorum (assembly GCA_011764245.1). NCBI lineage: Eukaryota > Metazoa > Arthropoda > Insecta > Hemiptera > Aleyrodidae > Trialeurodes > Trialeurodes vaporariorum. The sequence goes on from VMOF01000035.1 coordinate 23,182,526, forward strand.
GCAGGGAGATTCCAGGGATAATTGTTCACTTTCTCCACGGAAATATTGAGATATATGTTTCAAATTAGATAGGAATCTCCCTTGATACCTGCGGAGCTCTGCCATTGAGCCCGATTCTGATAGTGAATCTTTTAGTGTACTCATCGTCATTTTTATAGGTTTTCATGCAATAATCATCAACTCTTTGATCACGTGTAGCAAATGTTTGCAAAACCCCCACTCAAAAATTTGCAAGTGTTTGAGTACACTATAAAAGAACGATTATAGACCGTTCGTCGAGCCGCCTGCCTCTACGCTCAATATATGCTTAATCACACGATGCCCCAAAAACCTTGTTACTGTATGCTAAACTGCACTTTCAGCATCCTCAAATCCTCCGTACAACACCCCCCCCCCCCTCGAACAACAGACAAACCCCCTTCCCCTCGCATCATTCACTCCTCCCCCGTCAGGTACGATATAACGGCACTGCTCCAAGCTCGCGCGCGCACTTAGGCGAAGTGCACCCATCACCCATCACCCGCGCCTCGCCTCGCCCCGTGTAGGCCCATTGACTCTCGTCAAAACAACGAGACAAAAACAAAGCGCAGCGGCAATTAGATTTTGAAGATATTTTTGTACTCGTTCAATGCTCACCTCACATACACGATCCGATGAGACGAGTCGGGTGTATACAGTGCAACATAGTTGCCATATGGGCAGATTCAGGAATTTGTCTTTCTCCCTCTCTCCTTCCATTTCCATTTGAACTTGTGAGTTAGAAAAGGACAGAGGTAGCGGCTAAAGTCACGTACACTGAGAAAATTTTCCGGTTAATTCAACCGGACGTCTTGTTATTACTAACTTAACTGGAATTCCTGTTGCTTCAGTAGGAAATACGGTTATTTTAACAGGAATTCCTATTTCTTCGCAAGAATAGAGGGTTTTAGTAATGGCGACTGCCGGTGATGAGCGTTCCAAACAAAGCCAGTCTGTCTCTCTCGCTCTCACGTGACCCCTATGTACTGCCATCTCACTCTAATTTCAAAAATCGTATATAGAGACTTATTTTGTGAAATTTTATGGCAGAAAAGAATTTCTCGAGGTATTTTAATGCGATTTTGATATTAATATGTCGTAAAACAAGGCCCTGTATACGAATTTCGAAACTAGAAAGAGATGGATGTACATGGGGGTCACAGGAGAGTGAGTGAGATAGTTTGGAACGCTACGCGAGTTTTATCACAACCGATTGCGACCGATGAGTGTATTGTTGTGGTTGTTGGCTAACCGTTGACTTCGCACTAAAACCGTCTATTCCTGTTGAAGTAACAGGCATTCTCGTTGAAATAACAGGAATTCCTATAGAAATAATAAGAATTTCTTGTTAAAATAACAGGAAATCCCGTAAAGTATAAGTATTAACAAGACGGCCGGTTGCGGCAACAGGAAATTTTTCTTAGTGTGATGACCCCCTTTGCCATATCCTTTCGTAACACATCATGCACGTTAGAGTCATAAAAGACTCAAAATTAAGTCGGTATCATCACGAAGAAAAAAAAAAAAAAAACAAACAAAAAACTGTATAGGGTAAGAACATAGTTGAAGTTTATCCAAAAATACTCAAAAATGATGAAGAGACGAAGTTTCAGAAGTTTCTGATTCGAGAACTCTATGCGTCTTGAAAAAAAGGGAATCACATCTCCCTATGATCGGAGCAGCTGCCTTTGCGATTTTCCAATTCACCGATGATTCCACCGGTTGAGAAAATATTGCACAGCTCAGTTCAGTTCATGACTGTAACGCACGAAAATACTCGCTTCTGTAATCTTTTCTCAACCGGTAGAGTTGTCGATGGATATTTTATATTACTTCAAGGATATTTTAAATACTTACGTATAATTTAACAGCGATTGCACCTATTGAGAATAGGTTACAGATGCGAGTATTTTCGTGCATTACAGTCATGAACTGAACTGAACAGTGTAATCTTTTCTCAATCGATGGAATTGAAAATATGACATTGAATACACACGAACGGCAGCACTGCCACTGCCTTTGCAAGGGCGGATCCAGCAATTTGGCAACCATGTATTCTTCCCATTTGAAAGTATGAGGAAGAATCGATTCTCGAGGGGGCCATGGCCCCTTGACGAATCGATTGTTTCTCACGCATTCAAATGGGAAGAATACACAGTTGCCAGATCGCTGGATCCGCCCATGTGCCTTTTGGTAACAGAGATAATCATACAATAAACAATCGTCACATTTCACGAATGGCACGCCTTATTGACGCGCCATTTTTCTCACCCGAACGATTCGAAAATTATGTTCTATTGCACGGCGTGGGTTGACACTCGTCAACGCATAAGCTAGGAAAGCAAAGAGCTTTGTGCATTGCCCTCTAGAGACACATGGATCCCAGTCCCAGCACGGCTATAGGCATCGGCTGTAGCTCCGAAGCTTTCAAAATGAGTTGGCAGGTTTGACGCGCGCGCACTCATTTGCGTGTCTGTGCGTTCGTATGTGCGCGCCTGATGCGTTTGTGCAATGCGTGCGCGTAAAGCCATGTGACAAACGGTGTACTTTGACGGGTCACAACTCAAACAGTGGGCAGGAACACGGTACAGATTGGACAGAGTCATTGGCAGCTCGGGAACAAGCGATCATGGGATTTTTCAGGGGGTACTGCAGCAGTAGCGAGGTGTGAAATTTGGCAACGAAAAACTTTCTCCACTTAAACTTATATTGAAAGAATCGGAATACTTCGGTCATCGGTGATGACTAGATGTTTCGACCTTTCTAATGTATTTAAAGGGAGAAAAAGAAACGTTGCCAAATTGCACGCCTCGCCACTGTACTGCAGGAGGTCTAGTAAGGTTCTTATGAGAGAGACATCGATGTCCTGTAACTTGCAAACGAAAGTATCCTGATCGAAGTTTTTACACTTTCTAATCTGACAACATGTAGAGAATTAAGACAACAGGATACTGATTACTGGTACTGGGTAGTCAACTTTCTGATTGGTCATGAGTTTTAGGCTCTAAGGGGCGCCGCTCTTGGATGCGTTTTTATACATTTGTTTACAAACGAAGGGGCCCGGTATTTTACAGATAAAACAATTAACTATCGATCTTGTTAATTTTAATCATGATGTACCCCAAGAATGTCTGTAGATCCCAAAAGAAAGTCGACTACCCAGTACGTACCCTCTTGTCTTAATTCTCTACATGTCGGCCTCAGTGGTCTGGTGATCAGCGCAACTGGTCATACTAACCTAGAGGTCCCGGCTTCGAATCCCGGCCGGGTGACAAGATTTGATGGTCTCAGATCTAGTCATCTCAGAAGTACATTGATGTAGTTCTTCTCTCTTTCATCGTTCCTATAGTTCCTTTTTTCTCTTCCGTTTCGTCTGTCAAGCCATAGTTGGCGAAAAAGTACACTCAAACTTCCTAAAAAAAAAAAAAAAAAACTCTCTATATACATGCAGGGACTCTACTCCAACCTACAACCGATCCTATATAATAAAATACGCTTACTGTGCGTCGTTGTCTCCTCTGTCTCCGCGCGATGTGAAGCCGCAGCTCAAGCTCGACTCTTCACCCGAAAAAAAAAAAAAAAAAAAAAAAAAAAAAAAAAAAAAAAAAAATCGAGGCTAGAGGCTCGTCTCGGAACAACAATAAGTCAATTAGCGTACTTTTTTTAGGCGCGCATGATTTCTGCCTGTCTTGCACTGCGAGCACCTCCTGCCCTCTGACTGTATGGTGCTTGTATGCATGGGGCTTGTCACATATGCATCCAAAGTTGAGAGCTGAGACTTATAGATCCCGGAAAGAAAGAGAAACTCCATACTGCGCTCAACCGCTAATCGAGCGGTGCATGCATACATACACGCGCATGTGTGATGTACGATTTTGACTCGCCAAACGTTGCCAAGTTTAGGATCACCTCTTGAGTCCTATATATAAGAAGTCAAAATACTTAGACCATGTAGATTTAAAAAACACACAAAAAATACGCCAGAAAACAACAGAGCAGGGCCAGTGGCGTTGCATACGCAATGTGGCAACGCTGCAGTTCGTCCATTTAAGTCCTGGAAAAAGATCGAACTAATAGTAATGGGTGCCCGATGATCACCTTCGCATTCGAAATTTTACAAGTGTTTTAATGGACAAAATACTACGTTGCCAAATTTCACGCTATGCCACTTGACAGGAGTGTTGTTAAAGCGTGCCTCTACATATAAATAATTCTAAACGTTACGTAGAACTTCAAAGTTGAAATAAATGTAATGTTCCAATTCTTCAAAGGCTGCAGCAACAGCATATACCCTCCATGATGTGCTATTTTTAAGATGATGGATAGCACATTTGCTTGAGTGTTTTTTGCGTTTCTATTTTCAGGAAGGTCATTTTTCCAACTATTTGACTGGACTGTTAGAACATAACCTACTATGCATATGAAAAGTATGCAACTCACTTCTTTCTTAGAGAACCGAATCTATGTTTTCTTTTTTTTTTTTTTTTAAAAGAATACCTTTCAAATTCTTATGGGCTACGTAATATCATGTACTCAACGTATATTATGTAAAATCATGTATAATTTTTTGGAGTTCGATACGAATTGACCGAGAAAGAGGTTTCTTTTCGACGTACTCGCATACAAGAGAAATCGAGTAAGTTCCCATCTTCAAAAGTAAAGAAAATACAATTTAAACTTCCTATTGTTTCATTATTATTCAATGAAGAAAACAAAAATAGTTCCTCTTGGTTGTCGTAAAGATGGACTCTATTATTTTATCCGTTGAAACCACTGTAAATCATTTATTCTTTTGGGTACAGGAGAATGTTAATCAAAATAAAATACGATTACTCAATATTTCAACTACGTATAAAGAAAAAAACAAAAACAGGAACACCTTCGCAGCACTGACTGTTGATACGCGTTCCAGGTATAAATGACTAACCTTTAAGAAATTCAATGTTCGTAAAAATGTGTAATCGTTTCCTGGAAAAGGTCCGAGGGAAAGAGATACGGATACCCTGTATTTCGGTAGAAACAAAAAGAGGATAAACATCTTGTGCATGATCCATTCCATAATAATACTCACTCTTTAATAATATGATCTTTGCTCGGTGAGGTGAAGATATTAATTTTGAGGATATGTCAAAAAAGGGGGGAAAAGGGAAAAAAATGTCAAGTAAAAAGGGGAGGGAACCCCTAAAAGCATCTAACATTAATGGGTTTTTATCATCAACGCGTGTATAGAAAGAGAGAGAGAGTGTGTGTGTAAGTAATTATAAAAATATTCCTGCAACACGAAAAAGTATGCCCGGGATCTATTAATCTACTCAGTGAAGAGCCTTGGTGGTGTCATGTCGAAACCTTTCGGGGGATCCTATCGAGTAAGATCGAGCAGATTATGTAAGATCGGCGTTGCCACGCGAGAATGAAGAAAATTGTGAGTTTTCTTGGGGGAAAAAAAATCCCTTCTTCAATTGGACTCAACGAGCAATGTCGAAACTCTCAACCACTTGCTCGGATTTCTTTCTTTTTTTTGCATCAGGAGCTTATACGTATATGTACAAGAATGTCGAAGCCAGCAATAAACATATGCAAAAACAAAGAAACAAAAATAAAAGTGCTCGGTGAGCCAATAGCGAGGATGTGTTTGTTTTCAAAATTCAAAATAAGATGATATTTTTGTGAACTTTTACATCCATTTTAATGAAAAGTGCACATGGCTGATCCCAAGGTTACAGGAATTTTGCGCTGAGATGACGTCGTGGATTTTTATGGAAATGTTGATGTACAAAGGGTGTCCCAAGAGTAAGTATACTGATGCTGTTATTTCAAAACTATTATACATAGAGACTTGATCTTGGTTTTATTTTAAAGATCAAATCATTTTCTATCGATAAAAACCAACATCATTTCATTTCATTAAAAATTAAAAAAGTTATGACGGTTTTTGTGACGGGTGAACGCGCGCCGCCTATAGGTTTTTGATAAAGAAAAGTTTCTTACCAATTATTAGTCTTCTTCTCCGCTATCCCCCGACCCCACCTGAATTTCCGGTTGCTTCTCAAAGTATTTTCCGCCACTTCCCTGGCATTTGTTAATTCTTACCTCCCATTTTCTAAGAAAAGTCTTCTCAAATTCTTCTTCGGGAACTTTTTTCCGGGTTTTTTGAACTGCTGTCTTGATTTCAGCCTTAGTCTCAAATCTTCGTCCACGAAGATCCCTTTTCAATTTTGGAAACAGCCAGAAGTCGCATGTGCGAGATCTGGACTGTACTGTGGATGTCTCAACAGTTTAATACCCTTCTTCTCTAAAAAGTCACGGGTAAAATTCACGGGTAAAATTCACAGGTAAAATTCATGGGTAAAATTCACAGGTAAAATTCACGGGTAAAATTCACGGTAGTACTGAACAGTGAACAGGTGCCGATAGGCGCTCGCCGCGGCGAGATTGCTCCTGATTTTTTCCGCGAATCGTCCGTCTTATCTTGTTACCTAGACAATGACTAAAGCCGGTAGACGGCCATACATATATGTTGCCACATTAGTCGGGATGATACCTAATTTTGTGAAGGTATTGGCAAGTAGTTTCAAGTGAAAAAAGTTCATTGGAAATGTACATTTAAGAGGTGAGAAGAAAACAATTCAACAATTATTGTCAAAAACCTATAGGCGGCGCGCGTTCACCCGTCACAAAAAGCGTCATAACTTTTTTAATTTTTAATGAAATGAACTGATATTGGTTTTAATCGATAGAAAATGGTTTGATCTTTAAAGTAAAGCCAAGATCAAGTCTCTAGGTAGAATAGTTTTGAAATGACAGCATCAGTACCTACACTTACTTTTGGGACACCCTTTGTATTGCACATAACATATGTATATTCAAAACGATTGGTCCTGGGCTGAGGGTGTCAGTCAATGGCGGATCTAGAAATCTTTCAAGGGAAAGGGTCCGGGGGAGGAGATAAAATTTACTTTTTCAACAAAACGCCCAAAATTTCCTGGAAAATCCCCACCTAGATAGTGTAAAATTGGCTCAAGGGGGCTGAAGCTCTCTCGCCCCCCCCCCTTTGGATCGAAGAATCTATACACATGCCCATATTACATAGGCTCAAATAAGAGGAAACGCGCATTGATTCTTTACGAGCTAACAATGTCTATAATATTAGATTTGAATATTTTTGGGGGGGGGGGGAATGCTAGAAGCGCCCTATAAAAGATCGAAATGGGTTTACAAAAAATCTCATTCAAATTATGAGAGCAAAATTTTTCCGAAAAACTCCAGTAGTTATAATACAGCCTCTTCGGACTGAAAATTATCCAATAAACATGACAACGCAGGATAAGATGTTGCAGGTCAAGTATAAATAGTTGCTAATAAGCAAAACTACCCTCGGCTCCTCTCCTCTCCCCTCCTTCTCCTTCGCCCGCCACCCACATCCCGAAAAATAACAGGCGATTCTTGCAGGGGATGAGATGGTGGCGAGGGAGGGGGAGGGGGGTAAGTTGTGCGTGGAATTCAGTACGCTCGGGGGTTTTAAAATCGGTTCAAGAACTGTCAGGTCCCTCGGGAAGAGGAGGCAGGAAAGGAGGTGAGGTCGGTATGATGAGTGCCGATGAGGCGTTTGCGGATGGGGAGGGGGAGTGGGCAAAGGAACGGTGTGAAGGGGAGGGAAACATTAAAGGTTCGGCAAGGAATCAACAATCAAGAAAAATGGAGTGGACATATGTGAACTGTGCGCTTGGCTCAACGAGCCCTTTACTCCTCTACTCACCCTGTATATCTGTGAGGATGCTGATGCTTATACAATGCTGAATCGCTGAACGCTGAGTGCAGAATGCTGAACGTTGACACCCGCGCGCCCTCACCGACCATCATGCCCATACATTTTCGATACGTTTTGAGCGTATGGAAGGAAGTTACAATATAAGAACCGTACTTACTTACAGCGTTTAGAAATGCGTACCATAGCTTTCCAATTTTGGCGATCGGTGCGATGGAATACATTATTGAGGGGAGATTAGTGGCTGAGGAGTGGGGGGCTGACGGGGGTGGTTTTAAAAAGTGTTTTGAAGGGGATGGTGTTTGAACGAGTAACCCACATCATATCTGAGTCAAATGACGCAGGTGAACGGAGGGGGTGGGGGAGAGGGGGAGAGATAGCCCAGGTAACATTCCTTTTATATATTTCTCAACCATCGACAGGGGTAAATCTTACTCTCCCTCTTCTACTCGCCCTTTACAATTGTCATTTTCTCTCTACTTTTACCGGTCTCACGAAGCGAGTGAGAAAGAGAGAGATAAAGAGAGAGCAAGAGAGAGAGAGATGGAGAGAGTAAGAGGGAGAGAGAGAGTAGAGAGAGAGAGAAAGAGAGAAGCGGCGAAAGTAGTCAATTGTAAAATGTACCCGCTTTTAGATGAGACTACCTTTTTTCTACTTCTTATTCTTCTTCTTTCCTATTCCTTGAAATCATTTTATTTTTATGTGCCCGCGGGCGACACGAGTGACACGACGGACGCCAGTCGGCTCAATTTATTTTTACTATTTTTAATTAGGCGGTCACACCCATTCCATGCACTGGCGCAGTACCGCCGGGGTGACTGCAGACTGCAGAGAGTCTTGATTCTTGAAAAAGCTCGGAGAGTTGGCCATCGTAGCCAACCCAGGATCCTCGTGCAATGAAACGAACTGAAATGGAATCAAATGAAAGGAAATCCTCTTTTTTTGGTATGATCTAGTCACTGGTGTTAAACAACCCCTACGATATATTCGGTCGGTCGACGGTCGTTTACTTTGTTCGTTGTTTTCAAAATCGTTCCGAAAGACTGAGAACATAGAGGCATGGTAGCTCTTTCAGCTCTAATGAATGATCCGGTCAAATGAGATCTGATGAGCTCGTATTATTTATTTTATGGTGACCCATAAAGAACCTCCGCTCTTCCAGGAAAATCCAATTCAATAAGACTTTTGATTTCCCTGGAATAAGCTCACCTAACTTTTTTACTGGCCCTTCTTCTTACTATGATGGTTGAGTATTTGAGTAAATTTTCGTCCAAATTAGTTGCATAAAACGTCAATAAAAATTATTGATCTTAAATCAGGACCACGTCTTACTAAAGAAGGCCCGTATAGAGATTAAGCCTTCAACATAAAGGATCTTTAAAATTAGACGATCAGCTGATCACATGATGTGAAGTTGCGCGAATTTGGAGCCCTCTTTTATAGATTTCTGGGAGTAGAGTGGGCACTGCCTGATGTGAATCTTTGAAAAATTGATCAGCCGATTCTCAAGTTGAATTGTTTTCATCCATAACACTGACTCTACTAGCAAGTCCAATCATTCATTTCTATGACAAACCACGCTGAAATTTTTCATCAGTGCACTTTATAATATAACATAGAACAAGAGAGGTTCTATGGGGGTAGACTTCCATCTCCAGTTTAGGGAGGTATTCGTGTCAAATGTCGAAGTATGATTAATTTTAGGGTAGGTAATAGGTATATATAGGTAATCTTTCTTTGAGGATTACTTGACGGTCTGACATCAGAGTACCATGAAAATGATCAAATCATAGCTCTATCTCTTTTTTTGATCCAGGTACTTCCCTTTCCTCGCCCCCTCCCACTCCTTCTTCCTCTTCGTCGGTATACCAGCGTCCCCGTTCTTTCTCTCTCTGCCTCCACCCTGCTCCCCTTTCCCTTCGCTCTCTCTCCCTCCCTCTCTCTCTCTCTCCCTCCTCTCTCTCTCTCTCTCTCTCTCTCTCTCTCTCTCTCTCTCTCTCTCTCTCTTTAGCCTGTTTCCAAAATAAATCTCCTTTTTTATTAGCCATCTCCCTTTGAGTCCCTTCACAGGTAACCTTTTGTTCTCAACCCATACTCTAACAGTCAACCAATAATCAACCTTAAAAGGTATTCCTACTGTTTCTGTGAGGCTCTAATAGGAATTCACGGCCTACAATTTACACGGTTAATCTTCTTTTCATTTGAGAGGCTGATTGGCTATTTATTTTGTTCCCGAGCGATAGAGCGTCCAAAATGTACAATTGAATCTTTGCAAGATTCGTTTTTTTGCGTCTCTTACGCTGCGAGAAATTCGATCTTATGATGGAGGCAAATTTAAACGTGTGATGGTTCTTGGATACTTATTTATTTTCTTCAAATTTATTTGATGAGCCAAATACCTATCGATATACTTCGCGAATTATCACAAGTTTCGAATTCTCTATTTTTTTTTTTTTTTTTTTTTTTTTTTTTTTTTTTTTTTTACAAAATCGACAAATTGAATATACGTGATAAGTGTTGAATAAGCCACGGCAAATCGAAATCGCCCGAACGCCGAGTACTAACTTTAGATGTTTCAAAGAGAGATATCTTGTTGATGGCTTTCTAAACTTTCACACATCCATAAATTCCTCGATTCCCAAATGAAATATTTGGTATTTCATTCTCTAACATTTGATACCTCTGACACCTGCGTTGGACATTTGATTTGTATCGCAAATGAAGTGTATGGTCGATGTTTATCGTACATTGAAATGTCGTCACTAAAGAGATCAAGTATCGACACTCGATACTTCTAACAGTAACAATTTTTTCAATGCATCGAACGTCGAACGACATCTAATCCGATGACCTCACAGTCGAAGTTACAAATAATTTATTTTTTAATACTTTGGGTGCAGTGGTAGTTCGTGCAATATGGCAACAGCGGCTTCTCTCCATCTAAACCTACGTAAAATAATCGATGTTCAGGGGATTTACTGAATTCCTGAGGAATCGATACTTTTGTGTAGGATCAAATGGTGGAAAACATAGTTGCCAAATAGCACGAACCGCCACTGTTTTGGGTGGAATCAAGTTGACAATTATTAGGTCACGAGTTCATGCCGCATCATGAAAATGCGGCAGAAGAGCGAGTGGGTGGTAATAAAAATAAAACATTAAAATATGTAACCGCAAAAACATTCTCCCTTAAGATTATAAAAAATAATGAAAAAATCGTACGTTAATTTGATTGATGATTTAATAAACGAACGTTCGCTCGTAATAATATTAATCATCGTCCTCAATAAATTGTCTTGATAAATTGGAGAATTTTTTTTCTAATTTAATTAGATACCTAATAAATTTTTCATTTTTCTTTTTATTGTTTCTCCGTATCTTAATAAAGTTTTTGTTGAAGAATGCGAGAAGAGCCCGGTTAGGATTGTCTCGTCCAAATTTATAGTTTGCTCATTTTTTATTTCTTGTCATCACAATTTTGGGCCCAAGGAAGAAAAATACATTTTAGCAAAAGTATATAGATATAAATAAATGCAAAACCCTGAATTTACTATAACTTTATCACCATAAAAATGTAAGCACTGTTATGAGCAATGGTATATTATCGGTAGTATCGGTCATGCAATAGAATTAATGTTCTACATTTTGATTTTTCTCTGACTTGAAAAACACCTGAGTATTTGAGTAAGCATCATTGCTTATGACGCTTCATTGTGGGTCACTATATACTCTGGCGGCTAATTACTCCATTAATCCTCTTTGACAGCAAGGAGAAACCAACAAGTTCAAGAAGTCTTTAATCTGTCCCGGTAATAAGTAGTACCTCTATGTATATCGTTTTGAAAGCGCGGCATCGCCTTCGCCTATAAGAAGCAGGAAACGCGGTTGACTTTTGTAAGCCAACAACATTTTTGCAGTCTCTTAAAAGTTCAACGGTGGCGGCTCGTACTATTTGGCAACTATTTTTTGCCATTTGAACCTATACAAAAGTATCGATTTATGAGGGATTCAGTGAATAAGGGGATTCCCTGAAGATCGATTATTTGACGTTAATTTAAATGGAGAGAGAATCCGTTGTTGCCACATTTCACACAAGCCGCCGCTGAACTCTAAAAGTTCAATAAACGGGGGACTTGCACTCAATAATATTGTTCACTTTAAGCGGCGGAATCAACTAACTGGCGAGAGCAAGAAAGGCAATTGAATTAATGTATAATATTGAAATTCGGAGATCTGTAATGTGGCCCAGTCATTAGTGCGGTTTTAGAGAGCAGAGCACACGGCCGGCGCGGGGCCTTCCAGTTCAGTCATCCAAAGAGATGTTTGTTCTTCTTAAAAAAAGAGGCGAGCTAAGAAAGGCATTGAATTATGTATATATTGAATTCCGGATCTGTGACGCGGCCCAGTCATTAGTGCGGTTCTCTAGAGAGCAGAGCACACGGCCGGCGCGGGGCCTTCCAGTTCAGTCATCCAAAGAGATGTTTGTTCTTCTTAAAAAAAGAGGCGAGCTAATGAGATTAGCGCGCAATGCGTCCGCGCCCGTGGCCCGTGCCGCGGCCTGCGAGTAGAAACGAGCCCCCTCGATTGCATTCAACCCAAAATTGGGCACCTGTGAACCGGGCCTCGGATTTTTGATCCGCACCTTGGCGGGGAGTCGATTTTTAATTTCAGCGCCGCCGCCGTTCGAACGATTCTGAATTTTATCACCGTCTCGCGACTAGCGCAAAGTGCATCCAAAGCGACGTTGCCAGATTATTTCCCCCCTTTTTTGAAATTAGCCGCACATGCACAGAGTTAAGTCCATAGGCTGACTGTTAATTTAGGAAGTGGTTTCGGGGACTCAGGCCATCCTCCTCCATTTTTTTTGGAAAAAGGGCTCGTGTGACGTTTTTAACCATCTATGCCCAGAATTATTTGACATTTTAAGTGTTTTTCTAAAAAAAAAAAAAACACACACACAATCTGAGAATTAAAAACACGAAAAAATGAAATCACATACATTTTTTGGTGTAGCTGAATTTTACGAGCTAAAAACTTCCTGGATTGGTTTTTTTGAGCAATTTTGATCCAAGTTGACTAATTTTTGGTCCAAAAATAATACAACAAGTGGGTCACTTACGAACCACTGCACTGGGCATTTATGGGTTAAACGTACTTGAATGAAATTTGCAGCGAGAAAAAGACGGATCTTCGTGTTCTCATCAAACCTCTTCAGTCCTAACCAATTCAAGTCCATACCTTTCGTCTCCTCAACCTGATGTGAGAAGCAAAAAAAGGAGGTCCCCCCTTCCTCATAATTTTGAGCCCGCGGACTGTGGTGGATCCAATGAGGGGGGTAGGAGCATTTTCGAGTCAAAATTCAACATAATGTACAAAAGGATTTTACGGAAACTGTTATTAGGCTTTTTGTTAGTAAGTAGATTATAGGGCCCCCTGTGGACCTTAGTCTCCACTTGATATAGATTTCTATTTGAGTCTTTGCTATCGTGAACCGCCCTTGGTTCAGGCAAGAGATGAAAGTCATGTGATTTTTTCATGCAATAGATCCGTTAGTTTGTTGTAAATATTACAAAATTGGATTATATTTGCCATAGCTCATCAAATGACCTTTTGCTTTATGTTCTCTAAGCGACAAGTGTGCATGGTTAAGTAATTCTAAGTGTGCGCGTCAATATATTTGCATCATAATATAATGCTCAAAGTTCCTGAAGCAAAAGTTCGCCTCACATCAAAATGGATGCAAGTACTTTTAAACCCATCATGTACCATTGTATAATCGTGTACTTTAACCTAGGCTGTACGTGGTATGAATTCATTCTACGTATAGAGAAGAAAGCAACGTTAAATAATGGGCATTTTAAAGAATTCTTTGCTGAGCGCCTTCAATTATTGATGTACACGGAAAAAAAACTACGGTGAAATTAACCATACGATAGCTGATTTTGGCACCTGCTAGATGTTATGGCAATGTTAACCAAAAGTATACTATGTTTTGACTAGGTACTAGGTGATGTTACCTGATTGCATGTCGAATTTACTCAAAGTATCGGTAAATGTACCATACTTCCGGTCAAGTTTACCATAACATCTAGCAGGTGCCAAAATCAGCTATCTTATGGTTAATTTCACTAATCTTTTTTTTCCGTGTAGGCAAAAACAAGTACCGCGGAGCAGGAATGATTATCTACTCGCTGGATTTGAATGAGTTAGTGTGCAGTGAGCTGTGAGGAGGGAGTCTGAATAGCCTTCTAGGTACTGAAAGGGCGAAAGTGTACTTGCATAGCTGTATAAGTGGCGGCTCGGGCGATTTGACAACCATGCAATTTTTCCATTTAAACTTAGGTAAAATAATCCATTTTCAGGAGACTGATAGCTTTCTGAAAAAATATAATTAATTTTTTTTTTTTTTTTTTTTTTTTTTTTTTTTTTTTAAACAATCCATTTGGCTTCAAATTCAAAACCTTTTTTTTCTTTTTCTTTTTTTTTGTTCCTCCCACGAATTTAAGTTTAGTGGACTATATTTATTTCTGCAATTAGCGGTTCAGTTGCATCAGTGGCGGCACATGCAATGTGGCAACAACGGATTCTCTCCATTTAAACCTACTTAAAATAATCGATGTTCAGGGGATTCACTAAATCCCTGAGAAATCGATACTTCTGCATGAGTTCAAATGGCATAAAACATGGTTGCCAAATAGCACAATCCGCCACTGAGCTGCATACTCCATAAGACTATGTTTAAAGCTTTGAGCCATCAATCGGATTAATTTGCCGTTGGTCTCACTCGGTGGTTGTTTTAAAGGAAATAACTGAAATGTACTAATAACATACCCTTGGATTGGTTTCATACAAAAGACAAAGAAAATACTGATTGAAAAATGTCTTCTTTTTTGTTCTTACAGGGGCGCGTATAATCGCGGGTATTTACTGGAAAGGAACTCATTCGTAACCGAAGGCAACAAAGCATTTGAATGGGTCGAAGTCTCTTTTAAAAATTATCCATTTCAAAAGGAAGTAGAAAAGTAAATTAAAAACCTGACAAGAGTACTATGTAAAAGAAGAGTGCTGTTGGTATGCCTGCATGAATACATATCACGATACCAAGAAATCTTGAACAGAATTGAAGGAGGGGAAAAAAAAGAAGAAGAAGAGGGCAAGAACTAATTAAAAATAAAACGAGTCGAAGGATTTCAGTCCTTCTTTTCGGGGGTCTCAATAACTCGGTCTCGGGGCCATGCATGGATTCGACTATTCGAGATGCATGGATTTTGCGTAGTTGCTCAGTAGTAAACGTGGAAATGAGTTATGAGACCTTTCCGATGGATGGTGCTGTGTGGTGGCGATATATGCGTGTGGGAAGTGGTGGTCAGGGGAGTTGTAGGCTTGTAGGTAGACGGGGTCGAAAAAGGGGGCGGGGAGGGGGTGAGGGACTCCCAGCATGGGGTATTGTATCGGCAGAGGGCACAGCTGCAGGCACGTATTAGCTTGGAAAATGCGCATGAGCATACAGCAATGTGCACACGGACGGTCGGTGCAGGCAATGAAATGTTTTCTATGTTTTGGTGTCAGTATACGTATACAGGGTGTGAAAATAAGAAACGCCCTATATATTAAACAGCAGTTTGCGAGTTTTGAAAGAAAATAACGAAGAAAAGCCTAAACACGCCGAATAGAGTATTGACTTAATGGGAGGTTAACCCCTTTTCCACCCCTCACCCAGCCGGAAGGACATCCCTGGCATCCCTGGACTTGGGCAAACCCCCCCCCCCCCCCCCTCTGGAATGTAGAACAATCAAAACTTTACGATAAAAAATGAAAGGATTAAAAGTAGATAATAAAATATGAATAGAAGGAGTAAGAGTTTACGATCTTTATTATTAGTTGATTATATACTTTTAATTAATTTGTTGCAAGGAATAGCTGTTGTAAGTATTTTGCTTGCTATCATGTATTATCATTATCTGTTGTCACTTTATTCATAACAGGAAACTCGTCAAAATTATTATTATTTATTGATACATCTACAATAGCTTGAATTTTTATAATTTTAAAGAAAAATTCAATTTTTTTCTTTCTATGAGGGGGAGGGGGGTCAGGTCCCACAAACCTGCCTTTAGGTGGTGTCCCCAAGACCTCCTATTGAGGTTCAATAATAATTGTGACCCTCTCTGGCAATTTGTCTGCGGGTGCCCAAGCGGGAAAGCGTCTACGATTACCGGTTGTCACTGTCCAAAATGCGTGTACACTGTCAGGGAATTACAGAATGTGAGAAGACTCCTGAATTTTTTGTAGGTAGGTTGCCCGCAACACAAACCTCTAGTACAGAAAAAGGTACACAGCGAAAAGGATGCACCAAATCATCGCGTTTCGACCCTTTGCCCAAAACATGTTCGAGACATAGTCATGCTGAGCAATCGCGACCAGTATAGAATTTGGAGGGTCTTTTTTGCGTAGAAGAAATTGTTTAAAAATACTCTAGTTTAAAAAATCTAAGAAAATTGCTCCCCGTAGGCCCCAAAATTCCCAAAAAGAGCTCATCTTAAATCTTATTTGACACTGGTTTCAATACATTTCCCTCGAAATTCGTAATGAAATAACTATGCGATAGTTCCTTTTTTTCACACCCTGTATACGGTTAACTTTGTACCTTTCAAAAAAAAAAATCCGAAAAAAGGTTTGCCTGAATATGTAACGCATTTATTTAACCATTTACCAGTCAGGTTCACCCGTGGTTACTTTTCATTTGCCTCACCCCTTCGACCCTCACCCCCTCAGACCCACCTCCACTACCCCCTTGACCGCCCGCCCCCAGGTCGCCTCAGTTTCTCCCCCCCCCCCCCCCCCCCTCTCTCTCTCTCTCTCTCTCTCTCTCTCTCTCTCTCTCTCTCTCTCTCTCTCACTCTCTCTCACTCGCTCCATCCTGTTTCTCTCGCTCATCTCGTGTCTTTTATCCAATCTTTCTCACATCTTTCATTTCTCTTCGCATATTTTATGTTTTTACGAGGAATTGCACCCTCATTTTTGCCGCTCTATACACCGCTGTGTTGTCAAGTTTCCAGAATCGCTTTGGCCGAACTGTATGGAACTACTATAAGTGACTGTGAGAAATCTGAGATGCCACCCCCCCCCCCCACCTCGTCTTTAGAGGTGGAGCCAGTATTTTTTTTATGATGTACTTTTGATATACAAATAAAGTTAATTTTCAGACCCATATGGCGGTCTTTTTAAATTTAAACTTATCAGTAACTTGAATACTATCAACAACCACGTTTACCTCCGTGAAGCTGTATAACAGGTTAAACGGTTGACAAAGTAATAGTATGTCAACCCTGACATACTTATGACATCAGTATGTGACATGTAAAAGTAACAGTAACAATAAAAGGGACAAAAAGCCAAGTGTAAAAGTTAGAGGGAAGAACTGAAAGTGGTAAAAATAAATAACATCAGGATGAGTAACAATATTCATTCCAAGTACTCGACTAAAAAGGAATTTTTAATCTAACAAGAACGGAGCCAGTCAGCCAGTCTGTGTTTTATAGACAATCTTTAACTTAAACTGAATGAAGAAACCTATGGGTAATTACTTCCATGTGACAAAGATAGTTCATTTTCTCCGTACAATTTCCCAAATTTCAAAATTGTTAAATTATCTTTCATATTCATCTTTTCGCATCGAAATTCGAAAAAAAAAAACTCGACCAAATAAATTTAGGGGCCAATAATTTGTTGCTTTCGACAAATATGAATCGAAATGTGCGTTTTTTTCCTATAAATAATTGAATGCGAGGTACTTAGCGTGCATACTTTTTTTTGTATTATTGCTTCAGAAATCCTAGAATTTAAAAAGTTGCCACGAGTTTTTGAGAATAGGTTGATCTTAAACTTTGATTTTTGAAATCTCGAACGAGGTACCCTTCGGTTTGCGCCAAAATGCTTAAAATTGTACCCTCTTTCCAAAGATGAGGAAAAATTAGGGTTCATCATTTGGATTATTATATCTTGCGTGTCTTCCACCGCCTTTCCTACCAGAGATCCATAAATTAGGAACCTCTTGAAGATATGTCCTCCACGAAAAAATTGGATCCGTATTTTTTAGCGATTTCTGAAATTTACAACAGAATTCGAGAGAGTTCAAGTTTGGTACCTACATTTTAATGCACACCGTATTCTTACAGATACGAAAATTGACATGCTACCATCAGTATAGACAGTCAGAAGTAGTTGGATTTTCAATCTATCAGGAGTTGCAATGCGTGTTTATTTTCCGGGACGTGTGACGTCATGACTGGTGTTTAGCACGGGGCTCGCTCAAAAAACACACCCCATGCTGATGCAGCATGCTCACTCGACACTCGTGCTTTTTGCAGCCCGAGCACGGCGCAACATGTATAACCTGTTCACTGATGCTCGCCCTTTGTCGATCACACTTGCGAATCTGTTCACTTAAAATATCTTTACAGGTTGGACAGGATTGGTCGTGGAGGACTCTCCGCACGTAGTGAATGAAAAATCCGCTAGTTTGTGCGAGGATGACAGAGCGAATTCACTTGATACGAGTTAGAAAGAGATGAAAAGGATAAGGATCAGAAAGAGACGAAATTGGAGGGGGTTTGGAGTGGGTGGGGGTGTCGGGGTTGGTGTGGTGGATGGGGTGGATGGGGTGGATGGGGTGGGGTGGGGGCAGGATGAGAATGACGCGATGCGTTAGTCGAGAGGTGCAGAAGACACAAAAACAAACCAATAACCCAATGGCGGCATTGCATTGGACATTCAAGAGCAGGTATGCTAGTGCCTTGGTCATTTCATTGCTGCTGCACCGAGTTCCCAGAAGAGGACATAAAAACAACGCCCTGAAACATTGTTGCCAACATTACTATTTTCAATTTTAATTCATTTTTCATAATAAAGAGGGGGTTTCCTTGCCGTTTACTCATCTTGCTCCTTCTAGGAACATGATTCGGGTTTTGACCGTAGCGGCTAGTTCCAAAATGGTTTGGAACAAAAAGAAGGATATTAATTGGTACCGAATGTCATCGCCTAAAAGTTGGAGGAAGCCTAGGAAAGTATACCTAATGGGGCAGTTACATAGCGCGTATAAGGGGCTATTGGGTGAAGGTGAAGGGCTATTGGGTGAAGGTGAAAAAGGTGAAGAAAGAAAGAAAGAAAGAAAGAAAGAAAGAAAGAAAGAAAGAAAGAAAAAAAAGCTGTTGATTTTTAGCCCCCCCCCCACTTTTTGACCCCACGCGCCGCCCATGGGCAGTTACAAGGGTCTGAAATGTTGTGTTTCTTATAAAGAGAATGAAAGTACTTGATTAGCTGAGAAGAAAGATGCCTTTGGTTTCCAATTAAGTCCCGCTGTGCCAAGATGGGATTTTGACCCAAAATACATTGTTTTAAATGGAAACTCCGCGTAGTGACGTCACAACACACAAGATTTTATAGAACTTTACACGCGTGTATCTCCAAAACCGGAACACTTAGGACTAAACCGAAGGCACCAATGTTCTCAGCTCATCAAGTAGTATCATTTTGTTTATAAAAAACTTAGCATTTCAGACCCTTGCAACTGTCCCATTGAATGATATTTTCTCTTACATGCTTAAAACAGGTCATCAATTTAAAGCCCTTTTTAACTTTAAGGGGCAACCTTACTTTTTTGATCCACGCGCCGCCATCACCAGTGGTAAAGTTGAATATAAACTCAGTGGCGTGAAATTTGAATTTGTTTTTATCGGGGGGGGGGGGGGGGAGGAGGCTGGGAAACCCATGAGAACATGAACAATAGTTTGGAGGAGACACATCACTGTAAGAGGGGGGTTTGGGGGCCCTTGATACCTTGAGGAAAATGTGTGCATATTATTAGTTCTCTCAGACGATATTTGAAGCAATTGCATCAAAAAATTTGGGGACACTCCATAGCTAAGGAATGCCTCCCCACACCTCCCAGTCGGGGTTTTTCACGCTGCTTCCCTCAACTTTTGAGTCGTGATACACCACTAATTTAGAAGGCATATTTCTGTCACATAAGCGCCAAATTGTTTTGCAAAGTTACAAAATTTGATTAAACTTTTTTTCCCTCAAGTTCACTGTCCCTCCCCGACCCTTCTCCAAGTTTCAAGCTTGCTACACGGCTACTTTCGGTCACGCATACAACAAAGATGTGCGTGCTGCATCCGATGCCGTCCGTAAGAGTTCGTAACACAGCAAAACAAGCCAGGGTAACAGGACGCTGTAGTCGGTCGCCCAAATGATCGGATACCGCGATGAGCGAGAATATCCCCACAAGTCACAATCACGGGATGTATACATTTCAAAACGCAGCAGCGGTATTAGGATAGCAGGAGTGAGTAGTAGGCCGAACCGTAACATCTACTTGGGCTCATGAGACGATTTTACTGATCGCGAGCGAGAAACTATGGTAGCGCTCTTTTGCCATTTAATCCAATGCTATAGGATCGATTCTAGGTGAGGCACAACGCCTCACCAAAGAATCGATTATTTTGCACAGATTTTAGTGGGGAGAAACCATTGTTGCCGGACTGCACGAGCAGCCACTGTGCCGTGTAGGTGGTTATACATTCATACTTCGACCAAAAACATACAATATACTCGTAGCTGGTGCTGAACGACGATGAAGCAAAATTACAGATTCGATCTGTTTTTTTTTTTTTTTTTTTTTTTTTTTTTTTTTTTTTTTTTTTTTTTTTTTTTACCTCAGCCAAATATGGGCCGGTTTTTAATCCAACATAATGTTGGGTTAAGTAAAATTTCAATTCAAGATTATGCATTTTTTGTGGATGGTTTTACTTTCAGAAAAAATATGAGGCTATAATATTCGGACAGTAATTCTGTGAGTGCTGGAAATTCATTTTGAAAGGATAGTGGGCAAAGTTAAAAAAGTTCGAAATCCCTCAGTCTGTTTTGTAGATGCAAAGTTACATTATTTTTGGCGGTTTTACTAGAATTTAATCGAGTGACGTGGGTGGATCGAGTCATTTCGCAACCATGCATTCATCTCATTTGAACATATGAGAAACAATCAATTCTTAAGGGGGCTATGGCTCTTTTACAAATAGATTTTTTCTTATGATGCATTCAAATGGAAATAATACTTATACACAGTTCCCACATTGCTGGATCCGCCTTTTTCGAGTGAATGCACATCTTGTTGTAGTACCACGCCAACCACGGATTGATGTTTCCGCGAATCATTTTTTGTGACTTTTCTCCGCTTTCCGCGAGCCATGATTTGCGGAGGTGATCCGCCGTTTTTCTGGAACGCAACTCTCTCGGTTGGCGTGGGAGTCTTGCGACTCAATCTGACCGTGAGAACAACGAGAATGAGGAAAAATAAAAAACAAAAACAAAAATCGATCTTCTTCGATTTTTTTTTTTTTTTTTTTTTTTTTGCTCTCCTGATCCCATCAACATTGTGAACTTTTATTTATTTTCTTTAATCTTATACGTGAGGCTTTCATTCAAATGTATCACTATATAAAATACATAATTCTAGTACCGCGTACGGCTGGCTTAATCTGGTCAAACATTTAATCAAATAAACCAATTTGAAGAATAGAGAGAATAATCCCACGCCTCATCGATATTAAGTTAAATTACTTATTGTTAAAATTCAGCAAATTCCTTTTCGTAGCGGGATTTCCTTTCAATACTAACACCTGATTTGATAAAGACAGTATTGGATATACACGCACATATAGAGTGCGAGTGAATAGGCGACAGATAAATGAGTAAAAAGGACCGAATCTTTGTGTAATTAAAATTTTGAAGTCTCATAATAAATTGTGCCATTCTTTCAGGTAAAATCGCCGGGAGACATCGCTACATACGATTATATTAGGAAAAAAATAAAGATCCGCCGTGGAGGCACGGTGAAGACTCAAAATTAGAAAACTAAAGACAAATAGAATAATTAAAATTCTAATTAATTATACATTTAACTTGAAGGCCGCAGAATTGACCAAGATGGAAGTTGAAACGATCTGGAATGACCTTATTGTATGAATTAATAGATAAATACAATATACCGCCGCATGTATCATCGATTTCAATCGGAAAAAAATATAAATATAATAACTCAAAAGAAGAACGACAAAAAAAGGAGAAAAAACTGGTTATGGTGATTTTCGGACTCTTTGATTTGTATAGATAAGCCAAATAAAAATAGTTTCCCCTCTCGTGGTGTACAATGGTCTGAGATCGAAAAGAAATGGCCAAAAATCAGTGTCAAAAAGTCATTCCGAAATCATCGTTTATAACCTTTTAATTTAAAACCTTCTTAATTTAAAACTTTCCAGTGACGCATATTTAGGATTAAGTTACTTTTTAAAAGTGTTTTCAGTGATTCAAATTGGACTTGAAAGTTTATAAATGATTAAATTGATGAGAAATCGACTCTCCGACTTTTGGCCATTTTTTGACGATCTCAAACTATCGTGCGGTGCCTATAACATTTTATCCGAATACCTACTTTAGACGAAACTAGAAGTGAGCGCATCATGAAGATAGACCGCGGTGCAATTGAGCCGGTCTCCGGAACTAAGAAGGTCCCAAAAAACAACTGGTGTGCTCTTTTCGAAGAAATAATCCATGCTATTACATTGAGAATCTCTCGGAAGACCTAACCTCTTGTTTATGGACCCTTTTAACAAAAACCGCGCCTGGATTCATTTATTCCGGCATTGGACAGTCGTAGATCATCCGACCTTAGAATTGCCTTTTTCGTAAATTGTAGAAGACATATACATATCGCATTCGGATTATGAATTCTCGCGATGTCACTCCGCGTAAATGCGTTGCGTTGTACTCAATATAACCCTTCCGCGCCTAAACTTTAATCAGAGACAGTATACATATATATACCGAGGATCACGCACCAGTCAATCGCGCGGTGACTAACTTTTTTTCTCGGTTAGAAAAAAGATACCAAAGTCGACAAAAAGCCCATTCAGATGGAGCTGAAAATGCATGTTTATATATAAAGTATTGTATTGTATACAATCACAGTAAACGGTATGTCCCGAAAGTTCTTACTATAAAGGCTCAAGACTAAAAACACGAAGCGTTCGCGGTCTGCTCGTTAGCGCTTGGTTCGCAGAATTTCACTTATAAATCAATAGGTGATTCTACCGACCTGCAACTATAAGGAGCAGACAAAGTATTTTATCGAATTGAGGTTAATGTTTTTTTTATTTGGGCCTATGGTAAGGACTTTTGGGACGTACTATGATATTATGATGTGTTTTCTTGGACATATGCAGTCGAGGCTCGAGGCAGGTGTTTTACACGCACGGTTTGCCGAAAAAAAACCCACCATGCTCAGTCGTGCTTGTTTCGGCCGAGCACGGCGCAACATACATTTCCTTGACCTCTTCCTCCCGGCTTCCCCGCCCTGAACCACTCCAATTGAGCGTACTAGTATAATTATTATATATTTTAGTCAATTTGTCATTCGTCCCAACATCTTAAAATTTGTTACGAACTTTTTCTTTTAATTTTGTTGGTGTTTCATTTGTTTGATTCTTAATTTTAGAGACTAGAAATTCTTTGAACGTCGCTTCGAATCGATCAAAACCGAGGAGTATTAAACGGATGCAATATGTTGGATCAAAGAGGTACTAGCGGAGACAAAGATACCTAGCCAGGGTACACAATAAGCAATACACATCATCCCATTTAACACGTGTATTAGGTGTGTTGCGGGTTGCATACTCTGGCCAGGTATCTGGCCTGATCCAATATTTTTCGCACCGTTCCCGCGCACCTATTTTACATGCATTCGATCGATTGTTTAAAGGTTTTATCGAGCCTTCTGCATGAATGACATCTATTCCGTGGTTTTATAAAGGAAAAAACTGATGAATACTTTCATCCGTGAGCCTGTATTATTGTGCCATTGGAGACGGCACTCCATCATCCTATATAATCATGTATTGGAAGGAATTGGTGTGAAACTAAAAAGTTCAACGAAGGAAAACTTTCTCCTTCCAAAATCAAAAACAATATGGGGAGGAAAAAAAGTGATACAATTTTTTAAGAAGTATTTCCAAATTGCTCATTATTGTGAACGTGCTGGTTTTCAACTATCACGGGGTTTTTTTTCCACGAGTGAGACAATGGAGCGCAGGATACTTTTCAATGGAAACTTTTTAGAGGGAAACTTATACAACTTAATATAATACTATGCGCTTCCAACGCTAATGCAGGAGAGCCCGCCGGGGGGGGGGAGTTGTTGCCCCCCCCCTTATAATTAGGAAAATACCAATATCCATACCATTTCCCCCCAATATTGTGCCGAAAAAAAGCAAACGTTTGTGATTATATCAACGGTTTATACCCTTCTCCCTGGTATTTAATTTGGAGGTTTTGCACCCCCTGGAAAATTTTCTGCCGGCGCCTACTCTCTAAGGTTTCCTTGATCGAAAGGATCCTAAAGCGCACGTGACTCAGTCTGCGCAGGCGCGCTCTCGCATTAATCAAGAGAAAAAATTTCGGGGTGGATTCGAAAAAAGAAGAATAAAGTATATAGAGAGGACAATAGTTATTGTTTCACTTTTTACGCGGAATCGCGCATACTTGAATATTTTATTCCTTGCTGTAAGATTGAGGAACTCGCACTTGTGAAATAAAAAAAATAAAAAAAAACGACAACGCGCGGGGGTCATTGTCTCTTTTGACCAAAAGAGAGAAAAAAGATCCTGATGTGAGAGAGAAAGGAAACAAATGAAGTGGAAGGGGCGAAGGAGGTAAAAACAAGTGGATGAAGAAAAAAAAAAGGATTCATCGGGATTTGAAGCTCTCGGAAAGTGATTATATATGCGTAGAGTAAGAATTTTCGGAGTCATCAGAAACTACACGCACCACACCACCGCGCACAGGCAGTATTGTCATATTTGAGGTTGAAATCCGTATATTTTACGTTGATTCTTATGGGAAATATAAAGCCTAAAGTCGTATAGCCGGCAACATTGTCACAAGACATCGCGCACACGAGCCGCGAGGTTGGTTTCGGTCTTTGACAGGTAACCTTAAATATACCGGTAATTCGGCGAGGTTTCATAGGAAGGGGAACCTCGGACTTCCCTCCTACTCCACTATATGCCAGTGCGGCTCTCGATCGAATGGGTTAATCAGCATATGGTGGATTTTCTTATTATTTATTCGCGCATGATGTTTTTTTTTTTTTTTTTTTTTTTTTTTTTTTTTTTTTTTTTTTTTTTTTTTAAACTAAATTCCGGGCTCCGTAAATCCGCGGCAAAAACAATGATACTCAGAGCGTGTGCGCTGCCTCAATCGATGTTGTCAAGTGGAACAATTTTCAGTGGAGTTTTTCTCATGGTAAATCAATTGGTTTTTTGTTTTTTGTGTTTTTCCCCCCTCTCGCTCAAAAGTCAAGAAAATCTCTGCAGTATAGCGGCTCGTGCAATCTGGCAACTGTGCTCTTCTGCTCGCGAATCTTTGGAAAAATATCGATTATAGGTGTGGCCCGGTGCCGGTGCCTCACTAAAGAATCGATTATTTTCTATCGTTTTAAATGGAGATAATTCTTTGGATGCACACGAGCAGGCCGCTGAAGCTCTGTTACCCTAGAATCTAGATTTACTGGAGCCTATAGGGAACGCCACACTGCCCTGTGTCCACTGCGACGCAATGCCAAGCTCAGATGTCAGCCATTCAGCGTGCGATAATCCACACGAATGGAAAATCGTGTGCTCTTATGGAACGCCGAAAATGTTTGGTTGCATCAAGTGAATTTTTCGGTTTGGATACCGAACTTCAGTTAGGAGTGGGTATATCAAAGTCTTCAGTAGGAACGGAATGTACTTCATACTTACCGATGTCTTTGGTACTCAAAACTGAAGTTCGGAGTACTTACTCACGCCGAAAATTTTGGTGTTCTTTATGATGAATTGAAGTTTAGCTCACATTACCGAACATTTGTTCCCCATGCCCATAAGATGAGGCTTTTCAGGAATTTATAACAATTATCCAACGCTTTTATTCGACAGTTATTCGAATATATATTTACCTATTTCTTTCTAAATTTATTCTAAAAATTCAAATATCAGGAGAGTATTCGAATATGGTCCGGGTGGGTCCCGCACCGTTTTGTCAGGTAGCGAACTCCAGATCATTACCGGAATCACGTGGAGCCCAAAATTAAATAGTTTGTTGTGCGTGAAAAAAAAAATTAGAATTATAATGGAAAGTGAAGTCGATGATGAGAAGAGGAATGTCCCCATTGCAGGCGACGGATGTTGATTGTGAGACCTTCAAATCTTGACGTACAGCAGTCGTGTACAAAAATAATATCAGACGACTCCTGAAAGTAGCCTACCCGCAATACTTTTCTCGACAAATTTAAGCGTAACAGGTGACGTAGCTAAAGCAAAAATCTGGGGAGCCGGGTCTGAAATTTTTTTGTCCCCGATTGTATCTAATAACCGCTGGTTTCAAAACTAGGATCATCAGAAAATTGAAATCAACGCACACAGAAAAAAAGTGTTGAATTTAAGTATTTTTTAGTGAAAAGTATGGACACTACTTAACAACTGTTCGTTTGACTGTTTAAGTTAGTTAAATTAACACGGCACGGAAGTAATTTAACTATTTAAAACAGTCAAACTAAGGTAGGTGACCCAAAGGTGGCCCGGCTATTAAGGTGGCCCACCCTCGCTTATTTCAATTAATTACATGAATTTACGATAGATGGCGTTAGTGCTGAGTAGCAGGATGCTATAGCTTCCCCCACTCCAAAAATCAAGAGCATCGGGCGATTCAGCCGGCGCGAAACAGTGCAACGTCCATTTTTGTAGGTCTTCAGCTAATTTTCACGGAAGTAAACAATCGTAAAAGCTAAGTCCTTAAATCGAGTCCACCTTTGACTTTCAATTCATCATAAATCATTATAATTTTTGGTGTAACTAGAGTCTAGATTCCGTTTTTGAACAATAAAATAGCATTTGAATACTTATTAATGAAATTTAAAAGGGGGTGTACACCTTTAGGTGCATCAAAAATATGAAGGGTGGCCACCTTAGGTGCATGTTTTGCGCGATGTCAAAACTCTACTTTTTTTCAAACGCAAAAAAAACCTCAAAAACAAGCAAATTTAAAAAAAATGAAATTAACAGATGATGACCAACTGTCTAAATAGTAAATTGACATAATTAGTTATTTTTATCTCTCATGCCTCATACGTGCATATTGGCCCCAAGCATAGGTATGGCCACCTTTGGGTCACTTACCTTATAACAGTTTTTAAGTGGTGTCCATTTTTAACTAAAAAAGAGTTAAATTCAGCACAATTACTTCAGTACAGTAATCTCTTCTTCAGGAGGAGCTAAAAGTTTTTGGAGACATTACGTAACAGAACATTTGAAATCGAAAACAAGACAAATTCGGCAACGGATCTTCAGAGCCCGATGAACCTTTTTTCTTTTCTTCTTCTTGAATTCTGATTCCTCATCTGCGCAATTGTTTTGAGGTTCCTGTCCTTTCAAGAGGAAGCTAATGAGATGAAATGAGCGAGAGACAAATAGAAAGAAAGCAGGAAAAGCGGATTGCCTTGGAATAAAAAAAAAAAAAATTGCCGTGTTCCGCTCCGCCCCCTAGCCTCCCCTCCGTAACCGCACAGTTCGCGAAATAAGTATCCATCTGGAGTTGCTATAATATAAACTCCTTCTTTTTTTTCTGCGTTTATTGAACCTCGTACGCGGATGAGTTGTTTCTCTATCTGGCGCGAAAAGGGTATCACGTGCGCTTCGGGTCTCCTCCTCCTCCGAAGCGGTTTTAGCGCCATTCATCATTGTTCGTGTGTATAATTAAATACCTCGCCGCGCCGGAAGTTTGGGATATTTTGGCACCCCCTTGTTTCAATGTCCCCTCAGTTTTCTCGCTTTAAAATTTTAAACCAGAGTAAATTTGTTTTACTCATAAAATTGGGATTTTTTTTCCAAGTTCAGTGTAGGGTAGCATTATCAGATGCTCTTCGTCAAAAAGAGGACACACGGAAAAAAAAGATTAGTCAAAATAACCATGCGGATACCTGATTTTGGCACCTGCTAGATGTTATGGTAAACTTGACCAGAAGTATGGTACTAGGTACCATGGTACTATGGTACCTTACTATGGTACTATGGTACCGATACTTTGAGTAAATTCGACATGCAATCAGGTAACATCACTTAGTACCTAGTCTAAACATAGTATACTTCTGGTTAACATTACCATAACATCTAGCAGGTGCCAAAATCAGGTATCCGTATGGTTATTTTCACCGTAGTTTTTTTCCGTGCATTTATGGACTTTCACGGGGGAGGGAATACGTGGTCAGTTGGGAGGGGGTCCGGTGTTTTCGTGATAATTTTTAAATTTTGGTCCGTCTCAGATGCAATTTTAAGTTGTTTTACCGGCAAAAGTCTGGGTTTGATTCATATTCGTTCAGGTTCAGGGGTTTATGTAGAATACTCCAAAAAATTAACTTTTTCCAAATCCAATGTGCTAAAATAGTAATAAGTTCCTTTCGCAAGAATCGAATTATTCTATTGAGACGAGTGTTGTAGCGTGCAATTTGGCAACGTTGCAATATGCCTATTATAACTCGTGTAAAATATCGAATGCGAAGGTGTTCACCGAACACCCAATAGTTCGATCTTTTCAATGGATTTAAATGTACATATTACAACGTTGTCACATTGCACGCTGATTGAGACAATCTCGTGCGATGAAATAAAAATGCCAAATTATATATGATGAAAACAGGGATTGGAATCCTCTGGTACCTCCTCCCTCCATCTTATAATCAATATAATCAATAAATTGTAAAACAAAAATAACAAGTGTTTTTTTTTTATTAAAAAGAGAGATAAAGACGAATTCACGCGGATTTGCTTCCGTCTTAAACCACTTTGTTTCGATGGAATAGAGGAAGAAAGAAAAACAAACACGGAAACAGAAAAAAAACATTACATATGTAATTGAGAAAGTCTGAGCCTTATAAACTCTATTCACTGTAAAACTGTTCAATTCCCGAGGAAATCCAAAGACAATTCCGAACTCTCACCCCTCATGATTTTTACTGGGTCAAAACAACGAGCAGCGCGTCATTATTACGCAGGAATTACATCGTAGGAAACGACGGAGCTCGGCGGGAAGGGAGGGGAGAGTCTATATTGCGTGGGTATCGGATTCGTAGCCCTCCCGCTTTGAATCGGTGCTTTACAGGAAGACTAATTCTATCGATTGAAGGAGTCGGCTACGTTACGACTGGGCTGTTGTACAAGGGGTGTAATTGTGGGTATGCATGCAAGGAGCATCGCGCAGCGATTTATATTCGTCGAGCATTACGCAACTAACGACTTTTCGGGGCAGAGCGTTGAAACTAGTACGCGTTTTAAATGAGCGTAGCAAACTTTAAGAGCGCGTTAAAGGAGAGGCGGGGAGGAAGGGGGTAGGAGGGGGAGGAAGAGAAAGGGATGGGGGTGGAGAGAGAAAAGAGGGAGAAGGATCTGAGATATTAAACGCGAGGGTGAGTCTCAAAACGTGCGAGAGAGGAGAAGATTGCGTCTCTGTCGCACAGGGGCTAGAGAAAAGGACTTGCAGGGACAAGGGTATGCAACACGCAATACAATTCATGCGTATTGAATGGTGCCGTTGTGCGTTTCGTGTTGCATACTCTGGTTGCCCTGGTAAAAGTGTTTCATGAATTTTCATGAACAAAATTCCGTGGGTAATTATAATATTTTCACATGAAATTACATGGAAAATCTTACGAAATCCCGTGAACGGCCTACTGAATTCCATGAAATTTTATTGGGAAAAAAAATAATTGCTCACGGAATTTTGGACATGGAAATTCATGGAGCACTTTTTTCAGGGTGGGAATCCTTATCCCTTATCGTTTCCGAAGTATAGGCGCACCTAGACCGATAAACCTTGGACTTTTTCAGCATCATTTCTTATTTTTCAAAGTGAAAGTTAATGAAAATGATTTTAAGCGTTAGCTTTTCATTGAGGGACGCTTAAAAATCAAACTTTTAAAGCATGGTGGCCCTGAGCACATCAACTATCAATTAGACTTGGCTAGAAAATTGGGGGTAGAAAATTGGGAGAGGGGGATTTCCCGGAACCCCAGGTGCTGATAACTCGTACCCTGAGTTACCGAATGATAAGGGATTCCTTACTTGAAATATCTTGTTACCCTGGGTGCCGATTAGGTACTCATGCCCTGGGTTGCTGATACGATATTTCAAGTGGATTTAAATTAATTGGAAAAAGACGGTGTTTAAGAAATAGAACGAAGAAATATTTTCAAAAACATAGACGAAATTGGTTGGCGCGGCTCTGACAATTCTCACAAAAGTTGGAGAAGGAATGAAAATTGAAAATTAGCCAATTATGGTATAGGTGCGCCAACACTTCTGAAACGAGCTGCACCGTGAATATAAATCTGTGAAACCACCGATCAAGTTTGTAAACGTCAAGCTCCGTCGGACAAAAAATGAAAATGCACAGAAAAAACAGGAAAAACGCTTTGGTAGCGCTGACAAAACCTTTGATAGCAAAATGATCCAGCAAAGTGTCTTTAATCATTACAATGGAGCTAACTGAAGGTTTTGTACGCCGAATTAATTAAAGAGATTTTGCCAGATAAACCAAAGATTTGGTTAGCTCAACTGCGAAGTCTTTTGCTGTGTCATTTTTCTACCATAGGTTTTGTAAGCGCTACCAAAGTGTTTTTTCCTGTTTTTTCCTGTGTCGCAGCAATCATGATAAATGGGTATTTTGCCCACTTTTTACCAAGCAATATAGAATGTACTGAGCTCCTCATTTCTTGCATTCTTCTCTGCAATTATACTTCCTTGCTATTTTAAAGTACAGTGGCAGCTCATGCAGTTTGACAACATAGTGGCGTAGCGTGCAATTTGACAACGTTGTAATGTGTCTATCCAAATCCATTAAAAAAATCGAACTATTGGGTGTTCGATGAACACCTTCGCATTCGATATTTTACATTAGTTTTAATAGGCACATTTCAACGTTGCCAAATTGCACGCTACGCCACTGTTGGACAACAATATTTTTCCTCCATTTTAATGCATGCACGAAGATCGATTGGTGGTGAAGAGCTGCTTCTCTTTCAAATCGATTGCTTCATAAACAAAATGATGTAAAGGGAAACCATTGTTAACGGTACTGCTATTGTAAAGTCGTCTAATCATCGAAGATACACATGATGTAAATGTAACACCAACAATAAGTCTTATCATGATATTATATTTAGGTCCAGTAGATGTTAACGATCTACATTTTGAATTTCCTGAGCACTAAATATTGATCAATTTCGGCAAAGACCCAAAAAAATTTTAGGACAGTATTTACTACATATAAACACTCTTGTATCACTAGAATAAAAAAAAATAAACAAAAATAAAAAAAAGTTCATCATGAATGGCGGAATAGATTAATTATAATTTATTTTATTATTCTTTTGTAAAAAAAAAAAAAAAAAAAAAAAAAAAAAAAAAAAAAAAAAATAGTATCAGACTAATTACAGTGGCGGCTCATGAACGAATTGATCATGATTTCGCTCTAATCAGAACCTCTCATAAGAATAAAAGTTTCGATTATTCGGCGGTCCAAAGAAGCTGCCTATAGAGATCGATTTGTTTTCATAAGATTATTTACTCGGAAGAGGAATCGATTCATCGCAATTGTCGAGCCCCAACATCGCACTAGCCGTGGATCAGCCAATCAAAATGATAGCTTCACAAACCACTGTGCGTCGCTGCTCGTCTGGTAAGCTGCCGAAGTTAGAACATAACAAACGCAAAGCTGATTTGACCGATGGAGAGGGGGTGAAGGGGAGAGAAGCTCAGTATTGAGGGGGTTGGTGGAAGTAGGGAGGGGGTGGAGGGGGGTTGGAGAAAGTAACCCTTTCTCTATCCGAGCAAGTTGTAAAAATAAAATTTCATTGCTTACAACGCGATCTCCGGCGACCGACCTTAAAGTGGGGGTTGTTACATTTCATTGCAAGCCTATAATTGCTGTTCAACCCCCCCACCCCCTCCCTCTTACCCATATTGCCGCCACGCTACTACCGTTTTCTTCCGGCCGGCTCCGTGCGGGCAAGGGCACGGGAGGGGAGGGGAGGAAAAGAAGAAAAAAGTTCCCTTGGAGAATATTTACGTTTCAAAAATTAAATCTCATCTTCCTTCATTACTTTTACTCTTAGTCCCGTGCTTCAACCATTTTTATTGTTCTTTTTTATTTCCGTTTTTGTGCGCGAGTAAGTAAGTACGCTTATGCCGGAGAAAATTGTCTTTTTTCGCTCCAGTTCAGTTGGGCCTCTTCAATTCTATGCCTTTTCTTCTTTTCAGCCCTCTCTCTCCTCGTTATATATACGCTTTCGGAAATTTTGTTTTTATGCTTTCTCAACTATATCATCAAATATTGACTCGGAAATGTATAGGAAAGCGTCGTTTTATGCTCTGTAAATATTCTCGGTAATGGCCGCCCTTGGGCCTTGGTCCGAGGGGAACGGAAATAGTTTCATTCTGTATGCCTACAATTCAATACAATCCGATACGGATCCTTTTATTATGAAACGATAGCATTTTCGTCCGCTTTATGATATTAATTTCGGGGTTTTTTCTTCTTTCTCGAACCCGTTGAACGAATATAAAAACCGGTCGTTACCAGTCAGATTTTTTTCGGTTTTATAGGAGGCAGTTCAAAATTTTTACGCAAACAGATCTCAAGTACATATGCTAAATTTTGCTCCCCTCGTCCGTTTGTCTCATTCTCTTTATTGCTCGATTTTTATTTTTAAATCCGTCGGTGTGACTCATTCGAAACTTTTCAAGATTGAAGATTTTTAAAGCAGGGGAAAAAGATTTGGTATTAAAGAGAGAAAAAAAAAACTGGAAGGTTTTGTAGTTCTGATAGTTCTTCGAACTCCGATACCTTTGATACTTCCATCTCCAGACGGCATTCGTTTGAAATAGGTAATATCAAAGGCTATCGCTCAAAAGCGCAAATTCCATAAAAATGATATCCCATATAGCACTAAAGTGCAGAAGTCAATGACTCAAAATCGCAAAATAAAATTAGTAATAGTTCAGTCTTATCAATTGAAGTGGCAACGATGGAAATTTGAGTCCAACTTTTTTGTGGAAATGCCCCTTGGTAAATAATGGCTTTGTTTTGGAGCGATGTACGTATGAAAAAACAAGAAATTCGAACTTTTCCTCCTCTTTTCGGGGGGTTTTTTTTTTCGTTGTTTTTAATATTTTACTTGATATACTTATGTTTTGGACTGCACTGCTATAAGTACTGCGGTTATGTAGTGAATATTCGGATGAGAGGCGGAAAAGTTTTGTCGGTAATGCATATGGAAATATGTGGCGCCGTTTGTTGTGCTCGGGTCACGTGTTGAGGCGTGTGCTCATAATTCAGGTGGGAACAAGCATAATAAAACGTAATCACTTGCAATGTAATCACTAAATTTGTGAGCTTGCGCGAGTCGTTAGGCGCACTAGCTTTAAGTTCACGCAACGCATCAACACACTGCATTGGCACTGGGTGTTAGGAAAGGTAAACCGAAAACCATTTTAAGCCAATAGCCTAAAATAGCGGAATTATCGGACCTGTATTAGTTTTGGAGACCAAACGAGTATAGTTTTTTATAACATTATTGACCCTAATAGAACCGACAACATCTGAGAAAAATGTTTGGTAAACATTTTCTGACAGCAATCTGAGCACAAATTTTGAGGTAACGTCAATGTAAGATCTACGTAAGATACATTTCAGGTGTACGCTGAGTTTAAAAATATAGATAAAATGGTCGGTTCAGCGTTGCAACACGTCTTTTTATAGCTCTTATTTCATTTGAATTTTGAACCCCAAAAGCGAAAAGAGACGGTTCCCCAAATGTGGATTTGCGCTTTTGGAATTTCCACTTTTAGGAATTTGCTCTTTAAAGGACGACGACTCAGATATGCAGGACCACTGTTTGGATATCTTCAAAAACTCGACTAAGATGCTGAAAAAATATTTTTGAAAACGCAACAGCAAAAGAAGGAAGTGAACATTTAGACAACTTTTTGATCTTTCAAGAATAACCAAAAAGTATTGTAACTATAAACACATTAAAATGAAAACTACCCGTTCCACAAGGGGGTACTTTGATGTCTGCCGTATTCATTGGGACACCGACAAACAATGGTCGAACCTGACCGGACGAGGAAAGATAAAATGGTTGATTTTCGATTTGAGGATTGAAAAATCTCATATGCGCGATGCGGGCGGATGTATATTAACATTTTATAATTGTGAACATTTACATTTTAAATGGATTAAAAAATTAATGCGAATTCCTTAATTCGTCCATTTCATCAATCCAGTGCGGCAAAGATTAAACCTTTACAATCACTTCAACCAGCATACTTTTTCGGCCTCGTTTTCCGATTCGAGGATTAAAACAAATCAGTTATATTGGATGGAAGTGGATGTAAATTTTATTTGCATATAGTATTATTTCCAAAATTTAAATAGAATAAAAAATTGATGAGAATTCCGTCATTGGCCAATTTCATCAATCTAGTCCGGCAAAGTTTCACCTGAACATAGTCACTTCAACCAGCAAAAAATTGCGGCTGTGACGCATTTCGTTGGTGCTCCGAAAAAAACCGACCGAGTTGTAAGAATTTGAAGAAACATCGATCTCCTTTCCTTCATCGTCGGCCCGTTTCATTTTGTCAGAGCTTGATCGCTTAAAATAAAGTCCGCACTTGAGTGATCAATTTCCCATTTCCATTTTCTACGTATTTTATTTTTATGCTTACGCCTTTATTGAGTTGCGGTCTTCGCGGAGATTATAATTGGATGAATTCAAACAGAAAAGAACCAACTACTTGTGAAATCGATATCAGTTGGTTTCTTTCTGTAACAAATCGTCTAATTCAATCGCATCTTCCTATCTTCCTCTTCCTCTTCCTTCCTTTCTCACTCTCTCTCCTCTCTCTCTCTCTCTCTCTCTCTCTCTCCTCTCTCCTCTCTCTCCTCTCTCTCTCTCTTCTCTCTCTCTCTCTCTCTCTCTCTCTCTCTCCTCTCTCTCTCCTCTCCTCTCTCTCTCTCTCTCTCTCTCTCTCTCTCTCTCTCTCTCTCTCTCTCTCTCTCTCTCTCTCTCTCCTCTCTCTCTCTCTCCTCTCTCTTTTTTAGCCAATCAAGTTTTATTTTTAATTCGAAAACATTCCGCGATTGTTAATTAGATGGTCAACGATAATTTATGGGGTGCCCGCTTTCGTTGTAAATGAGTATTGGGTAAGGAGGGGGGATGCTTTTCACGTGGTGAGTACATATTGCTTGTCATTTATTGGAGGTCCACTCTATTATCTACCTTGCACCGTTGCCAAAGCTTGCTCATGAACAATAATGACCGTTTGTCCATAATATTGATTTTTGTCCATGATATATGATGTTCAGATGCGGCTAGATTCACAGAGCGATGCATGGAAGTAGTTTCTGTATTTGTTACTGCCTTGCGATAGCCATTGTCCATATTGAAGTGGTGTAATGGCATGTGAAGCACGATATATGGACTTTCAACTTTTCCTTCTCATACGATTCTTTGAAAAATAATCGATCCCCTAGGGTTTTAATTGAATCTCTTATTAATAATCGATATTTTTTTCATACGCTCTTATGAGAGAAGAACGAAAATCGATCGTTCTCGAGTGCCCATCTGGATCATCATGTAATGGGAGATCTTTCGAAAGGTTTTAAAAGCTTTCGGCTGGTCATTTTCAATATGGTTAGAACCATATTAGAATCAGGTTGGTTTATGAGTAGAAAAAAAAAAATTGTGACAGTGCAATGGTGGAGGAGATCGTTACACAATACACATGGACGTTTTATAACAGCCATCTTCAGGCATGACTATAGTCTATACCGCGGTTAAAAGCCGAACAGGTGTGTTCGAAAGTCGTAAGTCAGGACTGTGAAATGTGCATTGAGTTCGTTGTCAGCGTTTTCTACTTCATGCTTCCTTGAATTTTGTTTTTTTGGTCAAGTAGGTTCAAATCCGATGAATATTTTAACGTTTTTATCAGCTTAGTCATTCTACAAACATCAGCAATTGTTTGAGAGACGTAAGTAAATTTCGTAAATGGACCCCGTGATGTGAATGGTCAGCATGAATTTTATTTGATTATTATGGATTGATCGTGCAGCATGACATCATTTAATTCTTATACGCTGGAATAAGAAAATAATTGGTTCGCCCTACTAAGTATTAGTGAAATCTGCGCAATCAAATCAATTGGTTGTGCTTACCCTGGAAAAGTAGGTACTCCAACCAATAGTTGGTAACTGGTACCAATTACATTGGGTAAGTGAACCAATAAAATTGGATGTACCGTACCAATTTGAGGTGGTACCTCGTACTGATTTATTGATACCTAATACCAATTTATTGGTTTGAGTACCTAATTTTTTGGGTAAGTCCAAACAATAAAGATTGCGCAAATTTCTAATTTTGTCGAGCAAACCGATTTTTTTTCAGCGTGGATTGTCAGCACTTTCAACTACGATTTCTAAAATCAGAATTTTATGGCGCGACGTTACAGTTCATCCAGCTTATTTTGAAAATATTAAGGGGGCTTTAAAATTAGAGCGCAAAATGCATTACGCTGGGGGCAGAAGTCAGGGGGGGGATCGTGTCTCTCTTTTCCCATCTAAACACATGTTTTAGGAAAGAGCAGAAAAAAAGCTAAAGTCACGTGATCGTCCCTCCTCTAGTAGCAGATTGAAGGGACGGATGTTTAACGAACATTTATCCCCAATTTGTAAATTTTAACATAATCAATGATGCACTGTTAAAAAGAAAATCTTTTGTTAAGGGTTAACTAAATTTTAAATAAATAGTATAAATGAAATTAAATTAAGCTCTAACATGGATTTTATTTGAGGCAAGTAGCTGGGTGGGAGAATTTCAATAACAGAAAAAAATAGCTGTCTGACTTTTCCCTACTCAAAAATATTGAAACGTTTATATGACCTAGAAATGTTAAAAAAAAAACAATTTTCCTAACTTTTACGTAACGGTTAAAATTTTTCGACCAATATATACAAGGTTTGAAGTTTTAATAACTTTTTATGCTGCTATAAGGTCCCTGCATCTTTTCTTGCACATTTGTTTAAACGAGCAAAAGCTCGCAAATACTCATTTAAGTCTGCCAATTTATAGCCCGCCTTGCTCTTCTGAAGTGTCATTCCAAGAAATTATGTAAATTTCCAATACTTAGTTATCAATCGTTTATGTCACAGATACATCTAGATAGTTTATGTGTGTGATCAGCCAAGACGCAGACGGTCAAACTGTTATTATGGATCTACCACCCAAACAGAAATGGGATTCATACAAGACTGGATAATATCAAGTGACAGTTGCGGCTCCGGATAGTGAATTTTCGTTTGTTGTCAGTGAATTTAGGTGTTAAATCTTATTGTTAATAATTTTAAGTTTATGTGTGCATCGTCATGCTCAAAATTGCTTTGGCAAAAGTTCGCGACACGCCCATTTTCATTGAGACATCCGACAACTATGTGCTTTGATGGGTAATAAAGGAAACCGCTTAACCGCCAGCCTCGATGGCTTTCTGCCAATAGAACCTGTGATTTCGCTCCATGCGCCATTCCTTCCTCGGGGCCGATATTACTCCGACGAGTGTCACTTGAACTGCGATTCCAATTTTCAGTGTCACGAGTCTTGTCACCCCGATATCGCGTCAATAATCGTGCGCTCGGTGCTATGATTTGGTGTTGAGGGCTTCGGGGCTATTACACAGTGTTGTCAGAGTAAACAAAAATAAATCGTTGAAAAATTACATTGATTTGAAATGGGAGCAGGGCTGGCGTTTTGCGTATAATCAATGCTATTTTTCTATTCACCGATGATTCCACCGGCTGAGAAAAGATTACACAGTTCAGTTCAGTTCATGACCGTAATGCACGAAAATACTCTGATCTGTAATATTTACTTAATCGGTGGAAACTCCGTTGATTAATCAAAATATCCACAAGTTTTTTAAAGTCATCGACGACTCCACCGGTTGAGAAAAGATTACAGATGCGAGTATTTTAGTTTAATACTGTCATGCTCTGAACTGAACTGTGTAATCTTTTCTCAACCGGTGGAATCATCAGTGAATTGAAAAATAGCATTGATTATACGCAAAACGGCAGCCCTGCATGGGAGAAAAGAGAGGTTTTCTCTGTACGATCTCGATCCGGCAATCATTGTAGATATCTACCGCCAATCGACAACCATCGACCGTGAATCATAGTAGAAGGGTTCATGATTAAGACAGAAGTGATACGAATCGCGTCTTAAAGGGTGCCCGACGTCATCACAGTGGTCAAAAGCGATTGATTTGGCGGTCAATACCATGGTGTAAATGCATCATGACCAGTTTTCCATGGAAACTTCATTAAATTAACACTTTCAGTACTTACCTAGCCCGAGTATATTCGTAACTAGATTCTCCTCGTACAATTAATTTCATTTTATTTATTGAAAAAGCTACTCCAAAAGGTTAACATTTTCTAAATGGTGTTTCTACGAGTGCCTTTAATTACAAGGAAAGGCAAAATTAACTCAGCTGAGTAGGAATTTTTAACTACCCAACAAATGGGTGTGTTGCAAACTTTTGCTACAGCGCTATAGAGTGTTCAATCTCATGTAAAATCGCGTGAAAAGTGCATTGGTTGCATCAGAAAGTAATAAAATGCAGTATGAAACTCACGAGAGACGTTCAATGAAATCCAAGATGGCGGTAAAATATCGAGCAACCTGTATGCATGCACCACAAACATCCAAGGGTAGCCAACCTCACAATATCGATCACACCCAATCACAACGTAAATAAACACATAACCTCTGAAGCTGTGAGATTTTCAACGTTGGCGATCCTTGGATGTTAAAGGTGCATGCATACAGAATGCTCCATATTTTACCGCCATATTGGATTTCATTAAACGCCTCATATGAGTTTATTATCGCATTTCATGACTTTCTGATGCTACCAATGGACTTTTCGGACGATTTTACGTACGATGAAACACTCTTTATCTTTGTAGCAAAAGTTTGCGACTGACCCATTTCAACATGCTATCGTTGATTCCTTGCAGCAATCGGATCGTTAAAATGTTATTAAATCGATGTGGTTTCCAGGGAAAACGACGTGGTTTTTGTGGAAATTAGAGTAATTTACACGGGCTTTTCACGTTGAAAATTGATCATGAAACAATTTTCTACCAGGGGTAATCGGCATAGATAATTCAGCTGTTACCGTCGGATCACCCATGTGAATAATCAGTCCTGAAAATTTCAAGACTTTCATTTCATAGTTGATTACATCTTGCTGATTACCCTAGTATTTAAAAGTGTTTCATAAGCTATTTTCAATTTGAAAATGAGAGTAATTCTCATGGTAATCGATTCCCACATTGAAAATTGGCCATGAAACACTTTTATACCAGGGTAATCAGCAAGATGACATCAACTATAAAATTAAAGTCTCAAAACTTTCAGAACTGATTATTCGCACTTGATCCGGCGATAACAGCTGAATTATCTCTGACGCCGAACAATTTTTTTGATAAAGGCGTCTATGCATCAAGAATGTAACATTTAGGCTTCTTCAGGCCATCA
This sequence comes from Trialeurodes vaporariorum, assembly GCA_011764245.1. Taxonomy (NCBI): domain Eukaryota; kingdom Metazoa; phylum Arthropoda; class Insecta; order Hemiptera; family Aleyrodidae; genus Trialeurodes; species Trialeurodes vaporariorum. The sequence goes on from VMOF01000035.1 coordinate 23,222,047, forward strand.
AACTGGATCCTCCAAGTAGTAGCTTCCAAGTGGGAATTTGTTGATCGATGTGCATCATGCATAATTTTCAATTATTCGCAACACTTGAGGTCAAAACTTTCAGAATGATGTGTATCTTGACGACGGTAAATGAATCCGTGCCAAGACTAATGATAATCCTTTTCAACATCGATGACCTTCAAAGGTGCGCGTGTCGCCAAACTATGATGGTGGATGATCCACAATATAATCACCAGATGTTTACTTGCGGAAACTACTTCGAGGATCCAATTTGATCATCTGAAGATGCCCTTTGAAAATATACAAAACAAATAAATAATTCGGTAAAATGTATTGGTTCCTGAAAATTTCAATAATAATATAACGGGCCATTAATTTAATGAATCCTTAATTGAACTTATACTCATTTTCAAGGGACAAAAAGTCATACTGTCACAATCGGAAATAGCTAATACCCATGTATTTGACAAAAATAGTTCTTTTTTGTATTTTTGTTGTTGTATTTTGTTTGGCAGTTTCACATGTTTTATAGATACCTTTCCCATGATTGAGATACCCCGGCGTCAGCGAAAAGATTACAGTTACCGTGAAATCACTCATTCACATACCCTGGAACCTCTTCTAACAAACGCTTTCTGCTGAAAAAATGCAACTCGAGCGTCTGTAGCTAGTCTTGAAAGCTATATTTTTTAAGAGCTGGAGATTTTCTTAGGAGATTTCTAGCAGATATTACTTTACTGATTTTTAGCCTAAAACTATGTGATTTCTGGCCGCTGTGCGATGGAACAACCGTGACAACTCAACATCTTGCCAAAACTTAAATCATCGGTAGAAAGTTGACTTGTGCGATTTTAAATGGTTCTGCTGCAAACTGATGTAATCAACAAATGAGTGATATATTCATTAAAGAAATAAAACAAGATAAATACTTGCCGTTCATCTTCGTAAAAACCGGAAAAAAACTTCCATTGACATTTTCAGCACGATTAATTTTTTGTAAATAAAATTAAAAATAGAAAAAATCCCTAAAAACAAGCATGCTTTACGTGAATCGGTTATTTCAGAGAAGGGTGTACATATGTGTCGGGCTAATTTAGGAGACAATACGCACCTAAACTGACTTGATCGCTGTGTTGATATCATCCATTATTTTGGCGAAAAATTGAAAGAAGCCCACTTCGAAGGTGGGCACTTCGATTTTCAGAGGTAAAATCAAAATATACCCGAGACTTGATCGCAACAGATATCATAAGTATTTCAGCGATGAAAATTACTCTTTATTTTTTGTTTTGTTGTTTTTTTTTTTGGAGTGAAAACAATTTTTAATACTTGACGGCGGTTTTTCCTTAAACCCATGGGGTTTTGGGTTTTTAAGGTCATACATGTTTACAGGGGGAAAAAACCATATTTTTACCTCTAGAACACGTCATGAAAATAAGTAGGTACTTATAGTTTTGTTACACCCTGTATAGCTTTGGATGGATTAAGAAAAATCGCAGTGGTGGCTCGTGCTATTTGGCAACTATATGTTCCGTCATTTGAACCAATGCAAAAGTATCGATTTCTCAGGGATCACTGAATACCCTGAAGATCGACTATTCTATGAAGGTTTTAATGGAGAGAATTCGTTGTTGTCAAACTGCATGTGACGCCTTCGAACAATCAATTCATCACAGTTTAATAATCACCATTAGTCTATCATATCGCAAGTAACTTGATTCGTATCTTCGTTTCACGCTCCGAACTTCCTATCCACAAGACGGCAACCTTATTAGAGCGTTTTCTGTCGTATAAATACCGCAGTCACTCGACATTCTAGTAATTTTTATGATTCTCATTTTTTCCTTGAAAAATTCCTTGCATGCATTATATGGTCTTGAATAGCTATACATAGTTACACCTATTGAGAATTTCAAAAAGTCACCCAACAAACTCTCTCTATAACAGACACACTTGTCCGTCATCTCATTTAAATGAATTCGTATAAACCTAGTTATATGTTCCGACCTTTATATTATACTAAGTATTTTTTGTCTCTCTCTTTTTATGATTCCAGGATTCTTCACCTACTTTGACGCTCATTTTATCCAAGGTAAATAAACATCTCATATCTACCTACGTATGTATATACGCACTTATGGGTGTTCACGAATTATAAATGCCTATTTATTTTCATTTGAACCGCGCGTCGCGTCGTACATTTATTTCTCAATCCACGCTTGACACCTGCAAACGCTGAACCGCTTGACAAGTCACTGAGTAAACTTTTTGATAGCCTTTGCGCAATTATTTTGATATGAATAAATGATTATGAGAGGTCGATTCGATTACATGGCTGCCAGTTTTAAAAATAAATAATTAAATAAATGAGTAAATAAATTCATTGTAACGCTAATATTTGCAACTTTGACTTACTATGAATGAATATCCGTGGTAGAAATGACTCATGAGAAATCATGACCAAATTTGCATGGGAAATCATGAGCTTCTCGTGTGAGCCCATGAAAAATGTCGTGATTTCCTGGTAAATCTTCGAACATTTTCATGATTTCTCATGAGAACTCATGAGAAAAGCATGGAAAAATCATGGGATCCCATAGAAAATCATGGAAGCCCATGGGAAATCATGGGTTTCACATGAGTTTCCATGAGGAGTCCATGGAAATTCATGATTTCCCATGCATTCACATGAATTTATCATGGGAACTCATGATTATCCATGCAAATTTGGACCTTTCGCATGGGTCACTTCTACCAGGGATAAGAATATGGTGATCAATTGATCTTACTTTTAATGATACCCCCAAATCCCCTCATTAGAAAAAATATATATTAGCCAATGCTCATTGCGCTTACCTTTTGGTCAATGATGGGTGGAGGATTAGTGGACACTATGGTACCAGGCAGAGGAGGGATTGCAAATGGGACAGAGGCTTCTCACAAGAAGTTGAAAAATACCTCTTTTCACACCAATTTTCCCAAAATTTAAAAAAAAAAAAAAAAAAAAAAAAAAAAAAAAAAAAAAAAAAAAAAAAAATACTAAAAATATATACTATGAATATTCGAAAGTCGAGGGTTTGTTACCCCCTGGAATTTGGATTTGAGGGGTTTTCCCCCTCCTCTTTGAAAATTGCCTGCCACTTTCCTTAGAGGACACCCTATGAACTTTGAACTTAACTCGACGAATAACGACGCAAAGCCACTACTGGTGCACTTTTAAAAGCACTGAGTTCACGAATGGATTTTGCACGTTTTCAGGGTCAACAACGTTACTTTTTAAAATCCAGCAAAAGTGTAAAAACTGTAAAATCCACAAAAAATCACTTTGATTTCAGGGGAAAATGTGTACTAAATGTGTTTTTGCCCAAAAGTTTCCTAAATTGTAAGTGGAAAAGGACATGAGGGTTATCAAGGATCTCAATAACTCGAGTTTTAAAAGGGGTCAAACGCGTGAGAAGTAATAAAACAATCCTCAGAATTTTGCCCCGGCAAAAAATAAAATTACGCCCTTTTACATAAAAACTGAATTTGCTATTCATTGGCTGCAGAAGCTTCCAACTGGTCTCATTGAAATCAAGCTATAAATAACGCTAAACACGAACACATTGATATCCAGCTAAACTTATGCTGGTTACCTTTTTTTTCCGGAAAGTTGGCACCACGGACAAAAGAAACGACATCGCCTGAAAATGGGCCGATGAGAATGGAGGTGGTAAATACCGGAAGCGGAAAAGCCCAAATTCGAGAGGGGTCCGGTCCTCTTGAGTTTACTCGAGGTATCGAGGGGATGACCACTGACCAGATAATTGTGTCGAAATCATTACTGTCACACTCAGAAACAGTTCAGCGTGCACTGCGAGTTCAAATATGTCGAGTGCTCTCGAATATTTCTGGTTTCTCTTCCGTTGCAGGGAAATCCTCTCTCGTGCTGCAGGGAAGGGAGAGAGAGAATGAGAAAGGGGGGAGGGAGATCGAGAGAGAGAAAGAAGAGAGAGAAAAAAGAGAGAGAAATGATATGATGATGCGCTTTTTTTTAAAAATAAAAAAGCAGCCAGGAAATGAATAAAATTAAAAAAAAAAACAAGGAAAGTGTGAGCCATAAGTAAAAATTGGGCTCAAAGCCCATTCCACTTCTTAACCTACAATCAATACCACAACTTAACCTACGTAAACCTAAGGTTTCAGAAGTTACGCTCTTGTATTCAGTCACAAAAGTCAGCGATTAACGAGCAAAAATCCTTTCTCGTACTGCAAGGAAGGTCGGGAGAGAAAGAGGAAGAGGGAGAGGGAGATAGAGAGAGAAAGAAATAATATGATATTTGCGCTTTTTTTTTTGTTAAAAAGAAAAAAAAAAAAAAAAAAAAAAAAAAAAAGCAGGGAAAAAATAAAAATTTAAAAAAAAACAAGAAAAGTGGGGGCAATAATTAAAAATTTAAAAATCGGGCTTAAAGCCCATTCCAGCTCTTAACCTACAATCAATACCAAAACTTAACCTACGTAAACCTAAGGTTTTAGAAGTTACGCTCTTGTATTCAGTCACAACATTGAGCGATTAATTGTGGTGTACCTTGCAACCGACAAACGTTGAGTTTCATTCATTCAAATCCAGGCAAAAGATCGAAATATTGAGTGTTTGGTGAACACTCTTGAAAAGGGTCTGTTGCAAACTTTTGCTACAACAATTAAGAGTGTATAATCTAATGTAAAATCACCTGAAAAGTCCATTGGTGGCATCAGAATGTTATAAAATGCAATAATAAACTCACAAGAGGCGTCTAATGAGATCCAAGATGGCGGATAAATATCGAGCAATCTGTATGCATGCACCGTGAATATCCAAGGATGGCCAACTTTGACAACCTCACTGGAGGTAGAGGTTATGTGTTTATTTACGTCGACGTGATTGGTTGTGATCGATATTGGGAGGTTGGCTATCCTTGGATGTTCGTGGTGTATGCATACAAATTGCTCGATATTTATCCGCCATCTTGGATTTCATCAAACGCCTCTTGTGAGTTTATCATTGCATTTTATAACTTTCTGATGCCACCAAGGGACTTTTCAGACGATTTTACATTAGATTAAATACTCTTAATCGTTGTAGCAAAAGTTTCCAACAGACTCATTGACCTTTAGCCTCGAATTTAAATGGACCAAAATTCAAAGCTATCTGATTGCACGTGCTGCGCCACTCGCCGCTGCCACTTGCACCTAATACTTCCAAACCAAAAAAAAAACCAAAATCCAAATCCTTCTTTTTTGGTACTTTTTTTTTGCGGGATTGAAAATATCTAGAACTGGTTGAAGAAGGATTGGTGGAAGGAGGAGGAGAAGAGGGCAACGGACAAGACGGAGAAGAAGTACAAGTAAATAATGAGGAAGTAAATGTTTGAAACAAATTTAATGCTCAATAAATTTGACAGATATAACGGGCTCAATCGACGGACGATCGGTCAGGTTTTTAATTCATGTGCGCATCCGCATTTACTTGGTGGACGCTGATTGCTGTTGCGTGTCCAGAAACTTGACTCAACGCCATGGTTGCCAGTCTTCATTCAAAGGCTCCGGAAAGACTTTACGGTATAAGTTAGAAAATAAGAAGAAGAAAGAACCATTAGCAATATCCATACAATTTAAAACCCATCTGTATGTTAACACATCAATTTTTCCCCGGAGTATCAGGTCGTAACTTACCTATACGATGTGTTCATCGACTTATTCTTCACAAATTGTCGTCAAATAACGTACCTTAATTTGGTTTCGTTTGAAGATGCTGCTATAAGAAAGGGCATTTGCTTTTATCATATGTATGATGTATGTAAATACATATTTTTTCAGTTGGGTCAGAGGCATATCCAAGGACTGAAAAAAAAAAGATCGCCAGAAGTAGAACGATTTGTAAGATATGGTACCGTTACCAGAATTCTATTGTTTGTACCGCATAGTTTTTGAAAATGTTGAGGAAATTCTGGAATTGTGACAATATTCCAATATTAACAATAGAACTTCCTGTAGAAAGTATTACACTGAAAAAAAAAGGATAAGAAATAGCATAATTTAGAGCACAAAGATATGTGAACCAAAGTAAGGGATGGCGGATGGGACTTTTGACAGAATTTCTTGTACAAGAACAACGTTCTTGTAAATTGTGAGGAAATTCTGGTACTGCGATCATATTTTGATAGTAACACCAAACTCTTCTGGTAAAAGTACATGACGGGAGTGCACAAGACGTGGTTTACATATCGTTGTGGTCAGTGGCGTACGCAGGATTTTTTTTGGTAGGGGCTTGCAATGGCTTGCATTGATGAGTGTTTGACGGAAAATTATACCCCTCTTCCCCTCCACCCCTAAAAAAAGGAAGCCTGGGGGGATTCAGCCCCCTTAGCCCCCCTTCGTACGCCACTGGTTGTGGTTCAGGCAATATTACCTACAAGAATTTGAGAATTATTTTTTTCAGTGCCCTTTGTCTTCCTCTCACTGTGACTAAAATTATTTAGTCTGGCGTCTTCGTCTCACGCCTAACAAACGGATTTGTTCGAAAATGATGCAGGGAGAGGGTATAAGGGCTGGGCTATCATGTCACTTTAGCCCCTATCTCTGGCATTTTCTAGCCCATGCGAATTCAAATGGGGAAACAGAGAGAGAGAGAGAGAGAAAGAGAGAGAGAGAGAGAAGAGAGAGAGAGAGAGAGAGAGAGAGAGAGAGAAAGAAAGAGAGAGAGAGAGAGAGAGAGAGAGAGGGTGGGAGAGAGGGGGGGCATTGCTCGATACCTCTCTCAAATTCAAATTCAATTCTGCCATACCATGGTGCTGGATTGCATGTTACAAGTCCAACCTCTCTGCTAGGAGGAGTTTACTGTACGGCGCTCATCAAGCATCGAGTACTTTTTTTCTGGCCACATAATTGGGCCGAGAATAGAATACTTACTTTGTAATTCCCAGCCTCCGTTTGTAAAGAGCATCCTTAAGTAACAGCATCAGTTTTTTCTCTCTTTATTTTAAGGGGATATATAATTGAAGACGAGAGGTTAAACGGAGTGGCTCCAAAATAAAATGCAACTCAGGTCATTAAGTTTGAGTAAGTAATATTTTTCTTGGACCACTCTTATAAACAATTTTGTTCGTGGTGCTGAGCGTAAAAGCTTTTTCCACTCTATCATGCAGCGCAATGATGTTGGCTCGAGCGATGTGGCAACAACAGATTTTTGTTTTCTCCATTAAAAATATTGTGGAACTATCGATTTTTGCCTCTCCTGGAATCGACTTTTCTCAAGGATTTAAATTACATCCAGCACGGTAAGCTTTTTAGTAAGTAGTCAAACGTCCGGATGATACAATCTCAATCATGCGTATACTGCAGAAAAATCTCATATAATATAATAGAAAATTAGAAAAATATGTCATCTGATGTACTTACGTCATTTTGTATGCTTACTGATGTGTAATTGGTATAACAAATAATCTCTGCGGGCAGAATTTCGCCTCAAGTATCCGCCAATTGTATGGACGAATCTCACTGACGATTAGATCGAAAGGTTACTTCCAGAATCAAAGTTTTTCCGAAAAGATATCACCTAGAGGCGGATCTAGGACATTATCCGCTCTGCCCATTTGAACTTATGGATAGTTCCACGGTGTCAGGTTTTTTCGCTTATGCCGAAAAATGTCGTATAGAAATAGCATCATAAAAACATCCAATTATATTATATGAACTTATATTTTTGTTTGAGGCGTTTTTGTTTTTCAGCAAGTTTTACTGTAACGCTTTAATGAATCGTTTTTCGAAAAAAATCGGAATGACCTGGCAAGGTGCTTTTTTGACTCTTCAAAAACAGTGTGACTTAAGTGTATCATTACATTGCATTGATCGACGGTTTGTTTTGTTTTTCGTCTCATTTTTTTTCTTCGTTTTTCTTTTGAACTTGAACTTTCGACAGCAATATTTATTCGTTTGGTAATTTTGAACGTTTTAATGGTGCGACTGTTACGATGAAAACAATGAAAACCATCGACGTCAGCGATCCTATCCTTGTGGATGTGGAATTACTCGTATATGGCGTCTACAGGGTGTCGAAGAAAAATATGTCTCACCCCGGATTTCTCGCGAGCTGCTTCGAATTTCGAAAACCGTCGAAACACTTCTAGAATATTTTCGTCGAAACCACCTTGAAAGTCGTTCTCCTCGAAAATATTTTCGATGTGTTTCGGCGTTGTTCGAATTTCGAAACCTCTCGAGAGAAATTTGAGTCGAGACATATTTTCTGTTCCACCCTGTATGTAAGTATTGTACAATAAACAAGGATAGGGGGGATAGGTCACAACTAAATCAACCATCAGATTGTAATATTTCGAGCATCGACTTGATATCGATTATGATACGATGGTTTAACCCCTCCCCCCTTTTTTTTGCCCCTCCTTTACTGGCCACCGAATCTGTAACGAGCTCAAGCTCAGAATGCATGGGGAACGAGAAAGCAGTTTGTTAATAAATTGCGAAGTTTTCGCTCACTTTCCGAGCACGTAGGGGAGGACTGGGGCAATTGTAACACGGGGCAAATGTAACAGTGCTAGTTGAGGCACTTCCAAGCGGAAAAAATTGGAACTTCGGTCATTAATATATTGTTTACTTTACTCCAACGTACCATACTAAGTTCCACGGCAATCGGTGCATAATTATGGTTTTTACAGGGAGTTCATGGTTTTCGCCCATTTTCGTTCATGGTTTTGGACTGCTTCGCTTTCGACTAAAACCGGTTTAATAAAGTTGCTCGGTTTAACTTTTTGCATGATTTCATTCCTTATACTTTAAGGAACATTTTCGTGCAAATTTCAAATTTTTAGGTTATGTTGTTATCCAGTGAGACCTGTTTAATTAAAAAGTGCGGTTGCGGGGCAGTTGTAACAAGACTGCAGGGGCAGTTGTAACACGTCGTATTGAAGGTTAGTTTGTTGTATTTGTTGATAATTGTGAATGCATTGACATGGAATGATCGACCAGCGGCGGACTAGCCAGTGGCGGATCGGCCAGAGGCGGACTAGCCAGTGGCGGATCGGCCAGAGGCGGACTAGCCAGTGGCGGATCGGCCAGCGGCGGACTAACCAGTGGCGGATCGGCCATCAGCGGATTACTCAGTGGCGGATCGGCCAGCGGTGGACTAGCCAGTGGCGGACTACTCGGTGGCGGACTAACCAGTGGCGGATCGGCCGGCGGCGGACTAGCCAATGACGGACTAACCAGTGGCGGACTAGCCAGTGGCGGACTAACCAGTGGCGGAACGAACAGCGGCGGACTAGCCAGTGACGGATCGACCAGCGGCGGACTTCTCAGTGGCGGATCATCAGTGGCGGATCGGCCAGCGGCGGACTACTCAGTGGTGGATCTTCAGTGGCGGACTAACCAGTGGCGGATCGGCCAGCAGCGGACTACTCAGTGGCGGATCGTCAGTGGTGCGGACTACTCCGTGGCGGATCGACCAGCGGTGGACCACTCAGTGGCAGGGGAGGGGAGGGGGGAGGGGGTGATGAGGGGGATCCTTTAAGATTGTCTTCCGCAGTTTCTATTCAATTTTTGTCAAATGTTTCTGCACAAGAGGAGGAAGGGGGATCCAGTATGAAGGGGGTGGGTGGAGGGAGGGTGGAGGGAGGGTGGAGGGATGGTGGAGGGAGGGGAGGGGGTGTCGATCGTAGCGGGGGGAAGGTTACGGAGGATGCTGTGAAATAGGGCAGCATTTTTCATGTGCCCCTGCACTGGTTTCTACGCTTCTGCAGGGGTGGTGGGTTGAAGGGGTTGGGTGGGGGCGGGGGTGGTGAAGGAGGAAGGGAGAGGGGTAGGTGAGTCGAAAATTGGATACACTGCTCCTCTCCTACGTGAAATTAATCATAAGACTTTTTTGGAAGGGCGCAAGTCTCATAACTTGCATCTTATTCATTTGTTACAATTGCCCCACGCACTGTTACAATTGCCCCCACCGCGGGGCAATTGTAACATTCGTCCGGAAGCTCGAAAAGTTGTTATAAAAGCTGTAATTTTTGGAGTATGAGCTTTATGGCTAAGAATTCTTAAATTAGATAGTTTGGAGGTAATCCATGCAAAATTTCGATGTCCTAAGTGCAAAAATAAGGTCTGGAGAGCTGAAAATGTCGAAAGTGTTACAATTGCCCCAGTCCTCCCCTAGATAGTACTCAGATTCCAGCGAAGAAGAAGCATTCAATCCGAGTTGGAGACAATGACGTCACGTGCCATCTGGCAACAATGCAACAGCTCCATTTAAACTCATTAAATATATCGAATTTTCCTTGTGCACTGTGCACTCTCTGAATTCGATCTTTTACATGAGTTTAAATGGATAGAATACATTGTTGCCAAATTGCCACTGGTTGGAGAACACATCACCGCACAGCAATGCTGCTGTTCGTTCATATTTAATGACAATTTTTCAATTCACCGATGAGTCCACCAGTTGAGGAAAGGTTACGCAGTTCAATGCAGTTCGTGACTGTGATGCAGGAAAATACTCGCATCTGTAATTTTTCTTCAATCGATCCAATTGGCAATCGCCGTTAAATTATTTAAATATCCGCAAGTTTTTTAAAGTCATCGAGGACTCCACCGGTTGAGAAAACAGAAGAAGATTACTAATACGAGTATTTTCGTGCGTTACAGACATGAACTGAACCGATCTGCGTAATCCTTTCTCAGCCGGTGGAATCATCGGTGAATTGAAAAAATAGCATCTATACACACGGAATGGCACTTCAGCCGCAGCATTGCGCGCACACAACACCTGGAGCTAAAATCCTCGAAATTATCAAGGATCGAGTACTTTTACCAGAGAGCGATTGCTTTGAGCCTACTTACTTACACTCTCGTCCGGATATTTTGGTTGGAGTGCTGGAGGGAAGGGGGTAGGGAGTAAAGGGGAGGGTAAGCTCATAGCGAAAGACGCGGACGTTAAGTGCAGGTATGGAGGTTATGGAGGCTGTTGAACGCCCAATAATTGGGCAGAATAAGGCACGGCATATAGCGGCAACGAGGAGTTAATGGAAGGGAGAGGGTAAGTGAAAAGGGAGGAGGGGAAGGCTAATTCGAATCTTTCCCAAAAATATACTGCGAGAACCTATAAATTATCGTTAAATGCACCGAATTATCGCCTTCTCGCATTCTCGCAATTGATAATGTGAGAACCTGCAACGATCGCAGAAGAACGCTCACGGTGAACGGACGTCTCCTCGTCTGTCAGAGGGCGCTGAAGTTGCTATACCCAATAGAATAGTTGCAGAGTTAAAGTCATGATAGAAAAAAGTATTCAATTCACGGTATATAAATTTTTACTCCATTGGTATTGAAGACTGAAATTCTAATGTCAAAAAAATATTTAGTGCTGACCTCACAAACGCCAATTTCGTGACCCGAGAATATACTCAACAGAATAGTTGCAGAGTTGAAGTCATGATAGAAAAAAGTATTCGATTCATGGTATACCAATTTTTACTCAATTTGTATTGAATAATACAATTCTAAAGTAAAAAAAAATATTTAGTGCTGACCTCACAAACGCCAATTTCGTGACCCGACAATATACTCAACAGAATAGTTGCAGAGTTGAAGTCATGATAGAAAAAAGTATTCGATTCATGGTATACCAATTTTTACTCAATTTGTATTGAATAATACAATTCTAAAGTAAAAAAAAAATATTTAGTGCTGACCTCACAAACGCCAATTTCGTGACCCGAGAATATACTCAACAGAATAGTTGCAGCGTTAAAGTCATGATAGAAAAAAGTATTCGATTCATGGTATACCAATTTTTACTCAATTTGTATTGAATAATGCAATTCTAAAGTAAAAAAAAAAATATTTAGTGCTGACCTCACAAACGCCAATTCTGTGCAAAGTACTCCTGTTGGAATGAATGTCCAAGATTACTTAAAACGAACTACAGATATGGCACAGGGCAAAACTTTGATTCCGGAAGTAACCTTTCGATCTTATTGTCAGTGAGATTCGTCCGTGCGATTGGCGGATAGTTGAGGCTATCTCGAAAGGAGGAAGGGGGCCTATGAAACATCATGTGTGCTCTTCCAAATAAATCGTAATATGGCCTCTTTATTATCTGATTAGGGGCGCATAAGGTTTGTGCAGCCTCGGATTCGACCTTTTGCATAGGGTTAAATGGAGAAAATGTCACGTTGACAGATTGCACGCACTAACAGTGTTCCTGACTCGATCCGACCGGACATCGATTCTATTCCTTCTATTATAATGTACGTCGACGAAGTTGAGAGCAGAGAGAGAGAGAGAGAGAGAGAGAGAGAGAGAGAGAGAGAGAGAGAGAGAGAGAGAGAGAGAGAGAGAGAGATCAGAGAGAGATCAGAGAGAGAGAGAGGGATGGGAGATTGTGAAGAAGGGGGAGGGGGGTTTCATGACTCATAACGCTCATGAAATTTTCAGCGTCCTTTCCACGAGTCTAATTACACGGCCGAAAAATAAGCGTGTACGCACTACGCTGAGCCATTCGCTGCCCGCCCGCTGAAACGCTTTTATTGTTCCACTCAAAGTTTTTAAGTCATGATTTCTTTTTCTTTTATATTCGGTTCGGGTGTAATTAGAGTCCTCTCAACGCATGAATAATTTGATCGGCCCTGCCTGCGCCCCTGCGCTGCGCCGCGAGTCACCAAAGCCCTAGTGCGTGCGGAGGCAAAGCGGTGCTGTCGGATTTTTCGGAAAGAAAAGACAAATTTGGGAAAACGGAAATAAAAGAAATCAGTTCAATTTTGAATCAAATGTCGACACAACCTGCTGTAAAAGAGGCTCACTCAATTCCTGAACAATCTATTTTCAATTCTTAAATATGACACATTTAAAATTTGGCGTCTAATGTTCATAACTAACCTCAGGTTGCTAGATGAAATCAAAGTTATGAATCTCTCGTCATCAGTGGCGTCGCGTGCAGTTTGGCAACAATGTATTCTTTCCATCTAAACTCATGTAAAAGATCGAATTCAGGGGGTGCACAGTGAACAAGGAAAATTCGATCTTTTTAATGAGTTTAAATGGAGCAGTTGCATTGTTGCCAGATGGCACGCGACGCCACTGCTCGTCATTAACTTTTGAATGAGCTAAAACAAATTTATAGACGATTATTTAGAAAGAAAATCAAGGTGCACCAAGTCTAATTTTTTGGCCATAAAATTACCTGCATCCCATTTTCCTACGAATTTTACAAGCAGCTTGTAAATTATTACCAGAGTATCAGTGGCTGCTCGTGCAATTTGGCAACGATGTTTTGCCTCCATTTGACTCAATGTGAAACGATCGAATGCTGGTGAAACGCTGATTTACGATCGATTCGATTATTTTCCATTGAATCAAATGGAGGAAAAGCATTGTTGCAAAATTGCACGAGCCGCCACTGCTGAGTACATATGTAAATTACCTGCTACACATAAATAAGAGCACTACAACGTGAATTTGAATAAGATCAATAAGACAACACTGTCTTAAAGTAATTGAAGAGAAGGAATACGCATTACAAATGAAGATTGGCCAACGGAGGAGTTTAAGTTGTTTCCTTTGAGCGTGCGTATGTTAGTGATCTATGCGTTTGCGCTTGTAGGCCATTCTGGCTCTGCGCGGGAATTTCCTAAAGCGGACACAAGCTGCGCTTGCTCGTGACAAGTATTAGAATATATTCCGCGGCGCGGCACTCGATCGAGTCACGAAACCGTCTAAGATTCAGAAAAACAAGACCACCAATTTAGTACTAATGAATTCACAGGGTGATTCGAAATGGAAGAGGAACTTCAGCGTACGCGAAAAGTCAAAACATCCCTGCAGTAGCTGTCACCAGTGGCATATAGTGTCCAATTTGACAACGTTGCGGTTGGTCCTTTTAAACCCAAGGAAAAGATCGAACTATTGAATGATTGGTGAACTTTTTCGTATTCAACCTTTTACATGGGTTTAATTGGACACAGCGCATCGTTGACAAATTGCACGCTACACCATCAACTGGTGTCTTACTCTTTAATACACGGAAAAAAAACTACGGTGAAAATAACCATTTGGATACCTGATTTTGGCACCTGCTGGTGGTAATATTACCCAAAAGTATACTATGTTTTGACTAGGTACTAGGTGATGTTACCTGATTGCATGTCGAATTTACTCAAAGTATCGGTAAATGTACCATACTTCTGGTCAAGTTTACCATAACATCTAACAGGTGCCAAAATCAGTTATCCGTATGGTTATTTTCACTAATCTTCTTTTTCCGTGTATAGGGAAATGATAATATCTCTAATGCAGGAATTAACCGTGTCTCTTGCAAGAGATAATCCAATTTAGCGGCTCGATTTTTTCGTCGCACGAATAAAATAATCTCGTAGAAAGACAATATCATCGAAAAAAATATCCTGCGTACATAAACTTTGGCATTGTGTAGTTGTATTTTTAGATAGTAAAATAGAATTATAAAATCATAAAAATGAGAAAAAATAAATTCTGGCAAAGAATTTCCTCAACGCAACTGAATAATATCGTCCTACGGCTATTTATAAATTAAGAAATAGTTACGTGGTGCGAGGCAATAGATACGTTTCTATCCGAATTAAAATGAGGGGGAGAAAGAAGAAAAAAATGAATCACATCCATATAGCTTAGCAGCTATTAAACTAGCCGAGAAAAAATAAAATAAAAAATAGGTAAATAAAAATAACAATTCTGTTCTGTGGCACCTAGTGGAAATACATCCTCCCCTTCCAATGCCTGCTCCTGACTCGCTAGCCCTGCCAACTGTCTGTATCAGTTTATCATATCGTCTGAAGCTTTATTTAAATTGATCTCTTTTACTCTAAATGCTCGTTTCATCGCGGACAATTTGACATGTATATATCTAATTTATTTGGTTTTTTTCTGTTACTCTATTGAATGTTTTGCGTAAAGATGTTTGATTTGTGCGTAGTGAATTCAGGTTAATGCTAATATCTACTCTGAGCTCACTGGGGGCGGATTTGCATTGAAAGTTGATTTTGATTGCTTGACGAAGACCACAGAAAATCGTAAATATTATGATATTGAAGATGAGTGAAGTCATATAGTAAATGATGTACATTTTGAACTAAAAAACCTAACTTTTGGAGCACCCTTAATTGACGGGTCATAGACTTCGACACAATGGGCAGAAGTGACAGATTTGACGGCTCAAACCATACAAGTTAAAATTACCAAGATTTATATTATTTTAAATTTTTAGTTCATATTTTAGACACCTTCATTGCGTTTTTCAGCTGTTTTGCTGCCGGTGGTTTAAGAACGTAAAATTCGTACTGAATATTTTAAGCGATGATTTTTGTTATTTTAAACTGGCTGGTTTTTGCCAACGCATAGGTCATATATACCCACTGTGCGAAGGGTCGTATTCAAGCCTTTCCTTGAACAGGTCTTTAAGTTGCGATGATTCCCTGTTTAAAGTACGCAACAATCAAGAGGAATTATCGTAACTTTCTATTTTTTTTTTTTTTTTTAATTTTTTTAAATTTAGAGGTGGTCAATTGGGGAAGTGCATGCGGAAAATAGGCCCTTACGAAAGGTGCACTTGAGCCTCTGCCTTCCCAAGTCTATAGTAGTACCTTCACGAAAAAAGTGCCTGGCCAGGATCACACCTTGTTCAATGTTTCGTGTTCAAAACACACCCCCCCTGTACAGCCACTGTTCATCCTTTAAATAGAACAGCCCTCCGTAGTTGACCACCGGCTACCTCAGCCTTACCCCCTCTACAGTGAATTACCTGGCCAGGCTCTGAGAGTGTTTGTGACACAGGAAGCTGAAACAAATGAGAATATTGTTCCCTCTCCCCTTGCCCCTTGCCTTGAAATTGAAAAACCCTTGTACACCTCCCGAAGACCCTTCCTTGGCTGCATAAGCGTAACCATCCACCCTTTTTATGTCGTTTATAGTATAATAATATCCCTTCTGAATAATAGTGAATTGTTGAAGCTTCGTGGGTCCTGACACTGGTGACCGCCGTTACGGGGATTTTTCGAAAAGTTGCAGCAATATGGCACGTGGGTCCTGACTCTCCTCTCCTGCCTCAGCCGAACAAGGTTCCCCACCACCTTGCCAACAAGACCTACAAGATTCATCCGCCTCCACTCCCACACTCCTGTGGTTCGTCATTGTAAGGTGATTTCGGACAGTCCCTCAACTGAACTGCTATAATAGTAAGATGGCACGTGGTTCCTGACTCTCCTCTCCTGCCTAAGCCGAACAAGGTTCCCCACCACCTTGCCAACAAGACCTACAAGATTCATCCGCCTCCACTCCCACACTCCAGTGGTTCGTCATTGTAACGTGATTTCGGACAGTCCCTCAACTGAACTGCTATAATAGTAAGATGGCACGTGGTTCCTGACTCTCCTCATCTGCCTCAGCCAAACAAGGTTTCCCACAACCTTGCCAGCACTACCTACAAGATTCATCCACCTCCACTCCCACACTCCGTGATTTGTCATTGTAGCGTGATTTCGGACAGTCCCTCAACTGAACTGCTATAGTGCGAATCTGTTGCCTTTCATCGTGGTGGCTCTCATCACTGAGGGTTGCACCCCACCACGAGATCGGCGTATTTTATTGTTTCATGTCCAATATGTGTGTAAATTATCAAACTAATACTTGTCTCCTCTGTTATAGAAGTTAATGTGATAGTGTCCAGATTCTTGATCAAGAAACCATATTGAGTTGTCTAGAATTTAAGCTCATTGTAGAATGGAAAAGGAAATTGTCATCGTTCAGGCAGGAGCGGATGAAGTAGCTGTAATACCAGGAGATAGAAGCTGCCTCTTGGAACCAACATTAGGGTCAGAGAAACGACCCCAACTAGTAACAACTAAAATTATAGGAATTGGAATATTACGGTGCTGAGAGACAAGAAGATAGGCGATAACTCCCAACAAGAGAGTAAAGAGCAGGTCAACATCATGGAAGCAAACCAGATCACATCAAGCTGGAATGAACTGGCAAACATTGTATGCTCCGCGGCTGATAAAATATTAAACATACCTTCCTCACCTATTACAACGGAACAGGAAAATCGATGACTAATTATAAAAAAGAGGACAAAGAAGCCAAGGACAGACCCATCCCAAGACTTGGGATAATCAAGAAAGAAAAAGTATCAAGGAAAGAGTCGGTGATCCAGTTTAATGCCTTAATTGTGAAGTGTAGCTTATAAAGCTGAAGTGCTCAGTGCTAGAAATAGAACAAATCCCTCTGTGAAAGTGAAATTATGATTTTGTGAGAAGTAATGTTCAGTTAAACGTGAATTAACATCAGAACCTAGTGAAACTCGTACTAAATTTTATTCATTGAAAAGGCAGTTGAATGTGAAATGACAAACACGAGAGAAAGTTCAACTGAGAGTGTCAATTAGATCCAGTTGATTTGTGTTAAGTTTACAGTGAACCAAATGCAGTCTCGCCATCCTATACAGCAGGAAGAATATTAGGTGTTAAAGAAGCAGGACTATCCACGTGTGGACTTCCAGATAAACTCCAACCAAGATTGGTAAAGCTGAAAGAAGACAATCAGACAATTCTCTTGTCTGAATCTGCTGCCAACGGACTGAAGACACGTTGGTCCTGCCAACCACACAATCCAACTCATCATTTTAGGTCAGACACGGTCGGCCTACCTTCCATACATCCAGAGTGAGCTCAAACTCAGGTCAGACACGGTCGGCCTACCTTCCATACATCCAAGGTGGGCTTAGAAGACAGCTCCCCATCTGCCAACAAGAGAGCAAAAGTGAACCAGTTAACCAGCTAATTTTTCTGGAAGGAAGAAGAGAAAGGGAAGACAGATCCCGAAGTGAGAGTAGAAAGAGAAAAGAGACAAAGAGGAACTAAAAGAGAAATGAGAGCAAAGAGGATCCAAAAGGGAGAAGAGAACAAAGAGAAATGAGACAAAGGAGGAATATTAAGAGAGTAAAATACAAAACACTAAAGCACTGCAGCCGATGCCCTCTTGTCGGTTGTGGGAAGTTCTTCCTGCGCAGGATCTATGGCATGTAGAGGAGTCCACCGTGCTCTTTCCCATCCTTGCACCCTGTCTTTCCCCCAAACTTGTTGAATGCTTTGACTCTGTGTGAACAGTGTGTCAAGTGAGTCTTTACATGGGAGTTGAGTGCCCATCAACTAACATGATATTGGATGATGATCAGTTCCACTGACATCCTCGCTTGACCAAATGGTTTGAATGGGCAAGAAGGAGCCTCGCAGAAGTGTGTCGTTCGCCGTGAAAGACCCGCACAAGAGCTAAGACTACAGCTGGGGCATCAGACGGATTCTATATATCTATCTAAAAGCGCAATGTGTACAGAAAAGAAGACCAGGTTGTAGAGAAGCAAAGGCCCAGCTAAGGCGGTTCACGACCGCTTTAAGAACAGCCAAAACCAACATAAGGAAAAAAGCTGTGCAGAGTTTCTGGCCAAAATTCATAAATACAAACCATCAAAGAGACTGCGTATCATGTACAAACATACACATGCCCATCGGAGAAAACTAAACCAACGCCGGGCAGAACCAAAAAAATTTTTCATTGAGAGACTCGGAGATGTACCTGAGGAAAACATTAGGGCAAAAGGACACCACACCCACAAGCGGGGCTGATGCACATTCAATGGATAGGTACCACAAACATCGACAACGAGTCAATCCCTGGACCTAGTGCCGCACAATTACAAATAATTGTTGGTAAAATGAAAAGTGGATCTACCCCTGGATCTGACCAAGTTACTGTGGACCTGTTTAAACAATGCCTCAATGAATACTTTAAGAGTCTGAATAGGAATATTGTCCCCTTTACTCTACAGGTAGCTGAAGCCACTAAAGACTAATGGCATTGTTGGGGGAGGTTGTTTCCTTTTTCAGGTTCAGCAGGAACGTTTTTGTTTTTTGTGTTTTGTTTTTCTCTCTATCATTACAGGTACGGCTTCACCATCCCTTTCCCTACTTTTCTTCTTTTAAACCTTAAGTCAAAAGAGAATGTTGGTATCTGAGCTCTGTCTTCTAACTTCCTATTCCTCTTCACCACAAACACTCAACGCAGAGCATCTCGTTTGTCGGAGTTCTGTTTCCTGATTCCCATTGCCTTTTTCCCCTATACCACTCAACAACACAGAGCATCTCGTTTGTCGGAGTTCTGTTTCCTGCCTGCCCTTCTCCCCCCCCCCCCCACCCCTTACCACTTGTTAATGCAGAGCATCTCGTTTGTCGGAGTTCTGCCACCCATACCCTTATTCCCCTGTCCAACACAGAGCATCTCGTTTGTCGGAGTTCTGTTTCCCATACCCTTATTCCCCTGTCCAACACAGAGCATCTCTTTTGTCGGAGTTCTGTTTCCCATAACCTACCCTTCAATATAAAACCAGTCCAGTCGTTCGCTTTGAAACACAAGCATAACGAGCTATGGCTAGCAGCTGGGGCGGCTGGACTTTCTACTTCTCTACTTCTACTTCTTCTCTTTAATTTTTTTAAATTTAGAGATATGCTTTTGATTTGTAACTCGTGAGTAAATTATTTAGAATTTTGTTAAACCTTGAACTGAAAAAGTTTTATTTTTCGTAAGTTCTTGTGTTTTTCCTGTTTTCGTTTGAATACAATCATTGACCAAATAATAATTTAAAAAAAAGTGACTGGTGCAATAAACAAATTATATTATATGTATACTTCAACCAATGACTTCAGTAATGGCGATCGAGGACTTCGGTTATGAGGACCGGAACTTTGGTTAGGGGAACTGAAAACTTCACTTCTCATAACCAAAGATCTTCCGCAGTAGCGCACCGAGAGTTTCTTCATCTCTCTCTTTTCTCCATTAAGAAACGTATGTTAGACAAGGATGGACAAGGGGATAAAACCCCCTCCTTCTGTCCTTTTCCTACTCATACATTCAAATGGGAAATGAGAGAGATGGAAGGTATCCTGGTTGCGCCAGTGATCTTCCGTAGTAACTCACCGAAGATCTTCGGTTATGAGAACCGAAAACTTTGGTGTTCCATATGAGCTTAAGTTTTCGGTTCCCTGAACCGAAGTTTTGTTGATCTAACCGAAGTTTTTTTTCTCCGTGTACAAGCTCATCAGAATGGCACAAAGCGCCTATTTTCAATCAATAGTTATCAGCTTGTAAGGACGCAGACGCTAGACCCAGTGTAGGGTGGCGAATAAGAATGGAGTTGGAAAATTAAGAAATTTCGAGAAGGTGTTAGTATGGCGGAGGGAGGAGGTGACGTTTTCATACAGGTTCAGTGGTATCTACTTAGAACTAAGGGGTTGCAACTCCAAAATCAGTAGGGAGGCGCGCCCATCGCTAGTTATGCATCTATTATTGTATGATTATACTTGATTTTGTGAGAAGGTGAAAGCTTTTTAACTGTACATGAAGTGTCTCTATACGCACCGCATAATTTTGTTTTCAAACTTTTACGCGAGAGTGCGCATAATTGTATAATATCACTCAACTGAAATTTATTCTACCACCCATCATATGTATACCACCGCGAAGAAAGCCGCCTCGCGCCACGAGAAATTTTTTTCCGCGAGACGCCGAGTGAGGAGTGCGCGAGTAATTTATTGGTCGTTCACACGCGAAATTCGCGGAAGCATGTTGGCACGATTGAGATCAACAATCAACATCAACTCAAAATTTCAACGGATCCTCATTTATTATGTCTCCATTTTTTTTTCTTTTCGCGAATCTACATTATTCTCATCTAGTATACGCAGTATGAGTCCTGCGTCTACCCACGTCCCACGCGTGTTTCTTCCGGCTGATTTATCCGGGGAATAGAGAGGCACCGAGATTTGCGATGTGTACACGAGGAAATGTTTTAGGCTTGAAGAGCTCACTCATCCACTCCCGGTGGACAGACACTTGTCTTTTCAACGCCCCTAATCTATCCGTCAAAGTTCGTTGTACCCCGAGGCTCCAAGAAAAGAAAGACTTTCTGCAAGGAATTGACATCCCAGCCGGAATGATATGTCTTATGAAGACCCACGTTGTCAGATGGTGAAAGGCAATATCGTAGTTTATATGTGTGAGGCTTCTCGTTCTCAACCTGGGTCCAACAACTCGGGTTGCGTGTCTAAGGTCCGGTATTACGATTTATGGTTAGGTGATAGTTTGGTGGTAGTTAGAGCTCTAACCTCAGGTATATACGAGGAGTGGCGTTTTACGACCTCTTGCTATCCTCTGGTTAGGGGTTGAGCCTCATTTTTTCTTATCCTTTAACCAGTAGTTTGGCTGCCTATTGGATTGCCGTGTGATTGAGTCAAACCATTGGTTTGGACAAACCAAGAGATCGTAATACCGGGCTTTAACTCGAGTTGAGATGCTAGCAGTGGCGTCGCGTGCCATCTGGCAACAATGCAACAGCTCCATTTAAACCTGTTAAATATATCGAATTTTCCTTGTGCACTGTGCACCCCCTGAATTCGATCTTTTATAAGAGTTTAAATGGATACAATACATTGTTGCCAAACTGCACGCGACGCCACTGGATGCTAGACCCTCTAAAAAAAGATTACCAGAAGCATGGCAATCTGTGAACCTATATGTAAGGGATAGTACAACCAGAATTGTAGTATTTGTACCCTAGTTCTTGACAAATACTAGGAAATTCTAGTGCTATGACCATAATCTGGTATTAACATCAGCATTTTCTGGTCAAAGTACAGTTCTTTACGACATTACGATAGAGAGTCTAGTACTTGAAGTACTTTAAACTGTGGTACTTTAAGTACTAGACTATCTATATTTTCAAATATCGTTGTGCTTCTGGTAATATTATGACTAGAAAATGGTATTATGACTATCGCTTTTTATCAGTGCGGAGTCACTAGGACCGTGAGCGCTTGAACTGCAGCACTATGGTATGAGATCGTCAAAACGTGGCCAAAAACCAGAAAGTAAATTACTCATCAATTTATATTTATAAACAAAAAACTTTCAAGACCGATTTTATAATAATAGAGGACAATTCAAACAAGTAACTTGAACTTAGAATGCGGCCATTCGAAAGTTTTAAATTAAGCTTAAAAGATCAAAGACGAAGATTTTTTATGGCTTTATTTCCACTGATTTTGGCCACTTTTTTCTATTTCGGACCATATCGCGGGGGGTCTGATCGTCCAGAGATGCGCGCATATAAATACGAGTCGGTATTCGCTCAACTCTGGTTCGACTCGGGTTGAGATTTGCGCGCATGAAAACAGGGGAGTTTCGAATTCCGGTTGATGCGTCATCATCAATGTCACCAGAACAAGCGAGGTTAAACCCTTGTCTTACATGAACCGCACTGCACTGGTATTCACCTAATATTTAACTATGGTGGTTCGGGTTTCTCAAATTTCCTTTGAAATATGTTACAATTGATTATGATGAGCAAGAGTATACTGTGGTAAAAATGTTGAACTCGGAGATAAATCAGAAATTCAATTTTTGAAGTGGCACTTTGGGAAGCTCCATCTCGACCATTTCAATAATTTTGGTTAAAATTAATAACCGGAGTTCTAATTAATCTTTTGGGCCTTATCTCAAAGAAATTTTCTAGGACCCGAAAAGTGTCAAATTTCAAAGTTGCCCTTTTCGAATTAAAATTCCAAGTAAAACTTGGTGTGGCCGAAAAAACCTGCATAAAGTATCGATCATTCGAGGACTCGATTGAACCCTCCAGATCGAATTTTTTCCATAAATTTAGATAGAGAGAAATCGATTAAAATGTGAACAATAAATAGGTACACTCGACCGAAAGAAAGGACAAAATATTTCAAAATTACGCCAGAGACCCTTGCTCTTAATTTGCTTTCTGTTTAAACAAAAAGAGGAAGCACCGGTTATTAGTTACTCTTTTAAGCTATGAAGAACGAATTATTGCCAAAGTATCTTCTCTATCTTTGATTTTTTTCGGGATACTATAGTTATTCCGTGTACGACCAAAGCAAGGGCGGCTTGTGCAATATGGCAACAACGTAATCCCTCCATTTAAACCAATGTAAAACAATATATCTTCAGGAGGTGCTATTGCACCCCCAAGATATCGATACTTTTATATAGGTTAAATGGCAAAAAAAGCATGGTTGTCAAATTACACGAGCCGCCACTGGACCAGAGTTAAACAAATATGAAATGATGAACATCACCAACGTACTTAGAATTATGGTAGAAGAAAGTAAGTTTTGTTCGCACACGATTACTGAAAAAAGCCATTAAATCTGGAGACTAAAGATGAGATCTGATGAGCCACCACCAGAGCTCGAAGGTAGTTTTAATTTCAAAAGGAAGGTGAGGAAGCGATGTTGGAAGCACTGTGTCTATTGATATCACTCTCGGTGTAAAACTGTGGTCATAAAATTTATAGTCGACATTTATGAGTTGTATTTTTATTGGGTGAGCGGGATCTTGTCATAGTGAGATGATTGCGCTTCCACGAGCATTGTTTCTTAAATCATGCGAATCATTTTTTCGCAGACGACATGATCTCAAGATGGAAGCTAGAGATTGAACTGATTATATCATCGGTGGCACCGAAAGGAAAGCTTTGCCGCTTAACGTATAGCTTCCAATCAGTATGTGTGTGCAGTTCGGACGCGTCAAAACAAGCCGCGAGCTGTACGGATATAATAAACATCAAACACGTATATTAATTTATAGCATGAGGCATGTATGAGTTAGTCATAGGTACTCATATTTGCATAAATAGAAAAAAAAAAAAAAAAAAAAAAAAAAAAAACCGAGAGTTCATTTAAAAAACTGAGATAAAAATTTAATGGGCTTGTAAAACCGCAATAAAAAGAACGAAAAATACAACTGCGAGTTTCAAATTTAAAATTAAATGTAAATGACAAGCAGTGGTTGAGCCGTTCGAGGACAGTTCTTGTTTCAGAATGTCCACGTTCACCATTCACCAGTGATATTCATTAGAATTTAACGTTAAGGGGTATCTCCAGTCTCCCCACCTGCAAATTTAAAAGCGCAAATTGATTGCTTGAGCCGATGGGCTTCTATGTTGTCGATACATCGGACTCGACCTATCGAATTTAAGGCAGCTCATTGGCTCAGTCGGGTCATTCGCGCTTTTAAATTCGCAGGTTGAAAGACTTCTTTACCATCGGTACGGGAAACGAAACGCAGAGGTAAACTCTAATCATCGGAAAGAGAGGTGTAGTATTTTCCAAAGAAAAGTAAACGTTTTACTTGTGAAGTAATTTCATTTAATCCGAAGCATCTGCACGCTAAACCAGAATCTGGAATTTGAATAATCCATCCTCGGTAGTGAAGTCGAACATTTTTTGAGGGGGGGGGGGGGTCACATGGTTTGAAAGTAGTCAAGGGTGGCTCAAGGTTCGAAATTCGTCAAAATTCCCTTCAAAACGTGCGAAAAACTGGCCTTTCATTAGGAAAAATTTCAATGTGTTGGTTCAGATCTCCTGGGACCCCCTTTCCTTCTCCCTGCTACGCCTCTGTCAAAGATCTTGATCAAATGAACCAATAAAGTATATCTTTTTGAATGATCATATTAAGCTGTATAATTTAGTAATCAGGTTATACTTGAATTATTTACACATAATCTTTGTCAATCGTGTCTTACAAATCAAAGATTGTAATTTGGAAGCATGTTATGATAATCTAATTGCACTTGAACTTTGTCCCGTTTCGATTCTCGTAACCTGATTTTGGCAGTGGCGGCCTGTGCAGTTTGGCAAGAAAGTTTTTCCTCCATTTAATTTCATGCGAAACAATCTAATCAATAGTAAAGCAGCGGTTTACCTGCAATCGATTGTTGTACATGGTTCAAATGGAGGGAAAACATTGTTGTCAAACTGCACGAGCCTGGATTTTGAGTTTCGTGACTCACCTTGCCACCGACGGACTCCCATTTATAAAAATCGTTGTTAGGTTCCGATTTGTATAAAATTTTAATATACTTAAAGTGCTACAATTTGCTCCGTACATTAATTAATATTCTCTTAAAATAACACAAAGAACGCTTAGTAGATATTTAACGTTATTTGACGTGTGAACACGGAAAAAAAAGATTAGTGAAAATAACCGTACGGATACCTGATTTTGGCACCTGCTAGATGTTATGGTAAACTTGACCAGAAGTATGGTACATTTACCGATACTTTGAGTAAATTCGACATGCAATCAGGTAACATCACCTAGTACCTAGTCAAAACATAGTATACTTCTGGTTAACATTACCATAACATCTATAGCAGGTGCCAAAATCAGGTATTCGTATGGTTATTTTCACCTTAGTTTTTTTCCGTGAAACACGCAAAGATTGCATATGAGTTACGTGTAAAGGTTATCCAAACGTAAACAAAGAGTAAAATGAGTTATACATCCGATTATTATTGGTGAAACCAATATAAATAACCAAAACCTGACCCATTTTGTTTTGGTCTGAGTGTCTTTTTTATCAGAAATATCTCGAAAGCGAACAGGTATTTTCCATTCCGTCCGGTTTGACTCCTCTTAAAAGTACTGATGTTGTCTCACCATTGATCAACTGCTGCAAAATCCATGACAAAATGGTAATTGTTACTTTATCAATCAAAACCGAGGAGATCTCAAAAGAAAGCGTTTTCGAGACGAGCTTTTTTTGGGGGAAATCCTATAAAATGGAACAAAGTATAAGTCTATTTCAAACTTTTTCTGCATTGATTTCAAGCATCTCAAGTGAAATAATGACGCTAAAATAACCCTTAAACTTTTCTTCAAGGACGGCAAAATCGTGACTTTGCTCCGATTTCTCGAAAACTTAGAGCCAGCTCTGAGGATTTTCCAAGGGCTAATAAAGTTTAGAATAGGTAAGAGCAAAAAATGCAATATCACGTGTACCAATTAAATATAAAAGCTATACAACAACAAATAAAAGTACATATAAACACACTCGCATATTTGTTTCTAGGTCAACACGAATTTGCATATTATTTCTTTATTATTATAATAGATTTTTGTCATCTATGCGACCTCAACCAGTGTATGTTATAATGAGACTTGAAAAAAGAGAGAGAAAGAGGGAGGAAAAAACAACTCTCAAACTCGGATACTATTCTATTTGGATTTATTGACGTCTATTAATAAATTATCATAGAATTGTCAATTGAGACAAAAATTAAAGCTCTATAGATATTGGCGTTGAAAAAGGGGGTCGATGTGGTTAGAGTTGAATGCAAGTGAGTTTTAATTAGATTTTTTTTTTTTTTTTTTCGATTCTTCACGTTCAATTAATTCTTTTTTAACTGAATGCTTGGATTTACGCAAGATCAGTGTGTCTAGTTGCATAATTTTCAAGATAAAGCATGGTTCAATTTCTATTTCTTTTTCCCGAGCAACTATAGTTTTGCCTCCGGAAAAAATACTTGATAAATAGTAAGAGCTCTCATACGTGGGTCGATCGATACCAATTTAATTTAACGTGTATTTTATTTCACAATCCTTTATGGATGATGTGGATTGAGAAGTCGAGTTCTTCATTGATTTTGTATTCTAGATATAGACTCGGATTACTCGCATGAGACATAACAGTAATCGACAAGCTGTGTCAACTCAGTCTTTCATCCACGATTTAATCTAAAATAATCATTTGTCGCTCCGCGGAGGAGAAAAGAAACGTACACATTTTTAAGCATGACTCTTAACTTTTTAGCATTAGAATGGCTTTTGCGCTATAGCTTTCTTCCTTCTTCTTTTTTTCTCCATCGCTGGATTGAGAAGTGGTAAGATATTATTTTATTGCTGCAATTCCAGTCTAGAGCTTAAGCTGTCAAAACACTTTATCCGCCTCTCTTGAATTATAATTGGAATCATCTGTGAAATTTCTTTCGCCCACATCATTCAATTTATTATTCCGATTCCACTCTCATTACTTTGTTTTATTCAAATCAACTTTATTTCTATGAAGTCGCAATGTGTTAGAGTAAAGTGCCAGGCGTTGTTTTAAACTTTAAAGCAGCGCGCAAACCCATAAGTGAAAGCCACTTAGGCATATAATTATGAATAGAAAACGGTTCAGTAAATGATTTTTAGGAAATTTCTTATCTTTACAGGACTATAGTGGCTTAAAGCTCTATATTTTAGTGACAGGAATACAAAAATTCATCTTTCACACTTATTGCATTTGTTTCAGAATCGTAATTTTGTGTAAAAAATACGTATCTAAGAATTGGTGATATAAGATGAAATAAATACGGCGTCAAAACATTCAATGACAGAGGGTGTACTCAATTATTTAACCCTTTTTCGACCCGATTACTGCAATGAATCAACGGTAGTTAAAATTTAGTGGGTAGTTAAATATTCCTACTCAGTGGTGTTCATTTCATCTATCCACGCAATTGAAGGAGCTTGTTAAAATACTATTTAGCAAATTTTAATCATTTAGGGTCGCTTTTTCAATAGAGAAATTGCAATTAATCGTACTTGGAGAATCTAGTATCGAACACGAATATACTGGGCGTGCGGTAATGAAGGGGTTAAAATACTTGAGGTAAAACAAATAAAAAACAAACAAAAAATAGAAAAAAATAGTAATTAAGCATCTACAATGAAAAAAATCATCTGAGGTCACTTCAGACACCCCCCCCCCACATTGTCCTTCGGACTAAAAGTTAGTGCAATAGCTCGGGCTAATAAGGGTTAGTGAGACAGGGACGTTGTTTTTGCTGTCGATAAATCCATAGACAAAAAGGATCTGACAAAATTATATGCGGACAGTATACATTTTGGACTAAACGTAAATTGGACGAATTGTCTTGCCACCCCCACTTGGCCCTGCCGCTTGTTGATTTTTACAAGTTTCTCACGTTCAAAAATACGAATGTTCCAGCGGTCATAGCATCGTATTGCCATTTTACATGCTTCAATTTATATGTATAGTCCTTAAAAAATGCGACCGATCCCTCGTTATTATTACAAAACATGAGGGGCGTCCGCGGACTTGACTTGCTGTATTCATTGAGAACCAGCGAGACATTCTTTCAGAATGAAAGATTCGAACAATAGCCAAGTACTCGTCACTTGGAGAACAACGGGGGAGGAGGGAGGAGGGAGGGGGGGGGCGTGTATGTGAGAGTGGGGGTGGAGGCGAAAAGAGGATTGTACACGTAGCACATAGCAACGGTAATTCCGAATTAACATCGAAATCGTTTTAAGGAACTGCGTGAATCGGGATTTAAACACATTTTTCGTACGCGCATGCGCGGCACCCAATCCGATTGCGCGGTGGTAAAGAGAAAAGGAATATCAAGAGGAAGAAGAATAAGAAGGAGGAGTGAAAAAAAAAATTAGCTCTGAACTTGGCCCGTGATCTTGAGCTATCGAGTCTTCGGTTTTTGGCGTTGGGTCGTCTTAGAGCGCGGGAATCCACCGCGAAGCCGCACGGAGTTGCCAGATAGGGCGGGGAATTTAGATGGACCTATTTAGTAAATCGATTAATCGATACTGCCGGGTCACGAAGACACTGTGTCGTTCCGTGTATATATTCAATGACAATTTTTTTTTTTCAATTCACCGATGATTCCACTGATTGAAAAAGGATTTTTTTTTTTTTTTTTTTTTTTAAATCATCAGTACTATTACATTACTTATAGTACTACACTTACACCTACATTTGAGTATCCTGGGTCGCGGCACGCTCTTTTTTCACTCTTCTTTATATACATTCCCGAAGCACGTGCTTATGTACTACCGAGCTTTGCTCCGCGAAGCTATCTGAATCAGCACGTGCTTCGGCTCTACCGGAGCAATAGGTGTACTACCGGAGCACAGTTCTTTCAGTGTTAGAGACTGGGCCGTGTCTGAAAAAGGGAAAAATGGTGGAGAGGGGTCATATGTTGACCACGTAATGTCAACGCGCAGCTCCAGGTATAAAATTCAAATACTCTCACCGGAAGATCCAGCAATTCGATCGGGAAATCTTGTTTTACTTTTCTAGGTGCGCCTTCATTTATTAAGGTAGACTAAAACGGCACAGGCGCGTACGAATAGTTAAGAGTTCACTATTTTACCACTCACGGCTAACGCTATCTGATTCCCATACTCTACCCGAAACTTCCCTCAATTCGACAATTAAGTCTTACTTTTATGGTGCGCCTTCATTTTTAAAGATAGACTAAAATGGTACAGGTAAGTACGAAAAGTTAACTACTTTCCGTGCGTGATTTTAGGAATGGTTTACGTATCCTTATACATCCCCTTTCTTGAATCAGATGGGGTAGTTCTTCTCGTGCTTAACCCAGCGAGCCGCCACTGCACTTTTGATTCAATTACGTGGTTTTTCCATGAGTTATTTCTTCTATTTTTAATTATTTTAATTGTTCCATCTTTCATTTGGTTAGCAATATAACTTTAGAATTCGTTCAATTTCGGCTGACGATAGCCAGTCATTTGGATAGTTTACATCTAAGCCCGGCAATTTATCGAAAGGGACTTTTTAATAACGTTACATGTGTTGCATTCATTCGATATTAAAGACGCTAAGTATTTGCAAGGCATCCGGCAGTGCTGTGGTTTTAGGTATGACATTCTTCAATCCTCAATTCATTGGTTGAAGCTCAAAGATTATTGAGTTCAGTATTACTGCAAGCCACGGATGTACTTCTTAATCGATAAAACGTAATCTTTGCTTCAAATTGACTCACCAATACGCATAAAGATAGCACTGACTGGTATCTAAGGGTACTATTAATCTTTGCTTTGGTTCCACTGTGAGTCGGCATCCTAGCTATAGGTGCGATCGTTGTGTGTGAATCGAGAAACTGGATCTGGGATTTCGATTGAGAAATATCCTTCTCCCCTCCCCTCCCTGCCCCTTTGCCACCTCCATCTCCTTCTAACCTTTCCCCCGTTTACATGGCTGTGTATTTAGTAAATACTTTTCATTGGTGTGGTACCTTCGCGCCATGCGGCGCGGTATGTCATAGATATCAGATAGACCCGCGCACCGATCAATTGACCACTCATGTATGATGGCCGTTGAGCATCTCCGAGGATTTAAAAGCAGCGTTGCCAATTGTCTGTCCTCACGTGGGGGAAAACATACGGTTTTAACTTTAGATAGTGCCGATTTTCACCTCGCCCACCGCGGTGTATCTGACGCTCACCTTGTGTATTGTAGCATGGACTAAGTACTACAGTCAGAATTTGAACTTCGGTCCATATTGAAGTATTATTTACTGGTTCGTCATCTTGAGAAGCTTAAAACTATCCCCCATGCAAAGCAATGCGAAAGGCAGAGACAGAGATATGTCCACCATATTGAAAAGTTACTAAAATGGACCGGAAAAGTGTTTCCATTGGCCCTTATGGGAGTAGTTTCTATTCTGATTGTATTCTTCTGTGGCGTAAGGAGTGGCGAGATGATAACAAAGAAGAAGCTTGTGAGAGAGTGGTTGTTCAAAAATACAAATATGAGAAAAATAGAATTTTCCATCAATATAAATTAATAAAAAAAAAACCAAAAAACAAAACAAAAAACAAAACAAAGCAACAGCAACAAAAAAACGTGTGTATAGAAAGCAAATGGGTTACATTATAGTGTTTGGAGGGATGTACTCTCAAAGTAATGTAACCCTTACAGCGATAAATGATAAATTAGAAAATTAACCACCCTAGGACCAATATTGGTGAATACATAGAATTTTTCTCAGATAATTTCATATACAAGCCATTTTTTCCGACTTCATGTTAAGCATGTCATCACTATGGACAGTTGGACACAGAGCGGTTAGTTCGGAGAAAGCACTGGTGAAAACGCGTGTTTTACCGCAAGAAAGAATAGACAAGCGTAAACTAAGCATATGTATTTTGAATGCACATGTCAAGCAAAAATAAATAAATAAAATAAAATACAACAACTAGTTTGAATCTGGGCAAAGGCTTCCTTTTACCTATTACGAAGTAACTTATTCGTTGGAGCCCGAGGACATCTGGCTCAAAACGATATCCGACTTCTACTCTGATTTTTCTGTTGGGTCATTTTTGTTATACAAATATTCTGGTTAACATTAAGAGAAGTTTCATTAGTGAAAACATAACTCTGTTGAGTTTACAGGGATTCTTGTTATAGCAAGTTATGACTTGAAAAATTGTTAGTAAGTTTTTAAATGTATGTAAGTACGTCAAATTACATAACGTACAAAATGTGAATAAATGGTGGTCAGATAATTGAATTTCTCAATCGGGCGATCTGACAGCAGGGCGAATGGCTCACGAAGTGAAAAGTGGTCTAGTCGTTATGCGATGCGCTCAGTTTAAAGAATCGAATCAATGAATGCGTACAGCACGTTCTCCTTGAAACGCATCCGAAGTACAAGTACATACATTCACACTAAATGCGTTTATCGAGATTCTAAATACTTCGGACGTTGGTTAACTATCCCGCGCCCCTCTATTCTTTCTCTAAAAAAAAAAAAAAAAAAAAAAAGAGCTCTCTCGGATGTGTTATGTTCTCTTCAAGCGTGCCTCCTTTACGAGATTCCTCTTAGTCGCCAGGCAAGTTGTATCCAATGACCAGCTGCAAAGCATGTAAAAAAAGGACCTGATTTCGGCTAGATATGGAGGTCGAGGTGGTAAACGTCGGTTTACTCATTCGATACCTCTCCTCACTAGGAAATATTCGATCAATCACTTCATGAATATAGAATACTCATAAATGGCGGATTTCAATCGAAATTAATTTCAGTTAAAAATTCAGAGTTCACGCTCAGCTCTCCTCCGTTGAGCTATTCTCTATAATATCATGCCAAGCTGACAGTTTAAATCTTGCTTGTTTGAACCGACCAATCAATGATTTTATGCTAACGCAGAGTTGTCAGCTTTGACGGTTCTGGCGCCTTCAATCCGAGCCGACGCAACACGCTGTTCAAACGAAATGAATCATCCCATCATTTTTCATGGTCAATCGGGGTGGTTCAAACGCCCTCATCAAAACATCAGCTATTACTAGATGAACTTGTCAGTCAGAGCTCAATCGCAAAGAGAGCCATCACGTGACCTTAGCCCCTGTATCTCTGTCCTTTTCTAACGCGTGAGTTCAAATGGATGGAGAGAGAGGAAGACGATTTCCTGTATCCACCCATGCTGTGACGTCACGCTGAATGCTTCTAAATAAAAGAGAAAAATATTGTCTCAGGTGAGACAATGACCAGCCAGAGGACGCAATTGAGCTCATTACTATAAAAAGAGCTCATAAAATGACAGGTGTGTTCTTTCTCAAAAACAACAATTTCACTACATTGCTAATTTCTAGGGACAAGCGCATCTTGTGTTTTATTTGCTCCTTCTTCGACAATGTCCTGAATTACAGTTAAATAATTAACCTAATTGTTTTTTAATAGGTCTCCTAATCTCCTAAGGGGGAAAAAACCCAGCAATTTTGATGGATATCATTGGAAAACTTGAGAAGCAGTAATCGTTCATCGACTGTCATTGTAAATAATCGGCAGCGAAATGAACCGTTGAGACCTATTACAACAATCTATTCTTAAGACGGTCGATTTATATTTTATAAATCATTGATACTTTAGTTTTAGTGCCATTGAGGAAGTAAAAAATCGATTGTTCACAAGTAACATCTAGTATTACGAACGTTTAAAGGCACAGGAAAAAAAATAAACAAAATTACAGCGTTTGGGAAACGACCTATATCACATGACGTTTCCGTTATGCATTTTAGATAGAAGTTTTATCTATTGATAAAGCGACCAAAAATCTTTATACATGAACATTTGAGCAAAAGCACCATTCCCACCAAGAGTGAAGTTTTTTTTCCTTTCTTCATTTCTTTTTTGAATAATTCACTTGCAATTTCCTCTGAAAATATTTACATGCAATCTCTGGACCTATCTTATCATCTCCAGGTTCCGCCATTGGGCACATGAAAGCTCTTTTAAAGCAGAACATTGTCTGGTACTGGGGAGGCAATCTGGATCCTCCGATGTCAGGGATCACGGGAAAAGAGGAAATATTTTCCTGAACATGCTCCAATTTCGAGATTTCTTAATACTTTTTGATTTTTTTATTCTATGTTGTTGTTGTTGTTTAAAAAAAAAAAAAAAAAAAAAAAAAAAAAAAAAAAAAAAATCGGTGTTAAATATATCACGGAGAACTAGAGGAGCAGAACTTGTTTGCAATTTTCGTCGGATTCCGATAGTATAGCTGGGCCAAGAGAACTGGCCCTTACGGCGCACATTGGGATAGAACCAGTGGCGTAGCGTGCAATTTGGCAACGTCGCATTGTGCCCATTTAAACCAATGTAAACAGTCGAATGTGAAGGTGTTCACCGAACACCCACTAGTTCGATATTTTTCATGGATTTAAATGGACGAACCCCAGCGTTGCCAAATTGCACGTTACGCCACTGGATAAAACTGACAGAGTTGCCGGTCAAAAATCAGAAAGTTCAAATTGCCGAAAATCATCGTTTATAACCTTCCAGAAATAAACACTCGCACATGAACCACTCCTAACTCATGGAATTAGTTGAAGCTAAATAATGTATACAGAGAGTCTAAATTTAGTCTAGCTTCAAAATGACAATTATTAAGGTGATTTTTACTTGCTGATTTTTGGCCGTAATATTGCAGATTTCCGCCCCACAGAGTAGCAATCAGTGGCGTCGCGTGCAATTTGGCAACAATGTATTCTATCCATTTAAACTCATATAAAATATCGAATTCAGGGGGTGCACAGTGCACAAGGTAAATTCGATATATTTAATGAGTTTAAATGGAGCAGTTGCATTGTTGCCAGATGGCACGCGACGCCACTAGTAGCAATCAATGTCTAGCTGGTACCATGCAAAGACATTTCAAGTTAGTACGTTGCTTGAACCTTTTCTGAAACAATGAACATTAATTAATAGAATTGCACTACTTTTTCAAGGAAATCATTTAAATTTCCCGACCAGATGAACATATTTTCCAGACCTGCAAGTCTGACAGAAACTATATAACCAGCAGCAAGCAGCAGGCCAGAAGCAGAGCAGACTAATAACAGATTGAGACTCGTAAAATCAGTCGGTACAGCCACGGAATGAACTCGTGTTTGACTTCAATTTATAAAACTTGATTGGTTTTCGTCCCACGTTCTCATTATTCTCAGCCGGTTTTGGAAATTGTTGAATGTTGAATTTTTGGGATCAAGAGTTTTGGAGCTCCGATTCATGAAATAGATAAATACTATACTATATCTTAGCTATACCTCGCCTCGCCAACAACGACCACCGCGTTGCTGGGCTCTGGTGGACTTTTTTTTTACACTTTTTTAGCTCACGCATAGATAAATTACTTTCGACCGTGATATATTACGCTCGTGATTCGGACGTAAATGGCAACAGAAGAATCCAGACATACATTCTTACTTCTATTTCTCATTTCAGATGTTTCTGTTTCATCTTGCTGGAATAGAAAGTGTTGAGTATTGTACTCTGTTTCAATTTTTTGTCCACCCTTCCAGTCAGAGTTGGGCAAATAGGGATGTAATCGCGATTACACGAATACTGAGTAATCGATAATCGTCACACCTTTGGATAGTAATTAAATGTAGTACGTCTTCACGGGTTTACTTTAAACTGAGGGTCAATTCCATTATTATTATTCCATTTATAATATGGATAACTACATTGGTTTCGAAAAGAAACTTTTAAAGACTCTGTTGTCCTCTCTTTAAGAATGTTTTCAGATAGAACATCAAGAGTACTGAAAATGACTCTCGTGAAAGCAGCCCAGCCGAAGTGAGAATCGGTTTTCTCTTACGAATCTACTACGAATTTCTATCGTCACCCTAAAGTAAATAATCCAGGGCTGCCGTTTTGCGTTAGAATCAATGCTATTTTTTAATTCACCGATGATTCCACCGGTTGAGAAAAGATTACACAGTTCAGTTCAGTGCATGACTGTGATAAACTGAAATACTCGCATCTGTAATATTTTCTCTACCGGTGGAGTCGTCGATGACTTTAAAAAACTTGCGGATATTTTAATTAATAAACGAAGTTTCCACCGATTAGGAAAGATTACAGATCAGAGTATTTACGTGCATTACAGTCATCCACTGAACTGAACTGTGTAATCTTTTCTCAACCGGTGGAATCATCGGTGACTAGAAAAATAGCATTGATTCTACGCAAAATGGCAGCCCTGAAATAATCTCATCGCTTGGGAATGACAGGAGACGTAAAGAGGGACATAGAGAATCAAGCCAAAAAGAAAGAATAAAATAAGAAAGAGAAAGGAAAAATTTGTTGCAATGTTTCCTGGAAACATTTCCTGTTTCGTTGTAATAAAAACGTTTGGCACCGTGCTAACAATCACATGTCGAAAAACTCATTAGAGGGCGTTATTATGACGCCAAAGCATTACTCTCAACGAAAGCGATCAGACCTAGGGGGAGGGTGCGGCAGGAGAGAATGAAGGAAGGAGAGGGTGGGAGGGAGAGGAAAGAGGGGGAGTAGGTTATTTCTATTATTTTTCTATTTCCGTTGTCATTCTTTGCACGCATGCTGAGTAGAGTAGGCATGGGCTCTAAAAGAAAGTCGTCACCAATTTCATTAGAGATAACCGATGTAATTTATTTCAAAGCAGCTGCCGGGGCCCGGCCAGCGACCGTGCCCGCGGGGCGAAGCTCCCAGCTTTATATATTAGAATAATAATGAAGATTTTGTTTTAAAAATTGGTGAAGCTTAGTTTTTTTTTTTTTTCTCGAACTGCCATAATACAATGTTGGCACTTGGCTCGGACAGCTCGAAAAGCGTAGATACGGAGAATGACGGCTTTAATAAGGTAAACCCCCTTTTGATGCGATGAGGAAGTACTCTGTCGCTTGTGTCTATTTTCCGGAGAGATTTTATACTTAAAATATATATTTATATGAAACAAAAAAAAAAAAAGAAAAATTTAAGATGAGCCTCCCGTGGTGAAAGAGGGCGGTGGGCTAGCCCGCTAAGTTTACTGTCCTCCAGGAAAACAGCCCAGCCGCCGTGAAGCCAGCCAGTCACCAGCCCCTCCAGCTCCTGTCAAACAACGACAAAATTATGACTCTTTTTAAGATGGTTCTTTGAAATTTCCGCAATCGTAACTAATACCCTTCGTATAGAGCGCTCTCAAAAATTGTTTTGAAAATGTTTAAGCCTCTGACCCGTGTTGATCCGTTGAATGGAAACTAAAAATATTTGGTTGAGTAAATTAAGGAAAATTCGCTATTGTTATTAATTATGTTGTTTGCGTTTGAAATGACAGCCAAAATTTTAAAACTGAGAACTTTTAATGGGACGCCTGAAAGCACTTATGGTGTGTGATTGCGTGAAGATGATTTTTATTCAAATATGAGATGGATCAACTCGTTTTTATTGCTTTCTCGCTCTCCCCTAAGCTAAGGAGAGAAAGTAGAAAGTATTGTCATCATGAAAAATTTCGAAGTTGGGGTTTTTCCATATCCTGGCATTTCAGGTCCCCCTGAACTCAAAAATCATATTCCCAAAAAATGTCTGTCCGTCAGTCCGTCCGTCCGTCCGTCTGTGGTACATCATAACTTCTAACCTATATGGGTCCATTATTATCCAAATTTGGCAAGAGGCGGGGTTCTTTCTGATAGTGCTAGAGGCGTTTTTTTTCGTTCTTTTTTTGTTTTTTTTGTTTGTTTTTTTGTTTTTGTTTTTTGTTTTTGTTTTTGTTTTTTGTTTTTTTGTTTTGTTTTGTTTTGTTTTGTTTTTTTTTTTTTTACCAATGACCAAAACCCAGCGTATATACCTAGTTATCTATCATTGTTCGGTGGAATTCGAGGTGAATTTCGTAAGTTTTCAGTGCAGCCATCGATGCGTTTGCAGGTTTTTACATCAGAATCTATACTCTTAAATCAGAGTGTTGAACCTAACCGATCTGCCGAATTTCTAAACCGCGGACCGAACCTCAAATTTTTTGGCAGAAAACACCTAGAACCGGAACCCGAACCGGTTTTGAGACGGTTAGCCAATTTCCCAAAAGCTAAAGATACCAAAGACTACCATATACCATACCAAAGACTCTAAATAAATATTACTTTTATTAATCGAGAAAGCGATGGAGAAAGAAAATTGAAAACAACTGAAGGAAAAAGTAATCGGAAATCGACGCTTAGATGCCGTTATTGTGACAGAACATTGCGATGTCCATCATTTCAGAATTCTATAACAATATAAAATTTTCTGTGATTTTTTATTGTTTATTCTATCGCTTTAATTTTCTTGTTAAATTGTCCCTGTGAACCTGAACCGAACCGCGAATCGGTTTCATCCCCCTGTTCTGAATCACAGATCGAACCTATAGCCGAAAATTTTGCCGTATCAAAGCGCTGCCTTGAAGCGCCTGTAACAAAAGTTTGTAATAGCCCTATACCGCCCCTATACCCAAAACTACTGAATGGGGGTTCGGAAAAATGAACGAGTTTATCTTAATGTGCGGCATTCAGAAGTGCACACATGTGCCTGTACTTTTAATCATATCAGATGGCGTTAATAGCGTGAAATCAGAAAACCGAAATCCCCGCACGCTTACCCATCGCCGCCCAATTAATTTCCGGGATTTTTCGAAACGCCCGCCTGCTTCTCCCGCAATTCATCCAATTTCAAGTCTCCCGAAAACGCGCAAAAGGTCGATATAAGATGGGTTTAAAGGAGAGGAATCCGGTCCCCGCAGCAACCCCCTCCTACTTATGCCATAGGTAGGTATATGCTCGGCGTCCAATTTCGTGCGTAATACACCTCCCCCCACACACCCCTATCTTTCCCAGATTGAATCGTACCCTCAATATTCAATTGCAACTTGGTTTTAGGTGCGAGCTTAGTTTGATTGTTTCACTCCGGCAGGCATCCTCGAAATTTCTCCCCTTCATCAATTAATTATTGCACCGTGATATCTCTACTCTACAACCCTCAGACCCCTCCCCCTCCCCTCCCCAAATCACCATTAAATGAGTCGATTTCTACTCTGACGAGATGTAAGTCTATTTTATCATGAGCTCTGAAATGAACGCTTTTAAATTAATGATTTGGATCATGCTGAAATATACTTGGACTCCTTTCAGCAGGAAGCGATTTAAACAGTGGCGTCACGTGTCATCTGGCAACAATGCAACTCCTCCATTTAAACTCCTTAAATATATCGAATTTTCCTTGTGCACTGTGCACCCCCTGAATTCGACCTTTTACACGAGTTTAAATGGGTAGAATGCAGTGTTGCCAAATTGCACGCGACGCTACTGGATTTAAATGATCGGCTAGCCTCTTCAAAAGGAGGAGGTTCGACTTCCTTTCATCGCGAGTTAAAGTGTACAATCAATAGATTCCACTTTTGATGAATAATTCTACCGAGAGCATTGCAGTGGTAAAAAAAAAGGAATGTGGCTTGTGCAAGGGACTGAAATTTTGTGATTTTTTTTTGTGCTTTGCGAAACTATTTTAAAAAGCTGCTGCAGCTGTCCCTTTACTTTGTTTTTTCTGTGCTTTTAGATGCTACTCTCAAACTCAACTGCAGATCGGAACACCGCGAATTGATAAAAGTGCTACTAAATTGAAACCGTTTAACCACATTTTATATAAATGGTCAAAACAACGGAGGATTGAAATCTGTTTTTGATTTCAAGGCATAGGCATAGGAGGAGGTGGAATGGGGCAGTAGCAGATAGTAGGAGGGTGAAGAGGGGGGGGGCACGGAAATTTCAAGTTCAACCGGGATTGACGATGAGTGTTGACTGTTGACTGCACGGCGAGGGTGACCAGCGATTAACGCGTCATGCGACGTGTGGATGTGTCCGATAATCAGATTCAGGGTCCGGATTGATTTGTTGACAGGAGCTCGGGTCTTATTTTGATTGATGATGATGACGATCCAGGAGTAGTAGTAGTAGGGGCGGGTGCGGGTGCGGGTGCGGGTGCGGGAAGGGGCATCCCGAGATCCCGACCCGCTTCCATTCATGAAAGCACAGACGCGTGCGGGCAGGCGCCATTCGACGTTACCGTAGACAGGTTGTAGAATGGGTCTGTTGTGTTGCAAACTTCTCCTTCAGCGTTATGGAGGTCCACTCCTTCATGATTTCAAGTGAAAATCACGTTGAATCCATCGGGAAGTTTTAAAATCCACTCGAAAGCTCAATAAATACGTTTAACACAATGGGGCTATTGCACACTTTTGCTATAAGCGATTTAATAGTCGATTATGGCGTAAAAACCTCAAAAAATAACGATGGTGGCACTAAAAACTTCCAAAATCCCCTCCTAAACTCAATAAACGCAGTTATTTGCGCGAGCGTAATGGTGGCCGAAGGCACTAACAATGGGTGATTCCTATCTTAATTTCGTCACTCTTTCTATGCTGACAAGGATGATTCACAGAGTAATTAGTCATCAGAGTGATGATCCACATCCGATGAATGGTACCGCAACACCGAGTGACACCGGTGTCAAATGAAAGTAGTCTCTTATTGGTCACTTCTTGATGGAGTTTCAGAATTGTTAGATGGGAATCTCCCAT
The DNA here is from genome assembly GCA_011764245.1 of Trialeurodes vaporariorum. Taxonomy (NCBI): domain Eukaryota; kingdom Metazoa; phylum Arthropoda; class Insecta; order Hemiptera; family Aleyrodidae; genus Trialeurodes; species Trialeurodes vaporariorum. The sequence continues at coordinate 23,261,623 of VMOF01000035.1, forward strand.
TGTTAGTGCCTTCGGCCACCATTACGCTCCCGCAAATAACTGCGTTTATTGAGCTTAGGAGTGGATTTTGGAAGTTTTAGTGCCGCCATCGTTATTTGTTGAGGTTTTTACGCCATAATCGACTATTAAATCGCTTATAGCAAAAGTGTGCAATAGCCCCATTCCACGATGGCATCTTCACACAAAAGCGGATCCAGCAATCTGGCAACTGTGTATTATTCCTATTTGAATGCATGAGAAGCTTTCGATTAGTAAAAGGGCCCCCTCAAGAATCGATTTTTTCTCATAAGTTCAAGAGGGATGATTTCACGGTTGCCAAATTGCTGGATCCGCCCATGTCTTCAAAGCACCGTTGGATTTATGGATTATAGACTTACATGCAAATCGGCAGGCCGCCTGTTAGATATTTTTATTTTAAAACTCATTTCCATCGTGTGAGGCTCCTGTTCCCTTTTGCCACGCTGAGCATTGTGCAGACACGGACGACGTCATCTTACATGAGTGCCGCGAAAAAATATGAATGAAAGATTCAGAGCGACCGCCTCCTTCGCCGCACCGCGCGCCTTTTCGCGCACGAGTGGAAAGGGGACTTGCGAAGGAGGTGGCAATGGAGGGGGTGCACTAAACACATGGAAACGAAACGGTGTAAAAAAAAAAACGGTGAGTTGGTCGGTTCGGTTGTCGGTGGATTGTAAAGTTGGGGGAATCGTAGTGGTGGAGGGTGGGAGGGAGGAAGGGGAGCCAGAGAAGGAGAGAGAGGGAGAGTAAGAGATAAAGAAGGAGTGAGAGTATGAGAGAGAGAGAGAGAGAGAGAGAGAGAGTGATGGAGGAGTGGGATTACGTATACCTCTCTTTATTTTAGTGATTCCCTTATCTCTCTCTCTCTCTCTCTCTCTCTCTCTCTCTCTCTCTCTCTCTCTCTCTCTCTCTCTCTCTCTCTCTCTCTCTCTCTCTCTCTCTCTCTCTCTCTCTCTCTCTCTCTCATTACGCATATACATCTATGATGTTCTCATTTCTCGCTCTATCTCTCTCGCTCTTGCGGTCGCGGGTCTAGACGAACCGCGACAGCAACGGTGATGATGCGACTTTAAAGTTGTGCGAACTCAGTCGCTTACGAGCAGTCGTGGACGCTACATAGGCTATGTGATGTTCAGTCGAAGCTTTTGGGTTGCGTTGCCAGGTTTCGGAGGAGGTCGTAAAAGTTGCAAGGACATATAGTGTGCAATAAAGCTGTTGCAAACTTTTGCTTCAGGCTTATTAATAGTTGGATATGAGGTAAAACCCTTGAAAAATGACGGAAAGTGCATTAAAAATCGCAAAATCTATGTTCCTAAACTCAGAAAATGCTTTAAAACGTGAGACCGTAATGACGGTGGTGATTACCTCCTTTTACTTTGGGTATCCTTATGTCAATAAGCTCCATCCACACGAGAGGTGTTCTCACAACACCACACAAGAAAAAGATGAAGTATACAATTGCCATAAGATCTTAGTGGTAATCACCACCGTAGTAGTCTCACGTTAGAAAGTAATTTATGAGTTTGGAAGTGGATTTCGTGATTTTTTAGTGCGATTTATGTCATTTTTACAGGGTTTTACCCAGGAGCGTAGCGTGCCATTCTGCAATGTTGTAGTTCATCCATTTAAATCCATGAAAAAGATCGAACTATTGGGTGTTCGGTGAACACCTTCGCATTCGACCTTTTATATGGGTTTATGTGAACACAACACAACGTTGCCAAATCCCACGCTACTGCACTGGTTTTACCCCTTTATTAACTAAGAATAAGCCTGTAGCAAACGTTTGCAATAGCTTCATTCAGATGAGATTTTGAGAAAAAACTACTTAGACCGGGGTCAACTACTGGGTTCCTTCTTATACCGATAAGGGGCCCCCTCACACTGATCTAGGGACCCCTCCTAACCGATAAACCGTGGAGTCCGTGGGGTCCCACGCACTGATATGGGAGTCCCTACTTACCGATAATGGGCCAAATCGTACTGATACAGCTGGATTACCTCCCTATTTCTACAATTTTCTTTTACTTTTAATACCTCCCGTCTATTTTCCCCGTTTTTATCTATGTTGCAGCGCAATTTGGGGGCCCTCTGCAAGTCCAACCGGGTTAAGTTATATGCGGGAATGCCCGCCCGCCCCAGGCCAGTCCGCCCCTGTATGCTGATATTATACAGGGTGTATCAGAAACATATGTCGTCCTTGTAACCACGTATCCTAGAGGTCAAAATAAGACTATATTTTTTCCTATAAATATGTTGGGGGCACCAGTGCCAAAAAAATGCCGTACTTTATCGGCCACCTCTTGATAGAATGACAATATTATACAGGGTGTATCAAAAATATATGTTGCCCTTGTAATCACATATTTTTAAGGTCAAAATAAGACTTTCATTGCCTATGAAAATGTATCCGAAAATGCCCCCTTTTTGAGTTACAGCCCTCGTAAGTTTCATAAAGTTTATGATTTTTCAGAATAGCGACCACCATTCTGAACCAAATGTCATAACAATTAGTGTCTCAGGGTAATTTTAAGTTTAGAATCCATTAATGACCTCGAGAAATTCAGAAATTAGGTCTGACTGTACTTTTCAGACAATCTTTTACCTTCAATGGCACAGATTTTATGTTACGGATTGGAAATTTGAAAAATAAAAACTGAAATCAGATGGAAAAAACTCTTAGAGATAACTGCGCGAGGTGTAAAAGTCAGCGATTTTACTGTAGCGGGCGGCCCGAGGAAGCAGCGCCAGCGGAGTGGTGGTTTGCAAACTTCCTGCCGCTCAAGGTTTCTGGTAATATCTGGTAAAAGCGCTGACTTTTCCACCTTGTGCAGCAATTATCTTACTTAATACGCGTCGCGTCGTATCGACCAAAACAAGGAGGACCAAATATCTTTCTAAGAGTTTTTCCCATCTGATTTCAGTTTTTATTTTTCGAATTTCCAACATAAAATGTGTGCCATTGAAGGTAATAATATTGCCTGAAAAGTACAGTCAGACCTAATTTCTGAATTTCTCGAGGTGATTAATGGATACTACACGTAAAATTACCGCGGGACACCAATTTTCATGACATCTGGTTCATGATTATGGTCGATATTCCAAAAAAAAACCATCACTTTTTTAAAACTTTAAGGGACTGTAGCTCAAAAGGGGGGCATTTTCGGACACATGCGTTTGTAGGGATAAATAGTCTTATTATGACCTCTAAAGCACGTGGTTACAAGGACGACATATGTTTCTGATACACCCTGTATATTGAGAGGAAAAATAATGCTAAAGCGGAGTTGTTAGCTTCGAGTTGCGGACGTCAAAAATTACATGAAAAAAAATTCCTTGTTTTAAATTATTAATTATTTCCTTTTTTCCAGTGAATCACCCAGTTTCGCCTAGAATCGCATCTAAAGTGCCTGACTCTTTGCCTCTCTCTCGCCAATTATGACCGATAGTAAGGACGCTGTAAAAATTGACGAGAAAAATTAAAATCAAATTGATCGAGGGCAAATTCCTGATTTTGAGCTATAAAACTGAGGACCACGCAGCTTAAAATCTTTCGAATAAGAAAACTAGTTTCACGCGGCAAGATTCAATGAGCAGATTATAATATTTCTCACGCATCAAATCAAGAGCGTTCCGCTGAAAATTTTTGCGAGCAAACCCTCCCTCCCCTCCCCCCCACCTTCTTCCCCCCAAAAACCGTTCTCGTATCGAAGATGGATTGCCCGAGGAGTCAATGAAGCTTAAATTTATTTTTTGTTTTCTTAGAGCGATGACCCCTAGTTAAACGATTGGAATCGATATTCAATGATAATGGTCAAATAGTTTAAATCGGTAAGAGATTAAAAGTTAAAAAACAAAAATGAATAAATAAAAAAAAAAAATAAAAATCGAATCAATCAGTACCGCAAACGGCTCCCTTCGCATTCCACCTCCTTAAATTCAAAATATAGTTAATTATTTGAAGAAAAAAAAATAAAAATTAAACACTTGTTTGTTACTTATCCTACCAATCTTGTGTGTCCTGCCCCTTTGACGTATACTATAAAAACCTATTACCTATTCAGAAAAAAAAGGAAACTAGATTTCGCGGCGATTTTTATAATAACTATTCTTTACGCTCGCTTCCAAATTAAATTACTGTCAAAAACTCGTTTCGCCAAACGGAGGGCCCACGAGGCACCGCGGAGCAAGGTCCGAGTTTTGCCTTCTCCTTCTTCTTCTTCTCTCCTTCAATTTTCGTGCTAGGCAAAGATGTTAGCCAAAGGAATGGCCAGGCATAGCGTAGCGTAGACCTGTCATCAAAAATTGCGGATTCTCATTTTTGATAGGTTGATTAGTCATCGGTTACCGCGGGTTTGATTTTCGACTCTTTTACCTTTCCGCTCTCTTGTTTTCTTGATAAGATCGAGATTCGTGGGGTCCTACGGCTATCGAACCGCGCGGAATTCAAAATTGCGAACGTTCATATAGCGGTAAGGCGTAGTTTTTTTTTTCCTTCTTCTTCTTCACCCTCACTCACCGTTGCGTTGCGTTGCTCTGAGTATAAAAATTTATAGCGCGTTGCTATTTTAATAACAGATATTTTGCTCACGGATAATTATGAATAGGCTAGTTGAACATGTGAACACGCCTGTGCGTTAGAGTCTATACTTTCGAGTGTGCGTGCGATCGTGTGTGAGTGTGTGTATGTGTTAGTAACTTATATAGTTTAGTGTAATGTGATTCTGCGTGATCGGCTCTCTACGTGAGGCCGCTATAGCCGGGCCGGTCAGTACCCTCCACTGATTTGACCGGGCCAGGCAGCCGCACATCAGCAGGTTATCTTGTTGTCCAAAAAAAAAAAAAAAGGATTTTACCTTCAACATAGAACAAAATTCTGAATTTATACTTCATGTATAAACTATATTTCACGCGTGTTTCATTCGTTTGATTTTTGTTGGGTAAGTATTTTTATCCCCTCTGGAGATTTTCGCACCATGAGCCCCACTAAGGGGCCCCTGTATATGTATATGACAGCGGCAGCTCGTGGAATTTGGCAACTATGCTGATTTGCCATTTAAATCTATGGGAAAGTATCGATATGACTTGGGGTGCAATTGAACCTCTTAAAGATCGATTGTTTTACATAGATTGAAATGTAGAGAATACGTTGTTGCCGTATCGTACTGGTACATGCGGCTGTCCAGTGTTCATTTGATGTCTTTGCTCTCGCATCTAAAATCTGATGGATATGAAAGATCCTCCTTCCCTTTTTCATCAATGGGGCAGTTGCAAGGATCTTAAATTATGTGTTTTTCACAAAGAAAACGAACGTACTTGATGAGCTGAGAACAACGATGCCTTCGGTTTTTTCCTAAGTGTCTCGGTTTTTGGAGATACACACGTATAAAGTTGTAAAAAATCGTGTGTGTAGTGACGTCACCACGGGGAATTCCCATTTAAAACAATGTATTTTGGGCCAAAATCTCATCTCCGGAACAATGGGACTTAATTAGAAACCGAAGGCATCTTTGTTCTCAGCTCATCTAGTACTTTCATTTTCTTCATAAAAAACACAACATTTGAGACCCTTGCAACTGCCCCATTATCGCTCGCTCAAAGTCGGTGGACCTGTTTATAAATAGCAACATTTGTTAATTAGAGCATCAGAGTTTATAATTTTTTTCGCTTTGGCCCTAAAATAATTGAAGTCTTTTTAAAATAGGTCTGTATTTGTTCTTTAATCTTTGTATTCGTTAATATTTTTTGTAGATCGGTGGTAATCAGTTGCGTTGCAATTTGGTAACATTGTATTTTGTCCATTAAAACTCGTAAAAAAGATCGAACTAATGGGGGTGCACAGTGCACTCCCATTTATGGAATCGACACTTTACGTGGGTTTAAATGGACAAAATCCAGCTTTGCCAGATTGCACGCGACGTGGTGGTAATTAGCTCGTGCTTTTAGGCATCCTCGACACAAGGCTTAGTTCGTAGATTAGATTTTACGTTCCCTAATATTATTTTGTTAATTGGGTCAAGAGCTGCAGTTACTCTTAATTTAACATGTCTGGTTAAAAGCTAATGCATTTATACCACGTATCTCATTTCCTTAAACAAGAGGCCCGCTTGTTAACCGTTGGTTCCTAGAGTTATCAACTGATTTAAAGGAGAAATTATATCAACCACGAGATTAAGAGCAGACCTCTTACATTGGAAATGAGATACGTATGGTACCCGAGCTGGACCATACAGGTATCTTGTTCATGTTTACAGGTCTACCGGATGGTAGAATTTACAGTAGAAATCAACTGACAACTCAATCAACTGACAATGGGGCTGTCTCAAACTTTTGCTAATAACGATTCAAGGGTTCAATATAACGGTAAAAACTAGCGAAAATAATGTTGAAAGCACTAAGAACTTACGAAATCTACTCCTATAAACTAATCTCACAAATTCTTTGAAATGCGCGAGCGAAATGACGGCTTTGGGCACTAATACTTAGACATTCTCATTTTAGTTTTGTCACTCTTTCTATGTTGGGAAGGAAGATTCACAGATTAACTAGCCCCCAGAGGAAGTGATTCATATCCGATGAATGGTACTGCGACACAGGTGCGCCAAAGAAAGCCGTCTCTTATTGGCAAATTCTGGATGGAGTGATAATATTGATAGATAGGAATCTCCTATTAGATAATAGTGCCGAACGCCACCGTTACGGTCGCACATATAAAATCATTTTATGAGTTTAGCAGTGATGGATTGCATAAGTTTTTAGTGCTACCATCGTTGAATTTGGAGGTTTGTATTTGTACCCTGATTCGACCCTTATATTTCTTACAGCAAAAGCTCGCAACAACCCCATCACTACAGACAGACCTTTTGTTTGTGTAGCTGAGATGCGCGGTATTGACTAGAGACTATTATCGATTTGCAGAACTGCTTACCTTTGGTTTGACATGGATCTAAATGTAATTTGAAAAAATATTCTTGTATTTATTTCAACATTTTTTGGCACAGATCTGTGGAAAATGTTTTTTATCATGGAGTTGATCTTTCTTATTTTATTGGTTAGAAAAGCTTTCAGTGTTATAAATAACCCACTGTTTCAGTTCTGTAAGAACCAACTAGATTTTCTGAAACAATAAAATTAGTTGTTCATTTAAAATGAAACTAACTAAAATCAATAGACATTTATTCAAGCTTACCCATTAACTCTCAGAGTGTCCGTGTAATTACCGAAGGATTTTAGAATTCGCTGTTGAACAAAGTGTCTATATTTTTTGCAACAAAAGAGTAGGCAAATTTTCCTGTATGTAACTTGGCATCAAGCCTGATGTTGTACCGCAACTATGTACTCGAAATCCCGATGGATTTTGTACCATAATACTACATAAGGCAGTGAGCATAAATTATCGATTCAGTGGCCAAAGTTCAGAAAATTAAAATCTATGATTATTTTGTTTCCAAAGCTTCTTTCTATTTGATGATAATTAAATTATATTTCTCGGCTGAAATTCGTTGGTGTGCGTGATCAAAGTGTGTAAGATTGTGGTCCTTAGAGATAATTGGTCCTTATTTGAGGTAATTTCAACTTTACGGAAAAAAGCTTGAACACGTCATCCCTAAAGTTTAAGCAGTACTGCACCGGAGAAAATATCATTACAGAAGTTTAAAGAAACCTATACTGAAATTCAAAGGAATATATCGACAACTTTGAAGTCTTCTCCACCGTTCAATCTGAATTTGCCTAAAGTTTGCGACATTTACCCTAAAGCTGACAATATTTTCCCAATCAATCGCAATCTTATTTCGGGGTAATAGGAGGTCAAGTTTGGGGTCCCAAATTTTTTTCCGTGTTCTTAATTGTTATTTGCTTCTAAATCGGCCACTGTGCGCCTGTGCCTTGGCAGTGGCGCATGTCTGTGCAAGACAACTCGGACTAGCTTGTTTGCAAAGTCTGGGAAAGTGCGTTGCGCGACACTCAAAAAGGCAAAGATATAAAAATCCTATAAATTGATGGTTTACAATTTTTCTCACTCTCCTCGATTTCCATCTTAGCTTTTTGTTTTGTTTTGTTTTTTCTTTTTCTTTCATTTTCCCCCATCTTCAATCAAAAAACCGCGGTGGTGGAAGAACGACCGGATAAAGAATTCAACGAGAGACCAAAAGGCGAGGCGAGTTATAAACTTAATAATAAGATCTAACGAGAAAAAAAATAAAATAAAATAAAAATAAAAAAGAGGGGGTAGAAAGGGAATGCGCTCATTGAAAATACACAGACCACACCTGAACTCTTTTTATTCACTTTGTTTATTGAACTGATGGACTGAGGCGGATCAAGGAATTTGTCTTTCTCTCTCTCTCTCTCTCTCTCTCTCTCTCTCTCTCTCTCTCTCTCCTCTCTCTCTCTCTCTCTCTTTTTGCCCGGGATGCCCGTTTAAAAACACGTGCTAGACAGAGATAGAAGGTGGCGTCATCGCGTGACCTCAGCTCATATCTCTGTCCTTTTTTAATACACACGTTCAAATAAGATGGCGGGAGAAATAAAAATCACCGGGTCCGCCCCTTTGCTGATGGAGGAGGATAGATAGCTTTTGAATAAATTAAAAATTGAATAAAAATTCTCTCAGCTCATTCCGTTTGGCTTCAATTTTCTTGATGAGATTAATCGGTGACTGAACTTTACGTAAGAGAAAGAGTTTGAATTTGTTTTTTTTCGCTCCAGAGGATGTTCTGTGCTGATACAGACTTGCGGGTGTTTGAATTACAATTGAGGACCATATTTAGTGTTAAAACTTAAGTCATCGCAGGAATTTTCAGCCTTTCAAGAACTCGTCTCTTTCAAACGCTCAAAAAAAGTTTGGTTTAGTGAATAATCAAGATGGCTTAAACTGACCCCAACGTGTCATAATGGTAGATGTTACTAGAGTGTAAGAAAGCTGTATTCAAGTATGTCGTCCTCTCCCAAAACTCTGGTACAGTCCAACCTCTTCGCCGAACCCTCTCCCAAACCTCTGGTAAAATTCAATTTCTCTGCACGCAGAAAAAAACCTCGGTTTTTATTGACCACTAAAGATTTCGGTTTTAAAATAAGAAAATGTCGGTCGTGATTACCGAATATTACAATTAGGATCACCGAAAACTTCGGTATGGGCGAAATTTGAGTTATTACTTACTGAAGTTCTCGGTTTACTCCTAACTAAAATTCTGTACTCACGACTAAAAGTTTTGGTTTTTGAAATCGGAAAATGTCTTTCGCCTTGTATGATATTCTTTCCCGAAAAATTGCAGTAAAATCTAACCTCTTTATCGTATGCTCCCCCATTTTTTTGATAAAATTGACCAAAACGTGGCAATTAAGTTGGGGTGCTTTGGAGCAATCTTAATATGATTGTCTAAGAATGTACTCTCGGTAAAAATGATATCTTTCAAAATGTGTTCCAAAAATCGCCTTTGCGGTAATTTGACAATCCAAAATGAAGCTCCATTTGACACAACTTTTAGAGGGCTTTTGGAACACATTTTATAGATCATTTACAAACTGAGGCGATGTAGCAAAATGAATGAAAATACAGAGACTGAAATGTTCATGTTGAAACTCACATTTAATATTTTTCTTTTCTTTTCTTTTAACAATAGGGAATTGTAAAAGAGTAAAAGAAAACTGTTAAAAAATGCTCTGATGATCCAAATATGCGTTTTTCAGAGGAACTATGACAAATGCTAGACAGTTTACAGTTTTGTGACAAAGCTGACGAAAATTACAAGCATTGGCTCACACACTAACGAGAAATAAAAATACTGTCTCACGAAGTTTTGATATCAAAGTCTTTGTTCCATTCATATAAATCGTTTAAAAAGAGGGGGCTGGCCCAAAAATCTCTAAGATCGTGCGTGAAAATAATTCATAATGAACGAGTTTTTTGAAGGGCGGTAACGGAGTCGTATCGGATCTCGTAATGGTTTCAGTGAAACAAAGTCGTGCCAACAAATCCTGAGTAATAATATAGGACATATAGGCGTGCAATCATAATCATTTGAAATCTGCGGTGATTGCGTCGAAATCTTATCAGAAATGGCAATAATGGTTAAAGAGTTTTCGTATGACTGACAACATGAAGGTTTAGTCATAGTATTGAGATCGGGAAGAAGATGTCGTCGGTGTTTTTACAAAGAGGCGTAATTCAAGTTAACGTTTCAAAATCTCCTTTTACTATCTTATTTTCAAAAGAACAGCTGAATCGTGAATGTTCCTGATTTTGTTTCTTTTCATTTGAGGTACCTACAGAGTGGAAAAATCTCGTGAAAATTTTTCGGGGAGCTTGGCTGGTCGGCAGTGGCGTCGCGTGCAATCTGGCAACGTTGTAATTTCTCCATTTAATTTAATGAAAAATATTGAATCGAGGGAGTACACTGATCTCCTCCAATAGTTCGACCTTTCTTATGCATTTAAAGGGATAAATGGGTCTGTTGCAAACTTTTGCTACAACGATTAAGAGTGTATGATCTAATGTAAAATCACCTGAAAAATCCATTGGTGGCATCAGAAAGTCATAAAATGCAATAATAAACTCACAAAAGGCGTTTAATGAAATCCAAGATGGCGGAAAAATATCGAGAAATTTGTATGTATGCACCACGAAAATCCAAGGATAGCCAACCTCACAATATCGATCACAACTAATCACAACGTAAACAAACACATAACCTCTACCTCCAGTGAGGTTGTCAAAGTTGGCCATCTTTGGATGTTCGTGGTGCATGCATACAAATTGCGCGATATTTCTCCGCCATCTTGGATTTCATTAAACGCCTTTTGTGAGTTTATTATTGCATTTTATGACTTTCTGATGCCACCAATGGACTTTCCAGTCAATTTTACATTAGAATAAACCTTCTTAGTTGTTGTAGCAAAAGTTTGCAACAGACCCATTATAGCATTGTCAGTATGCACGCGACGTCACTGCTCGTCGGTTCACCGCTGGGGAAGGACTGTGATTGGGAGATTTTGAAATGTTAGATTGACTCACGCCTCTTTTTATAAACTCCAACGATATTTTTTCGTGGTTCATCCTTATAAATGGAAAAACAGAGCAATTTTTTTTTTCAAATCCAGTTCCTCCAACTGAAGAATCACTTTCTCTAAAATTGTTGTTTTACATATTTAATATAGGATAGATTAATCAGATCACAGTTAGCGATCAAAAAACATTTTACGGGCTTTAGGGCAGAATTTAACCGAATACTTTTGGCGAAAGAGAACCAACAGAGATAGAAGAGACTAACAAAAAGCTATAGAGAAAAAGATGGCATGGAAATTTGACAACGATGCACTCTTTTCAAGTAGCTGCATGAAAGATTGCGAGTGTTTGGGTGAGGGAGCTCGCGAAGTATAACTGGGCCAGTGGGTATACAAGAAAGGAAAAATATGGTATTGAGAGAACGTGTAAAAAAAAAAAAAAAAAAAGTTCGCGGGTACCTCCGACAAATATGCCTTAACGAAAACCGGTTTTTTTGCAAATGCAGTTTTATTGAACATTTGCATCCATGCCAACATTACCTGAGCCGCGCAACCGCCCCCCCCCCCTTACACCTCTGAATCCGTCCCCTCCTCAGTGAGCTCCCACATTCAAGGGGGGCTCATCTTTGCAATTATCAGATTCGCCCACTCCTCCTCCCGAATACTTCTTCTTCCTCATCCCCTCTATCAATGTTGCCATATTTTCCGATAAGTCATCAACTTCTACATTAATTAAAATGGGCAAAATCGGATATTTATCCAAAAAAATGGCAACACTGTCCTTTATTTCTCGGAGGTAATTACATTTTTTTTCAACCAAGAATTTGTATTAGCCTATGCTGTCTGCGCCTCCTCGCCGCACCTCCCCACCAAACTGGATCTGAATTAATGCGCATTCGATGCAACAACGGAATGAATTATTTTTCAACTTCTCCTTTTCACCGTCCTTTTTCTTTCTTTCTCAAATCGTATCTCGTCCTTCATTTTCATTTTGTTTCTCTCTTTAGGTATCCTTGCAACATTTAATTTATATTTTTATTCTTCTTTCTAAGAAGCATTTCGTATGACGTACATTCTTCGTAATGCGCTTTACTAAAAAAAAAAAAAAAAAAATCTCCCTGATTCTTTCGTCCGGTGCGGACACTTTGTTCAGTCTTTTTTTTTTTTTTTTTGCACTTCATCGAGGACCATCTTTAATGAAAAGATGGGAAGGATGGAGGGGGAAGCGGGAGGGGGAGTGCAAATGAAATTTGCATAAGATGCAATAAAAACTTGATCATAAATGGTTGTTTTAATTTGGGCTTGTTTGTACTTCCCCACTCTTACAGATTCTTTTCGGCCCTTCTCTGCGGCCCACACTGGACAGAAATATAGATTTTTTCTGGACAGATCAAAAATTTGAGTATTTCACCATTGAAACAACGATATCTACATCCATCAAGAGTAGCAGGCTATAAAGGATTATCGGCGTGAACATCTTGAAGGATTTGAAGGTGAAGGATCAAGGTGTAGTTTTCCCAATCATTCTCCATATACAGGGTGTATAAAAAAAGGTACCTCTGAAATTTTTGTGCAACAACTGAGGATATCAAAAAGCAGCCAAACGATTTTCTGAAATTGTTGAAAGGGATCATCCAGTAGCCCTAAAAAAATAAGTCCCTTTCAATAATATTAAACGTGTATCTAGCTGTTTTTTGATATCTGCGACCGTTGCTGAACAAACGCAGAGGTGTCTTTTTATGCAATACACCCTGTATTTGTACATGCTCAGTGGAGGATCCAGAAATTTGAGGGGGGCGCAAGCCTATAAAATTTGTAATTTGAAACGTCGCAAGAAGCCATTTTGAGCTCTTTTCTGTTTAAACAAGGAAAATTTTGAGGCTTCTGATGGGGAGGGACAATGAAATTGCGCACCCTGTGTTCCCCCGAGATCTGCCACAGTACGGCAACGCATCTAGAGGCTTGAAATATGCTCAAGAATAACCTAAAAGTCCTCAACTTTGCACGTCGATTTCGAAAATTACCCATCATTCTTATCAGAATGCCACTCAAGAAAAATGTTTTGCTATAGCCTGGAAAATTGCCATTGCCTAATCATCTTTTCGAAGTGAACTGCAGAGCTGCCGTTTTGCTTATAATCAATACTAATTTTCTATTCACCGATGATACCATCGGTTGAGAAAAGATTACAGTTCAGTTCAGTGTTTAACTGAAATGCACGAAAACACTCTGATCTGTAATCTTTTCTCAATTGGTGGAAGCTCCGGTTAATTAATTAAAATATGCGCAAGTTTTTTAAAGTCATCGACGACTCCACCGGCTGAGAAAAGATTACAGTTGCGAGAGTTTTTCGTGCATTGCAGTGATGCAGTTCAAGTGATTCGCTGAACTGAGATGTGTAATCTTTTCTCAACCGGTGGAATCATCGGTGAATTGAAAAATGTCATTAATCATACGCAAACCGTTAGCTCTGGTGAACTGTCGCAAATGCGAACCATTGTGCGGTCATCATCGGTTTCACAAAATCTGAAAGCCTGCTCTCTTTTTTGCTTTCAAAAATTGTTCGGCTTGCATGGGATCGCTTTACACATCTTATTCAGTTTTTCAATTTTATGGGTCTTGATCGCTTTATCCGGTTAGCAACTATACTGCGATGAAATGCGTACAGCCTGGTCGCAACTTGCAGAGACTCTTCGTAGGACGAGAGTTTACAAATTCCGATCATGATTTGTGTAAGTATAAATAACGGCGTTGGGTATACCAATAAGGGTGATTGCTCGATGCTCGGTCACTGGACTTTTTACTGACGCCGAAAAATGTCATAGAAATTGCATGCTTAAAACGTCTGAAGCTATCAAACAAGTAAATACTTCTGTTGAAGGTGCTGCTTTCAGCAAGTTCACAAATAACGGACCATTTTAATAACTCGTTAGAAGTACGCAGCTTTTTAAGAGTCAGCGGAATTTTTAACACTTAAAAGTTTATTAAGTAATATCAATCATAAAATGTATGGTCCGTTATTGTTGAAGTTCGTTCACGCTTCATGCAATGACTTCAATCGAAATCAGAGCTGCCGATTTGCGTAGATTAAATGACATTTTTAAATTCACCGATGATTCCTCCGGTTGAGAAAAGATTACAAAGTTCAATTCAGTGTATGACTGTAATGCATGAAAATACTCTGATCTGTAAAATTTTCTCAATCTGTGGAAACACCATTAATTAATAAAAAATATCCGCAAGTTTTTAAAGTTATCGACGACTCTACCGGTTGAGAAAAGATAAAAGACGCTGGTATTTTCGTGCATTATAGTTATTCACTGAACTAAACTCTGTAATCTTTTCTCAACCGGTGGAATCCTCGGTGAATTTCAAAATGCCATAAAATCTGCGCAAATCGGCAGCTCTGATCGAAATATAAAAATACGTATGGTAGCTTTAACCCTTTGCGGGGCAACGTCTTTTTCCACTAACTAACTTTATTTTTTATTTTCTGAGCTTCTGGAGCAAAGGCTAGTGTTGCTAACCATTTAAATAGGTTCATAGATTGGTAAAGTATGATCCCAGAATGGTATGAGCCAATGTGGATGGCTTGGGGTACTAGCCACTGCCCCTGAAGCTCAGAAAAATGATGAAATAAGGTGGCTAGTATAGTATTAGCCATATACTGCCCCTCAAAGGGTTTTAAAGGTTTCTATGGTGCAAGACATTCATTCATGGGCACCCACAGAAAAATTGCCGAGGAGGCAATATTTTTGGACCCCAATTGATAGGTCTAGACCTAGACGGACGTAGACCTAGATCTAGACCCTCCAGAGGACACCACCCCAGCATCCGTAATGATTCAGGCATTTGTCAATAGAGGAGTTCTTAAGTAAAAGGGGGTATAAAACAGTGGGTGTCCTCATGCTCAAAAAACCTGATTTCAAAAAGTTATTTTGTGAAGTGTTGGATTTGATTCTCTCAGTCATCTGAAGATTCGACGCTCTAATTGTTAGATAGTTAAGAAAACCCAGTTTTTCTCATCATCAGAGTTTCACGAGATAACAATTTGAGATCAGGACTTCAGAGCCCGAGCACACCCACTGTTTTATACCCCGTTTTACCGAAGAACTCCTCAATTACGATGTTCTTCTTAGCAGGGAAATATTTATACATTTGAAAATCGAAAAACAATTGCATGAAGTTGTATGAAATCAAAGACGATAGCTATAAAAACTTGTATTCAAAGGTACCGAAACTAGAGGTTCGAGCTTAAAACCGGAGTAACGAAAATTTCGAGCTTCGATTTTAAAGAATGCAGTTTTCAAAGGAGGAGGGGAGGGGAAGGGGAGGGGGATGGGTGAATGATCGAGATAGGTGCATACGCATGCGCACCTCCGGCGTTCACCACTCACCGAGATGCAACATCCGATACGGTCAATACGCATAAACAGTAAACACAACATCGGATCGGATCGACCTGGATGACAATTTGTTGCTTTCTGATCGTCGCATCGCTGGATCAGTATACGAATTAATTGAGTTGGTATTTAGATGAAGACCCCCCTGCCCCTCCCTCTCCCAAATCAGGAGTGCTCTTCCGAGGAACTTTTCATTTAGCCTCGATAATAATTCCCTTGTTTACGGGTTTGTCTATAGCACGGAGACCGCCTAAATTTTCGAATCCCCTTGTAAAGTCCGCCGTAGACCGCATACCATATCATCTACACTTTCTTAGAGGCTCGTACAAATTATAAAAACTTCAAGATTCGTGCCCATTCGCATCGCACGTGCCCCGATTTCCTTCAAACAAGTCACTCTCAAGCATAGCAGTAGCCAGGAATTTGTCTTTCTCTATCTTACCCCCACTTAAAAGCATGCGTTAGAAAAGGATGGTGGTAGGTGATGTTATGTGACTTCAGCCGCTGTTTCTGTCCTTTTTTAACACATACTGTCAAATGGGCTAAAGAGAGAGAAAGACAAGAACCTGCTCTCAATAAGCCTTTTTCAATTCGACGGTTTCCCCCTCAGATACACCTTGAGGTGAATGAGAAGTTTGCTGAAGTTGGTGAGAAAACTTTTGGTGCATAAAACAAATCAACAACGACACGTGCAAAAGAGGGTATCGCAGGAGGCTCATAGTCGTCAGGAATTCGGCTCTCTCTCTCTTTGCCCATTTGATTGCATGCGTTAGAAAAGGATGGAGAGAATGACTGCCCTGTAACCTCAGCCCATGTTTCTTTCCTTTTCCGAAACATGCTATCTAATGGGCAAAGAGAGAGAGAGAGAGAGAGAGAGAGAGAGAGAGAGAGAGAGAGAGAGAGAGAGAGGGAGAGAGAGAGAGAGAGAGAGAGAGAGAGAGAGAGAGAAAGCCGGCTGCCTGGCTGCAACTACGCGCAGGAATGTTGGAGGGGTCGTATGGCCACTCAATCATCGAGAAAATCAGAAATCTGTTTAGACATCTACTAAACAGTATTATCGTTACTGTAACCGCCATTCCTGTCATATTTACTGTAAATCTTGCTTCATTTACTTGGATTCTGATTAAATTAATACGATTTTCAATTACCGCTACAAAAACTCTAAAATATTCTGCAATAAATATAAAAAATGGCAACTTTGCCATTCAAATTATTCGCATGACGGACGGCTAAGCAAAAGGGATTTACTTAACTCACCAGATCCAGGAATTTGTTTGTTTCTCTCTCTCTCTCTCTCTCTCTCTCTCTCTCTCTCTCCTCCCCCTCTCCCTCTCCCTCTCCCTCTCCCTCTCCCTCTCTCTCTCTCTCTCTCTCTCTCTCTCTCTCTCTCTCTCTCTCTCTCTCTCTCTCTCTCTCTCTCTCTCTCTCTCTCTCTCTCTCTCTCTCTCTCTCTCTCAGCTCATTTCATCAGATGAGTTAGAAAAAGATCGATGAAGATGCTATCACGGTGAAATCAGCCCGTTTCTCGATTCTTTCTAACAGATGCTTTCAAAATGGCAAAGAGAGAAAGAGAGAAATTCTTCAATACGCATCCGTAAGTCGTACTCTTGTTTATTTCGTGCAATTATTCGTGAGCTTAGCTGTTAAAACAAGCCACCCCAAATGGGCTCGTGAACAGCCAAAAAAAAAAAAAAAAAAAAAAAAATCTGGCACAAATAATGCGTTAATGATTTTTCTGAAAGGAAGTAAAAGAAGTCCACTCCATGATAATCCGGAAATTGCTCACATTTTTCCCTCTAACTGATCTTCTCAATTTGCAACACGTGCTGTTGAAAAATTTAAATTATTCCATTTGTCCTCCCAGAAATGTTTCATCTGATTTGCATGCATATCAAAGCCGAATATTTGCAGCTTAAATGTATAGGTACGCGAAAGGCTTGAAAGCAAGCTACAAGCAAACAAGTATGGTAAAAAAAAAAAAAAAAAATTAAGAGGGATTCCTCATGAAATGCGACCGCGTTCTAAAAGCATCTATGTTCAACTTTACAAAAAAGTTTCCACCGGACATGCAAGCTATTTATGAACTCATACAAAAATTTGATTCGTTCGGAATGGGGCTGCACTTTTTCCGCGCAATCTTTTAAAGCCGTCCTCCTCATTTAAGCTTTCCTCGCAATGAATGATTAAATCAGGAAATATGATAATCTGTCTTATTACAGCTCATTGAAATATTCAAACTTACAGATGAAAAGAATGAATGATGAGTAATGAAAATTGAACCAACAAAGTTATTTTCTTACAAAGTATAACAACTAATGCAAAGTGTTTCACCACGAGCATGATTGTGGCGTCATTCTCAAAACCGGCTCGCTCCAATTTCCATAAAAATCAAAATTGGGATCGCACCTGTAATTATGTTCTTCTTAGTGCAGTAGACACAATTTTCTCGTCTGAATAGCGTGTGATGGGTTAATTTCAAAGTTAGGCTAGAGAGCCACGGCCAAGATTGGCCAGAATTATGTTATAGAAAAAGTTCCCCAAAAACATTCTGGCTTTTAGAAGTGGACGTTTCGATTCCGATTTTTTATAAAAAATATCTGGATTTCTGGTCTTTGGAAATTCCTATTTTTTTCCTGGATTATTTTTTAGAGAAACGTCCTCCTTTGAAAAAGGGTTTTCAATGAAAAACTCACTTTCAATTAGACTCGTTCAGTTTCTGCGTATACATACACCCTGAAAAAAGTATACATAGAAAGGTAAATTTAACCCTTTAAGTATCGTTCCTTTACTATGCAGAATTTAGATTATTATTACTTACATGTGACTTTTAAATAATAAGTATTTAAGTATTATTTACAGTCCTTTGAGTAGCAATTACAACGGTTAATATTGACGATTAGAGTGGTTATTTTTTGAACCATTCAAACTGTTATCGGAACATGCAAATCAATAAAGGAACCATCTATATAGATACATTTTACACTTCCGCTCTTTTTTTTTTTTTTTTTTTTTGTGAATTGCGATTCATAAATTTAATTACGGAAAAAGTTCATTCATAGTAATCTCCGCCACAACTGCGTCAGCGTAATAATCTCACTCTCTTATATACGCCGCGCCGCGCCTCCGGCTGTCCATTCACGCCCCACGCTCACGCATTGCGTGGAGGGGCGGGAGATTTAACATTACAGGAGGGGGGCTCATATAGCAATGAGAGATGGAGTTGGTGCCTGAGCGGTGGTGAGGGGGCGGAGGGGGCGGTTCAAGGGAGAAGGGGGGGGCTGAGAAGTGTTTATTAATTGCCGCTGAGCGCCGTGCGTCTCGTATCACCGTCGCATACTAGTATAGTCGTCCCGCACGGGCGACCGCGCGCGCGTTCTTACGTTCGTGTGACATCGGATTCGGGTGACGATACTGCGCGCGAGATGAGCGTGATTGGCTCCAGCAGTGTTGCCAAATACGTATGAAAATAGGATAGTTTTTCAATGTTTATTATTTTACAGTTTGGCTAAACAGTTACGTTGCCTACCCTGTCGATATAAAACACACCATTGCGAAGTATGCTATCTGGCAACGTTATATTATGTCAGTTTAAAGCCATGAAAAAGATCAAGGCGATGGAATGCAATGGGGCTCTTTCAAGCTTTTGCAACAGGTGATTGAAGATTTGATTCTTGCACAAAAACCTCTAAAAAATCACATAGTATTCACCCTCAGAATTGGGCTTAATGGCGGAGCTACGAAGGTATCTTGAGAGATTCCTATCAAATTTGAGACTTATCTCTGTGTTTCCGTGGAGAAAGTGACAAATTATATAGACTTTTCCCAACAAAGCAAAGCTCCGCCATTATGATCTTGTTGTTCCAGTAGGTTTCTGAGTATATTACTGAATTTTAGACTTTTTAAGTGTGATTTTCGTGATTTTTGCTGGCTTTTACATCAAATTAAACTATTTTCATTTGCTTGTATCAACATTTTGCAAAAGTCCTATTTGTTGCATCAATAGTTTCACCTTTTTCATGGGTTTCGTGACATATTACGATGTTGCCAAATTCCACCTCCTACACTGCACCATGACCTTGCTTTAAGGCTGCATCATCAACTCTTAAACGCAGTCAACCATGTTTTTTTTCTTACCTGAATCTTTGCCGAAGCGGTCAAATTTACTAATAAAAGTCCAATACATCATAATGGAGCCTCCAACCTCAAACCAAACCGCTAATTTTTTTTCGATCCACGGGTTGTGCAAACAGCCAAGTCACGGTGAACAGTGAACCGTGAAAAGACCAACTAGCTAACTATTCGTACTTGGCGGTATTGTAATTGCATACTCAGTATATTTAAGGCGCACCAACTATTCAGGAAAGGGCGACATGAAAATAAAGAATCTGAAAATGTATGTTCAATCAAGGGAGTCTTCCTCAGCATGTAGAAAGATGCACTCAGATGGGACCCCCCCCCCCCCCCATTGTCACCAACTCATTCGACTGAATTTCGTTGAATGAGTTTGTGAGTGGATTTTGAAAGTTTCTGATACTCTCAACGGAGTACGGAACGTGTACGGAAAAGTTTGTAACAGACCCATTATATCAGCATGAAAAATTTCAAAATTGAGAGTTTTTCCGTCCTTAGTCATATTGCATAATTCCCCGAATCATTTTTAGGAAAATTTCTTTAATTTTGGAGAATCTCCTAGATTTTGGGGAATCCAACAGATTTTGGGGAAATCCCCAGAATTTGGGAATTCCCCAGTGGCATCAGCTAATTATAATTGAGTATTCCCCATTTATTGAAATTGACGCTTCTAATTGGTAATGCATCAACCAATCAGCGTTGAGTATTCCCCAATTTTGAAATGGTCTACTTGGTGAATGAAAACAAGTATTCCCCATTTGTAGAATGGGCGCTTCTGATTGGTCAATGCAGCAGCCAATCAGAATCGAGTATTCCCTATTTATTGAAACGGGCGCTTCTGATTGGTCAACGGAATAACCATTCGTAATCGCGAATATATAAAAATAATGAGGGGGGATTGGTGCAAATAGAAGCAAGCCTGGGCAAAAAAAGAGTAAGTAGGAGATATGAGAGAAACATACACGTGAAATGAGGGCGGAAAAATTGAAATTTACTAGACTGTGTACTTGCTTCATGCAACTACCGCCGTTTATTTATTTTTTTAATTGAATAATTTATTTTTTGAAATACCAAAATGACACTGCAAAGAACAAGTCTTTCAGACTTCCATCTGACATCCATGGGTCGTGGCCGCCTCTTTGGCTTCAAGTTAAATTGGGATGTTTTTGGCCCCGGCATCCGCGCCATTTCCTCCGCTCCGAGGCGGGGATCAAGCTTATTAGAAAAAAAAGGGAGAATAAATAAAACGGAATAATGAGGCGATAATGGTGACGGGTGGTTTTTGTTCCTTGCGCACGAAGGGGAGGGGGCGGGAGGGAAATATAGTTCTCGATTACTTGGCAAAGAGACCTGACATCGCTCGCTTAGGCCGTGGGAGGAGGGTGGGGTGGGGTGGGGGCGGAGAGGAGGAGGAGAGGGGGCAAATTAGTTGCGTAGTCGGGGAAACGAAAATAAAAATAATTCGACGGAACTCGGAGATTTTAAAAAAGAAAGAAGGAAAAGAAAAAGAAAAAAATGTGGAAAGAAAATAAAAAGGGCGGGTTTGTGAGAAAATACATGCGGACGTGCATTGCGTTTGGACTGTTCGGAGGCTGGAAGGAGGCACGCGGAGGCATTGACATGCTCCGCGCGAGATAAAAGCTAATAAAGTCTCTCATCTCCTACCCCTTCCCACCCCTTCCCCCTCTCTCGCACCTTCTTCCGAAGGGGTTTGATTGTTTGAATTGGCCGTTTTTGTGAGAAAAATCTTCATTCATTTGAACTGACCAATCAGATACTTATTCAAAGGTACTTATTCAAAGATCGATTGATTCCGAGGCTATTTCCGGAAAAATAGGCCCGCGAAACTTCAGGTAAGCTCTTTCCTGGAAACGAGAATTGTGGTTCAAGTATGATTTTGTTGAGACAGCATAACTGATTTTCCATGAGCCTCCCCTCCAGAAACCAATACAATGAGCCAGTTGCAAACATAGTGGACATATCAAACGAATGCTTCGTTGAGCTCCTTCAATTGACGATGTATGCAAAAACAAGTACTACGAGGTAGGAATATTTATCTACTCGATTAATTTCAATGAGCGCCTGGTGAGATAAAACGGCCACAATCACACAGCGTGAGTCCGATGGATACCATCGTGAGATGGTTTGTTCGCAGTGGCGTAGCGTGCAATTCGGCAACGTTGCAATTTTCCAAGGTTAACCAATGAAAAAGATCGAGCTATTGGGTGTTCGGTGAGCTCCTTCGCATTCGACCTTTTATGTTGGTTTAAATGGACACAGTACAACGTTGCAAAATTGCACGCTACGCCACTGTTTGTTCGCATTATCATAGCGGCTCTCGAACAATCGGTTTATCGGTTTTCTGAATTGTTTTCCTTACGTTCCAATGTATATTTATAAGAATCAATTCCTTAGGAGTTCAATAGGAAATGGTGTGTGTACTCACTTTCTTTGAAAAACTAGAAATTAAGGGGGCAAGACAGTATTAAAACTGTCCATGCGACTTCTATGTGTCCATATTCTCCGGATTCTATCTTTATTTACAACAGAAATACACATATTCATATTCATACGTATATTTATAACTTTGATGTTCGATACTAATCGCGTATTCGATTCTCATTTGTTGCAACTTCGATTACTAAGCCAGTACAGAACAGCCTCTGATTTTAGTAAAACAATGCTTTGCCGCTATACCTTACATTATTATTTCAATGCGATCACGCGAAAACGGTGGCCCCAACAGTTCTCTTGTTCAAGTCAGCGATTTCCGAAAATTATTTTTAACACTTATTTCCGCAGTCCCGCGCCGTAGCGTGAAATTTTGCCCTATTTGTGTTTTTTGGACTTTGTCCATTGGAACTCATAAAAAATATCGAATTCGAGGGTGCATATTGAGCATCCTCAAGCGGGTGTGTGGCGCACCTTTTTACTTTCTCACTCTAAAGATGTTACAATTTGAGAGAGTATTGTCGTGGCGTAGATGTCTGTCTGTATGTATCCCGGCATACATTTTTAACCAATGGTTCATATACATCCAAATTTTGCAGATAAGTTGCTTTTAACATTTCTCAAAGATAATTCTTTTGTTTTCTCAAAATTTTAACCCTTTACTGCATGATTTTTTTTTTCAATAAAATAATTTTTTTTCAGTACAATTTTGATCCTTGAGACAGGGAAAAATAGTGAAAAAATTCTTTCTATTTCATTTCAATGGTAAAGGAGCCTGAATATTAATTGTTCCAAATATGGCCTTACCCGCATTTAGGTATCCATGCAACTGAAAGTAAAGTTTTCAGGCTAAAAAAAAAAAAAAAATTAAAGTAGTAAAAAATAAGTTAGTAAGTTTCAACAGTTGTTTTTTTTTGTATATGGTACCCCTGCGTTACTCCCAAACATAACAATGAAAATCGGAAAATCTCTATCAGATTTTCAGTAAGCTATTTTCAACCACTCTGCACGTTCTCTATCCTGTGCTGGGCGCTCTAGGACAAAATCGACAATTCTTACTCGTTTAGTATCTGTTCCACATGTGACCCACCATGCAGCGACAGCACAACTCATGTCCCCTACTTTTAGATAAGGCTTCAAAGTAATTGCTCCAGATCTGGGCTCATCTGCAGTTAAGGGTTAAATTTTAAGCAAATCATGGAGGATGAAAGGTTTCCATTAAAATCGATTGGGAAATAAATAGGTAAATATAGGGAAAAATTGGAATATTTCAAATATAGCTGTTTGAATTTTGATTAAAATTTGAAAAACTATTCTGCGACCAGCCTACAGTAATATATTAATCCCTTCAGAGGGAGGTCTGGAGGCTCCCCCATACACTCAGAAAACACTTTAAGCCCAAAGACTAAAGTGATAAGGTACTATATCGATACCGAGCACTCTTTAGGCAGAAGAGCCAAAGTCTTTGGGCAATCTGCCTAAAGCTTTGGTTCTCCTGCCTAAAGCTGTGGTTTTCCTACCTAAAGAATGCTTGGTATCTATATATTGCCAACGTTTTTTTTTTTTTTTTTTTTTTTCTCAGTGTAATATGAGATGGGGGTCTTGGAGTTTTCCCAAGATTAAATTTGATGTGAGAATGTGTGCGTGGGGTATTTCCTAAAGTTTTTTATTTCATTTTCTTAAAGTGCTGAATGAAAGGAACTGACCGTATTTTTTATAATATTTTTGGACCACGGGATCGTGAATTAAAACTATTACAAAGTTTCGAAAATTTTGAGCGATTTGAAAAGGTTTGCGTTTGGTGGGAAACTAGGGATCTCGTAATGAAATAAGACAGTCAGCGACTGGTATCCGGAAGTAGTCCTGCTTGCCACCAGTGGCGAGGCGTGACAATCGGCGACAATGTATTTTCTCCATTAAAATTCACCAAAAAAGTCGAATGTTTCAGTCAATGACCAGGCATTTCGATCTTTCTAATGTGTTTAAATGTGAAAAAGAAACGTTGCGAAATCTCACGCCTCGCCACTGCTTGCCACTGCGACCATTGAAAAGTTGTGGGTTTTAAGGAAATCATTCCATTTACGTTCTATGTAATTAGTCTATACACTCTGGTGATGAGAAATAATTAATCTACGATTGGCAATACTGGCGCGGTATTTTCGCGCCATTACCGTCATTTTCAGATTCATTTCGCAGTAACCCGCCTCAACTTATTGTTACTTTTTTCTCTATTAGAAGAAGTTTTAGGGGGTTTTGTTGTTTCTATCAGGTTTCTCGTGACAGTTTACTGAAGAATCAATCATTTCTGCCTTTAAAGCAAAAGAGCGTAGACCCATTCTACCGTTCGTAAAGCTTAAAATGGATAAAGTGCAACGTTGCCAGATTTCACGATACGTGCTTTTTTTCTATAAATATATGGAATTCATTGATTATTTCGTATTATTTTGCTATTTTTAATCGGTATCGTGTATTCGTTTGAGCTACAAACCCTAATCAGACTTTTTGCTGTCTTCGGCGATATTCTTATCCTACCCGTATTTACTTAAGTGACATACTTTCCCTGTCCACTCTCTCAATAAAGAATGAACTTTTGGATTTGATAATATCAAGAGACGAATTTACATATAAAAAAAAGCACGCAGTTAAAATAAGAACAATAAGCTTATCTACATTATGTAATGTATGATTTCGAATGTACTTTTATCTGCAATAATGCAACATGTTTGTCTCACGAAGACATTAACATCCACAGCCTGCCTTTAAACGCACATTCCCAAACATAAATGCAAGACCTTTGACTTGTACTAATTTCGCAAGCATTAAATCTGAGACACAGTATGTCCACTGCTCAGCTTTCGGGAGTCGTTTTGATTTTGTTACGTAACGAAACGTGCAATTGACAGAGATTTTATTTCGCCTTGAAATTTTTCTCTGCGTTAGTTTATTTTGTACTGAAAGAAAACAGTGAACTCATCCGTTAAAACTTATCTTGTATAGCAAATTGTATACAAAAAAATTGAATCTGTTTCAATAAAATGTTAAATAAAGGTAAATTTAAACAAACAAAAAAACTAATTGCTGTGAGGCCGTTGCAAGGGTCTGAATGAAATGTAATGTTTTTTAATGAAGAAAATAAAAAAAACTTGATGAGTTGAGAACAAAGATGCATTTGGTTTGTAATTAAGTCCTAACTGTCCCAGAGATGAAATTTTGGCCAAAATACATGGTTTTCTAAGGGAATTCCGCTTTGTGACGTCACTAAGCACACAATATTTTGCAACTTTACACGTGTGTTTCTCCGAAACTGGGACTCTTAGGAAAAAACCAAAGGACCCATTGTTCTCAGCTCATCCAGTACTACTATTTTCTTTATAAAAAACAAAAACATTTTAGACCCTTCCAACTGCCCCATTGACGGTGTGTGTTAAATCAATGCTTAAATTACTTATATTTATTCTAAAAAAACATATTGTAAAAATAATTAGGGAGAAAAAATTAAGAAAGAAATGATGCAACGAAAGAAGGGTGACAGAAAATAATACCGGCTGCTTCATTCGATCAATTATATAGTTCGAATTTGCCGCAGTCTCCTCAAAAATGCTGCCTGAAAATAAACCGCAAATCTGGTTCATAATCTGAAAACAAATGCATCTCATAAAAAATCAATGAGCCGACTTATTTTGAATTCCAACCAAGCAAGTGCAGATTTAGGAGAAACATTTTGCAATACCTCTGATTAGACTTCATCTACACAAAGCCAGGGCCGATGCATCCTTGCCACGATCCGGTGAGTAGGCTGCGTTTTTTAGGGGCAAGCAGTAGGAAAAAAGAAATATAATAATATCTATAAGATTACAAACATAAAGTTATAAAAGTGTACATATAATTTTAGTCCGTTTTAACACTTTGAGATATTTGAGCCGAAGTATTCTTACCTTGGCAATTATAAGAAAAGAGATGGAAGCTTTATGCGGGTAGCCTAAATTTTTGCTCAACTTAATACAGCATAAACAAGTTTGATATTTATTCTTCATTTGTGTCCAAAAATTGCCCCAAACTGCAGCTTTGAGTGATTAAATTTGCAACATTTTCTGAAGGAGGGGTCCTCAGATCCTCTTTTAGAGGGCTCCCGCTCCCCCCACATCCCCAATTTTAGGGGGGCCCCCGAAATCCATCTTGCCCCAGGGCCCTCAGATCCGTAGCTACGACCCTGCACAAAGCTCTTCTTATCAGTGTCGTCGCTTGCAGTCTGGCAACGCTGCAATTTTTTATTTAAACGCATGTAGAAAATAGATTCCAGCCAACGCACTATGCACCTACAACAGTTTGATCTTTCTCACGGGTTTAAATGGAAAGAATGTAGCGTTGCCAGATTGCACGCGACGCCACTGCTTATTATTTATTAAAATAGTTCATTTTATAAGAATGGACTATTCAATCGCCTATGACAAAAGTAAGCAAGAGCCTTATCTTCGATCTCATTATAATCGGATAGATCTGGCAACGTAGAGCTGCATGATTTTGCAACACCGCTTATTTTGTATATAAAACCCAGCCGCGAATGAGTGCGATCTAGCTTAGCGCGGGTAAATTAACCTGTCTAAACTGTCATGAACCTAATTCGGGCGCCATCAATATGATTTCTTGCACCACCTCAAACGTAAACGATTCTGTCCATTCCGTTTCGTTATTCCTCCTTCATTCCGTCCCCGCGTTCCTCCCGTTCAGCGGTTCATTCCTCCTCCGTTTCATTTGCCGAACTAATTATTAGAGAGCCTCTATTTCTTTTTCTTTTTTGTTTCTTCCATTCCTTCTTCCTCCCCTCCCCTCATAGAGTGACATGGAGTAGGTACGCACGTGTTAAACCGCGTGTGTCTATCTACATATTGAACGATTTTTTTTTCTTTAGTTGCTGGCCAACGCACACCACACCACCACACCGCTCTCGTAAAAGTCGTAACTATGTAATTATTCCCACATCAAAAATAAAATAAAAATTCCCTTTCTTTTCGTTTTGTTTTTGGGTATTAGATTGAGGTAATTAAAGGTCCTTGCGAGTTGCGGCCCGTTTGTTTGACGTGCGCTCTCTGGCCCTCTCTCGCTATTGGAAATGTTGAGCTCATTTCTGAGCCGTATCATTTACAAGTCAAACAATCCCTTAACTAAGGCGAAGATTTAATGAGTTTTAATCCATTCTTGATGATAATTCAGGTCTATTCTGTTCTTCGTAAATAAGAGTTAGACATATTGCGTGCGTTGAAATAACCGAATGATTATTCCCCTCTGCATATGTAAAGGACTTATTTAATTCATCGAACTAATAAAGTCGATAATTTTAACAAGTTTCGAATAAAGCAAATAAAAGTGATCCGTCGATTCCAGGTAGAAAGTAAGTATTTACTCAACAATGACATGATAGGAATCGAATTCGTCAAAGTAATGGAAAGGTCAAATCAGACAAATGAATTGGAAACTAAATTTTTTCTGGAACCTTCAAAGTTATACTACTTTAACCTTACATTAACAGTTAATTTTACTTTCAATACTTTACCGGGTATGCCATACTTTTCCGAGTAATTGAGCCTCGTGAAATATTCGATAAATTGATCAAAATATCTTGTGAAAATTTTGCCTATCCTTTGATTTGCAGGAGACTTGAAAAAAAAGAAGAAAAAAAAAGAAAAAAAAACCTCCTATTATTAATTAATATTTCAAATTTGGTAACTTTATTATTTCGCTTCCTGTTATACAGCGGTCAAGGTCACATCAAACATTGAGTGGTTAACTTGAAGTTAGTACACGCAAGCAACTGTTTTTGCCTACCCGCGAAAATTACGACTTCGAGCGTAATTGGCTTGCTTTATTTGAATTTTAACTTACCACATATACCATTGATAATATGTAATACTTATATTGCAGAAGGGACGAATGATGTAAACCGAGAAAAGATTGTTCGAAACGAAATAGCATATCAAATATATTTAAAAACGGACTCTTTTGAGAGACAACCTCTCACCAGTAAAATCATACACATCTTCAGCGCTTCGACGATTTGAATTGTAGGTGCGAGGACGTTTTTTATTATTATTATTATTATTATTTTCAACTTGATTTCATTTCGTTTTCGAACATTTTCTCCGATAAATTCTAATAACGAAACATGATGATTCGATCCTAATTTCCATCGTGGGCTCATCTTTAAGAGAATGACAAAAAGCTAACACGTTTCTATGATTTCTTTCAAAAAAAATTTCTGTTTTCAAATCCGCATCCAGTGTTGCGGTTCTCCGGATAGTTCTCAGATTTTCCCCCATTTCACTTATTGAAAAATGTGGTAATTCGAAGGAAAATCGAGCAACATTGTCCTCACCATTCGACCGGTGCGCCCATCCGTTGAACCATCGTCTGAGATCGAAAAAAGTAGCCAAAAATAAAAAAAAATCAGTGAAAAAAAGAGTAATCAAAAATCATTTGTAGGTTTGAATTGCTTGTTTCTTAGATTTTTTCTGTGATCAACCCTTTAAGGGCTAGGTTAGTTCAAAAGAACACCACTCTTCCGTTTATTTGGGGGAGGTTGTTAACTATTCGTACTTGGGGGAGTTGAAATTGCCTATACGATCCACTGAAGGCGCCCGAAGGCACCTTATCTTAATGTAATGTGTTTTCATGAAGACTGAAACAATGTGAAATAGACGAGGAGAAAACCGAGTATAATCGGGCTTGACCTATGAATGGTTAAAATCGGTCTTGAAAGTTTTATATAAATGATAAAGTGATGAGACATTTACCATCAGATTTTTGGTCACTTTGTCGGGATCTCAGATCATTGTGCGTCGCGACCAGTGTTGTCATTTGGCGAAGTTTCCTCCCAGCTTTTCCTATTTAACTCAATGTAAAATTGTGCCACATTCGGCAACGCTGGTTGTGACGATCCGCCATGCCATCCGATCCCTCTAAAACGCTCGCACACATAACTGTAGCCAGGAATAAGTCTTTCTCTCTCTTTGCCCGTTTGACTGCATGCATTTGAAAAGGACAGTCATAGGGGCTGTAACCACGTGACAGCCCCATATCTCCATCCTTTTTTAGCACATGCGTTCAAATAGGCAAAGAGATAGAAAGACAAGCTCGAACACCCAACACCAACGCCAACACTGATGAGCATCATAATTTGCACGCGATTTCAAAGCAGTTTAATTTTACGAGAACCACTTAAAATTTATCGCCGCTGCGGCGCGCTGCACAGCTCGCGCATCACTTCGTCAAAACTCGCTGCGTTTTTGCGCCGCTTTCTTTTGTTGCCCCGTTGTAAAAATTTACTGTCATAACGATTATTACAACTCTCTCATTTTCTCCGGCTTGTCTCAGCCCTCTATCCATGCCTCCCTCCATTAACATCCATCTCGTTCTCTTTTACGTACAATGTAGCGGAAAAAATCGGCCTCTCATTCGATTTAAAAAAATTCCTTTTTATTCATAATGATCTAATTGCAAGTTTTCGATTCGTTTACTTCGTATTATTCAAATTTGCACTTGATGCGCGGGATTGGCGGCTCGTGCAATTTGGCAACAATGTTTTCCTCCATTTAACCCCATGTAAAACTTGTGAAGCGCTGCTTTACTATCGAATCGATTGTTTTACATAGAATCAAATGGAGAAAAAACATTGTTGCCAAATCGCACGAGCCGCCACTGATGCGCAGCACACTTTTACCGCAGAATATTCTAATCAGAACGGAAAACTGTCCCTATTTAACTCAATGTAAAATATTTGAAGTGTGCGAAGGAGAAACAATTCAAGGGCCTATTGCAATACGAAAAATAAAATAAAAAAATTGTAAAAATCAATTGCAAATGCATTGACAGGTTTTGTTTGTTTTTGTTTTCCTATTTACTATATCACAACTGCAAATGTATAGGCTAGTGCCGAGGGGGAGGTCATGCGGGTATAATACCCATGACTAGGAAGGAACATTAAATTAGGATTTTTAAACAATATTACTCTTGATTTTTAATGAGTTTTTATTCTAGATAGATTCAATTAGTGCCTTCACGCGTTGTGAATTTGAGATACGCGAAAAGATAAGAATGTTTATTTTGGTCGATCAACAACAAATCAGACTTGATTAGTCGAAATATATTATTTATGTGTCTTCCTCTCCGAATGTGGCTCGTTTTTTGAGTTGAGTACCGTATAAAGTCCATCTATGGGAAGTTATGTCAAACATGTTTCTTTAGGAGCGCAACCTCAGTGCTGAGAGAGGAAAGACCGATTGGAATTTCGATAGCATTTTTTTTTATTATTATTTATTTGGAGGGGGGGGGGGCGAAAATGTAAGAAGAAAAAAAAAGTGTTCTTAAAAAAAAAAAAAAAAAAAAAAAAAAAAAAAAAATAATAA
Source organism: Trialeurodes vaporariorum (assembly GCA_011764245.1). Classification (NCBI taxonomy): domain Eukaryota; kingdom Metazoa; phylum Arthropoda; class Insecta; order Hemiptera; family Aleyrodidae; genus Trialeurodes; species Trialeurodes vaporariorum. Next base: position 23,292,029 of record VMOF01000035.1, read on the forward strand.
TGTTTACTTGCATAATTAGGATTGTAATTGATTTTTTAAGAGTCTTCAAGCCAAAGAGTAAACAAGAGTCGCAATTGAATGGAAGGCCTGCGTGGTCAACGTAGATAAGGGATCCGAACGCGGGCTGGCCTGGGCTGGCCTCTGATTGGCTGCAACGGGTGGAGCAAAAATGACTCGGGGTATAGGGAAAATAACACGGGATTTTCGTTCCGGGGCGTTTATCTCGAAACCTAAGCAAAATCGTATCTAAACAATTTATACGAGTCGATTCAACAGATTTTTCCGAACAATTTGATAGGTCATAAGTGCCACTTTATTGCAAATTCGAAAAGACTGTTTCAGTTTAAAAGTACGCACAATAGTGTGATTACATGCTTGCCGTGTGTTCGAGCAGTGTTTGAGTAACTCACTATTGTGCGTACTTTTAAACTGAAACAGTCTTTTCGAATTTGCAATAAAGTGGCACTTATGACCTATCAAATTGTTCGGAAAAATCTGTTGAATCGACTCGTATAAATTGTTTAGATACGATTTTGCTTAGGTTTCGAGATAAACGCCCCGGAACGAAAATCCCGTGTTATTTTCCCTATACCCCGAGTCATTTTTGCTCCACCCGTTGCAGCCAATCAGAGGCCAGCCCAGGCCAGCCCGCGTTCGGACCCCTTATCTACGTTGACCACGCAGGCCTTCCATTCAATTGCGACTCTTGTTTACTCTTTGCTTCAAGCTGTAAAAAATTAGGCTTTCCACCCGTCCTAATCATTATGAATTTATTTTTGTTTCAGGTACAGTCTTCTGCAGCATTAATCAGTTCTCGAGTCCGATGTGCACTAACCTTGCAGCTATCGAAACGGTTTTTTTTTTTTTTCAGAATAAAGGGAAACACAATGAGAGCAATTAATAATAATAAAAGTAAAGCAATCAATCAATAATAAAAGTATTCAATATCGGTCCACTGCTGCTCTGCAGTTCATGTAGGATTGCATGTTGTGTAGTGTATAGTAATTGTGAGTAATTGTGGTGTTGTAATTTTGTGTGTGCTTTTGGAGAGATAGTTTTTTTTTTCTTTTTTTTTTTTTTTTCTTTTTCGTTCATTTGCTTTTTTGTCCCCCCCCCCCCCCGACAGTTTTTTGTAGATTTCAAAACTCTGTCTAGAGAATTCAGGGTCACTATCGTCAGGAGGGTGATGCAAAGAAGCCCTTCCTTGCATTTAAGAAATACCGATTTTACTTCAATTATCTCATAGACGATCTAGAATCAAGCAAAAATTTACGAAAAGAATGGGTCCCCTTCCAAAGTTTGGTTTCGAGATTTTTCCACCCTCCTCCGAACATTTTCTGCCGGTGCCCTTGTTTGAGATCTGCAATCAGTATATCTGTATCACTTATACTGTATCTGATAAGTATGTTCAGTATATCTGTTATCAATATAAATCTGATTGAAACTGTCATTTCATTAGCAATCGCACTCATTAATTCTTGATATATTTTAGGTTCTTACATGAAAAGGGAATCCCAGAACCGACCACTCCTAAACGATCAAAAATAATTTCAATTACGATGCTCAATTAAATCAGGAAATCAGGACTTTGGATCGTTCTTGGGTGGAGGAGACCCCCCCCCCCCCCAAAAGGAGCTCTCGGGACGACAATTGAGCTATGAGAGTTTGCGGCCTTAGCAAATGCGAGTAAGGACTGGGTGGAGGGAAGGGGGGTGGAGCCAAAAAATTGAGGCAGCGGAAGCGGAAACGGAGCTAGGAGGAGTAGGAAAAGCGGAAGGAAGAAAACGAGGAAGGCGTAAGAGCGCGCAAAAGGGGGCAAGGGAGCCGAGCCGAGCGCATTGAGCGGGTAAATAGAAACAATTGGAATCGCGCCTTGTTCTGGAGGTGCAGGGGGCCCGGGGGTAGGAGGGGGCGTCAAGGGGGGAGGAGGGGGTTGTTGGGCAACTTCGAGCTGCGACTGCGAGTATAGCGCAAGCAACTACTGACTCGAAAGCTTGACTACACAACTAAAACCCGAAATTCTGGGGGGGGTGGGAGGGGGTCGAGAGGGGGGTGAGGGGGGGAGGAAATAAAATAGATCAATACAAGACATACGAGGACGGGGACGTCGAGAGAGCGAGAGCAAGCAGCATAGTGGTCATGCGTAACGCAAAAGCTAACCCCCTCCCCCCACCCCGCGGACGCCGAAAAACGAAGCGCAAGGAAGCAAGTTCAACTTGAGGAGAGTGATTGCGTAGGTACTTTCTCCCTCCCACCCTCCCTTCCACCCAACCACCCACCCACCCGCCCGCCATGTCCCCCGCTTCTCCCTCCCCCTCACAACCACATCTACACTGCTGCTCGGTTGTGTGGAGGGAGTGGCGGGAGGAGGAGGTTTTTCGTACCTAATTGTACGATAGCCCTTGCACGCGCTCAGAGAGGGTCATTGCACTTAACATTTCATCTGAAATAAGAACGGCCTTCCCCCTCCCCCACCGTTTCCTATCTCTGTCCCTCTCACCCTCTCTCTCTCCCACTCTCTCACCAGCCACTACTATACACACGTAGAAGTAAAGTTTTGTATTAAGAGGCTGCACGTCTTCTCTATGCCATCTCTCTCTCTCTCTCTCTCTCTCTCTCTCTCTCTCTCTCTCTCTCTCTCTCTCTCTCTCTCTCTCTCTCTCTCTCTCTCTCTCTCTCTCTCTCTCTTCTTTTCTCTCTCTTTTTCTCAAATACACACTCACACGTACTACGTTGATCCCCCCTCTCCTTTTCTCATACTCCCTCTCATTCGATGTTCTTTGCCACCCCTTTCTCCGTGATTGACCTCTCTTCAATGGCGCTGTCCTCCGCCAGCGTTCCTCTTCCCGCGTCCCTTGTCCATTTATTTTAATTTTATGTTTTATTGTTTCTCTTTTGCCTCTTTTCATTATTTTCACGATTTCGTTTACACACATTTTGACATTTATGCACCTCATTTCCTGGATCTTTTCAATATACGCGTCCTCAGTTTGAGACATTTTTTCCCCGAATTTATTAAAAAGAAAAGTTAGAAATAATAATCTGTATTTTTATGTGCGTCTAATTTTAGTTATGACTGGGCTCGTTAAATTTTTTTATGTATCGTTGTGAATTGTTCTCTAATTTTGATTAAAATTCGTAAACAACAAGCGGACCTATATCTCGAAATTAAAGAAAGTTTTTCTGTTGCTATTTGTATCTATAATCTTATAATCTATAGCTCTTTCCTTTTCACAATGTAAGCAAGAAAAAACATGGCTATTTGGACCGTCGATTAAGTACTGGAAAAGTTGACTTTACTTTGAGAGTTTTCAGCCAAAAGGCTGAAGAGTGTTTCCCAAAAGTGTGGGAATTGGGAATTAACTTGACTTGGCTTGAGAAAACCTCGATTCAAATGTCGAGTGGAAAAAATTGTGTTTCAGTAACGTTCGCAGTAAACCAGCAATTCTTGAGAAATGTTGAGGTTAGTTCAAAGTAGTTAAGATGGAATCTTAGGTCGAAGATCAAATAACGCTTAAATTGACTAAAACGAACTGTTTGGTGTATCAGTAGCGGCCCGTGAGATTTGGCAACCATGCATTTTTCCCACTTAAACTTAGGTAAAAAATCGATTCAAGCGGAGGCTGGCCTCCTCGAGTTTCGATTGTTTTCCATGTATTTAAATAGGATAAAAACATTGTTGCCAAATCGCACGAGCCGCCACTGTGGTGTATAATAAGGTGTCTGCGGACGCCATCTTCTTGCTCGGGGGTTTTGGACTTGGCCTGGTGGCTACCGCCACTTATGATTTGCACTGAGTTCATCTGTGCGTTTTCAAAAGCGTCTCTGAACATGAGAATTCGTGCTTAAATCTTGCTTGAATACAGCAGATGCTCGTTAACATTGACAGCAATGTTTGCTCTCCATTTGACTCTATGTGAAACAATCGATTTGTGAATCAGTGCTTCCCCCAACAATCGATTGTCGTTCATAGATTCCAATAGAGAAAAATAGTTATTGCCGAATTGCAAGAGCCACATCTGCTTGAACATCCCTTGAAAATTCCTCGATAAGTCTCAAAGCGTGTTTTTAAACTACAAATTGAATCTGGAGAACTTTTCAGGAGTTCCAGTCAAGTCAAGTAGATCTGGATCTGGAGAACCTCTGTAGAACCGGTTCCATTTGCAGTTCTCAGACTTTAAATTTGGGTTCGAAACCGAAGATCCAGGTTCCGATTCTGGTTCCGGTTCTCGGGTTCCGGTTCCGATTCCGGTTCGCATCCCTGATATCACTCCAACTTTGCAGGTGTTTCTGAACAGCTTTATTATTACTTGGTGGTGTTTTTTTTTTTTTTTTTTTTTTTTTTTTTTTTTTTTTTTTTTTTTTTTATGAGCACAGCAATTGTAAATCGGTAAATATGTTCTTCCGTTTTGCGCGAATTGGTGTATCGCATGATTGTATCCCTTGTCTGTGTCTTTTTTTAACTCATGCGTTTGAATGGGCAAAATGAAATTTTTGCAGCATTTATGTTCTTTATCCGCGGCCTTTTACCTCGCTTGTCCGCGATTGAGTGGCCGGAATAAAAATTGAAAAAGCTGAAGCTGAAAAAGTCTCGCCATAAGAGGTTCCATCTCTGATTGGCTGCTGAAAACTGAAGAAGAATAAGGGGTCTGTGAAGCATGGAGGCGCTCCTCTTGCTTACATTTTCTTTCAACCGTCTTCCCCGCTGCCCAGCTTTGAGGAAACTTTCGACATTTTTAGCTTTAACTGATGAAATTTTCTGTAAAAATATAATTTAGTTTATTCAGTACAGAATAAACGTCAAACGTCACGAATTACTCTTCATTGTAAATTAAAACATGTAGTAAAGAGTGAATCCAAAGGGCATTGAAGGTTAGGTTGACCGAACAAAGATTACTTAAACACATCTAGAGGTAATCTTCGGCGGGAAGATCGTTGGATGATAATGTAAACAAGAGGCGAACCTCCAGGCTCCTCAGACCCCTTCTTCTTCTTCATTTCTGTTCACATGTCTTGACTCTTTCATATGCAGGGACTCTAGCTGAAGCTTGTATTTTTTATGGTTTTCTTTGGGAACATATTTTATTCCCGATTGATTTCCCCTAACGTTCAATAGACGCGCTGCTACATTTCAAAATTCGCCGTAAAAGCATCAACAATTCCCAATATTAATCAGCACTAATATTCTTCAAAAAAAGTCCTACTTTTTGACCATTTTTATTGTGACCGTTCTTAGAATCGTCGGTCCCTAAACCCCCCTTTTCCCATAAGACAAATGCCCCCGTATCGCGTGAGGGTTTTCGCCGAACGTAGGAGCCCCCGTGGATAACGAGGTATTACTGTGTAGACATTTGTGATGGATATACGCCTCTGTTGTGCAATAAAACTCATCAAAAATTGCAATCGTCCCAATCAATTTTTATTTTCTCTTATTGTGCCTCAATAATACCGTTTGAAACTTAATCAATTTAATTACGGCCGCTCGTGGAATTATTCCGATTGACTTATTTGTATTTATTTCTTCTTCTCAGCATTGAATATACTTGTTCTGTCCTCGATTTTAAAGCCGGATAGTTTTTCGGTGACTCTCGGTGACACCGGGCGCAACGGACTTTTTTATAAAACAATTCGTCAACTGGTTTTTACGACTCTCGCATGTTTTCCCGACGGGTTCTCTGACTCGCTCCAACACCCGGCACACACTAACTCGAAACGAGATTTTTCCCGGACATGCCATTTTTATGTTCACTTTCTAGCTGGCTTCAAAACGGTTATGATTCTTCAAAAGCGCCTTCACGCGACTCCATTCAAAAATCTTTTATGAACACATTTTTCTACGAATGAGTTTATTTTGGGTTCAACAAGCGTAGCCATGGGTGTCAAAAGTGGCGGGGGGAGGGGGGGGGGTTGAAAAGTGCTAGCCCCCCTTTTTTACTTCTTCGTATTTAAAATTGAACCAACAAATTTAGCCACTGTCAGCTGTGTTTCCTCTGTTGATTCCCGTAGTTTGTGGCCAGGAATGACACCTCTTTGGTTGGTAGCGACCATATGAGGCCGCATTAAGTAAAGCCACTGTTGCCGCACCTGTTTTTCACGCCAAAACATTGTGGGGGGCCTTGGGGCTTGGAAAAAAGGGGGCTTCAGCCCCCTCCCCCCTCCTTTAAATACTCGCTACGCCTTACCAATGGGTTCAATTTGAGGATGTTTACGGAAGAATTTAAAAATTGCAAGCTGTACGTCAGAAGAAACGGAGGTACAAGTAGTCAAAAAAGTATATTGCGACAAATATTTGGCGCAAACCGCACCACACTGTGAAAAATCGGCCAGAAAAACAGGAGAGAAAATTGTACCGATCATAAAAATAAGTGTACCTGGAGTAAAGAGCAGACAAGATTATCGAGGATGTATACGTCTCCTCGGTGGAGTATTGTCATTTTTTTAATTCCGTAGAAGTGCAAACTATGACCATATCTTGCCTCCTTTTCGCACCATTCTCTACTCCGCAAATATCTTACTCCGAAAACTATATGGACCGGGAGAAATCATGTCTTTTATTCAACCGAACGGAGCTTTTACGGAGCTTTATGCAGCCGAACGGATTTTATGCGTGTCGGCGTGAACGATTCCTATCAGTGGCGTAGCGTACAATCAGGCAACTTTGTACTTTGTCCATACAAACCCATTTAAAAGGTCGAATGCGGAGTTGTTCCCCGAACACCCAATACTTCGATCTTTTTTGTGGGTTCAAATGGATGAACTGCAACGTTGCCAAATTGGACACTCCGTTACTGGTTCCTATCAGTGCACGAGCACGAGCAGAAACAAAGCACCATCTTTCTTCCCTTTTCTTCTGTTTCCTCAATATCGCGTAAACAGTTCGGGGTTACGTTGTCATGTGAATTGCTCTGAATTGTCTACGCAAGACTTTCGCAACCGCTTACGTACTAGCGGGGACAAAGATACCTAACCAGAGTATGCAATAAGCAACGCACGTAATACATGTGCGGTATACCGTGCATTGCGTATTGCATACCCTAGTCAGGTATCTTTGTATCCGCTAGTATCTACGTAAGCGGTTACCGACGTAACCGTACGTCACAAAAACCAAGATCGCAAAGATTCCGTGGTCATCTTAAAGAATACTGGAAAATGAATTGAGTTGAGATCGATAGAAAACTAAAGCAAAATATGTCAAGGCATGCAATGAAAAGTATGAATCTTATTGCAGGAAATAGAAATCTTTAAACCTCATTTTCTCTTACCCCTTGCGGCTCAAAAACAAAACCTTTTATCTTCATACCCTGGACTATATGATAATTGATTTGCGTAATAGCATAAAATATGCGAAAAAAAGAACCTACAGTGTATACCCTACCCATCAATTTTTTCCAATTTATTTTCTAAAAGAAAGTTGCTCGGTGGAAACGCTTTTTCTTTCTTCAAACGTCTAAATTTAGCATAGTAGTGTGCCTTTCAGTAAATTCGTGTAGCTTGCCTCCTTCAAGTTGTGTGCGCAATGTTTTATCTTCTATCTTACAATCAGTTTTATAGTTCTGGGATTTATAAGGGGTTATAGAGTTTATTCTTCTGATTTTTATTCCTATGACGATAGTCAGCTAATTTTGCCCAGATAGAAAAAAACCGCTTTAGAGCTCGTGCTAAAAGTGAAAGTGAAGCTCACCGAATCTTTGGAAATATTTTAAATTTTAATTTCTTCAAAGCAAGGCAAAACTTGCCCGAGACTTTGCCCCTGTGATTTTACGGGCTTTAAATTGAAAATCCAAAAGCTCTCAAATTCATCATCCAACATGAGATAGAACGTAGGAAAAATTCCAAAGATTAGGTATCAATGAGGTCCACCGTTTATTCTGTAACGAGCTCTAGTAGCGCATTTTAAATCTTTGATTGAAAAATGAGCTGGCAAAAGATTTTTATCAGTGCATACCAAATCTTTGGTGCACCTTACCAAAGCTTTAGTGTGGTCAACTGAAGACCTTTCGCTGACAGATTTAGTTTACTGTCAGCTTACGCAACGTCGCAGTCTGGTAATTTTTAAAAAGTCGAATTCGAGGCTTAAAAAGTTCGACCCTTTTCATGAGATTAAATCGATTGAATGCAATGTTGCCAATTTTCACTAGTTTTGATGCACTGTGCGGCTGTTCGAAAATTAAATCGTCAATGTTCATACCCTTCTCCTACACTCTCCCCTCTCACTCCCTCCCCCACGATTTCTTTCACTTGTTCTTGTCCTCTCTATCTCTTTTTCGTGGTGCGAAGTATTTTTATGGGTTGCCGTAAATTTAATTGCGATTCCACAAAAAAAAAATCTCTCTCATCGCTGCTTTGGGATTGCAGTCACCTTTTGTATTATTTTTGTTTTATTTTATTTTAGTTTTTCTTCATCTCTTCATAGTGATGTCATCGTTGTAAGCCGAGCAAGTCAGCATATGAAGTGGAATTCATTTGGCGCTTTAATTTACACACAGAGTAAAAATTGAGCTAGGAAAATGTCTTCAGTCTGCAGAGCGTAAGGAATTATTTTTCTCTGAGTTCGTTTGATTTGATTTAATCAGAAATTTTCTGTTCGACATGGTCAAAAATTGTAATGGAAATAACTGAATTTCATGAATAGTATGTGTTTCAAGTTTACCGACATAAAAAGAACTGATTTATCTGTGTTTCCATAGTTAAAGCCCTTGTGATAAAAAGGGGGATCTCTTTAGACCCTAGAGTTGTTTTTTTCTTTCTTTTTTAACATAAAAATAGTAGAAATGCAGTGCTTGTCTTAACTTAGCTAACATCCTCCGGTGGTTACTGGAATGTGCAATTATGAAAACTAGAGTTTCCTCCAATTTAAAGTATACTGGGTTCGGGAAAAAACCCCTGCTGTTGTAAATCCAGCAATTCTATACACACTTATTCTTATGGGTTTTTAGCGGTACATTTTACTCGGTGGCAAACGGGACATTGTAACTTGCAAGGGTCTGACATTATTTTTTTTTTTTTTTTAGAAAGAATGTGCGTTTGTGTGTGTTTTTTTATGGTGTGTGTTTTCAAAGAAATTGCTAGTACTAGTACTTGATGAGCTGAGAATAATGGTGCCTTTGGTTTTTTCCTAAGTGTCTCGGTTTTGGAGATACTCACGTGTAAAGTTGCGAGAAATCGCGTGCGTAGTGACTTCACCACGCGGAATCATCCCATTTAAAACAATGTATTTTGGGCCAAAATCTCAGCTCAAATGAACTTAAAGTTTGTGAAGGAATTTAAAAATCCATCCTCGTCTCAGGTCACTACCCTCAAAACTGAGTAGAAAAAGAGGATTAAAAACTCCGTCGTTTGTTGGTGAGGGACTGCGATTCTGAGAAAAGAAAATAATAAGTTTTCTCAGTCTGATCGATGTAAATAGACCTCAGCATTACATTATTGGTTTTTTTTTTTTTTTTTTTTTTTTTTTTTTTTTTTTTTTTTTTTTTTTTTTTACGAGGAACCCAGTAATGATATCTATGAAAACAAATACTGTGTCGTCTTGATTTTTGAACATTTTTTTTTCTCTTCGGTTTTTTCTCGTTTTTCTAAATTGATTCTGGATTCGGGATTCCAAGTGTGTTTCCGCTGTTTTCTTTAACCTGATGTGCGTCGTGGCGCGGGACATTATGGCTCTTAGGTGCGCACATTCCGAAGCGCGAGTGTGTGACGGAAACAAGAATGGAACATGTAATGTAATAAAGAGGTCCGCGGAGTGATACATTTTATGAAACCGCCTCCTTCACCGGCGATGATTGACAAATGAATCCTCTAAGAATTATGACTTATGAGCTTAAGATTTCTGAAGTGAGCGCACAGATGGGAAAAAATCGATGGGAAATAGGGCAAATACAAAGGGTCTCCCAAAAGTATGCCCGACCTGCGCCTCTCATGTAAAAACAAGGCTAGCTACAGAGCTGATTTTTGGTTTCATTAGAAAGAAAAAGTTAGAAGCAATCGATTGAGACCAAGATCAACTTATGTGAACAAAAGGTGACCGAGTTATGGCATTTTGAAAATGCGTATAAGACAATCGGCTTTACCACGGGTTTTTGAACATTTTTATTTTTCTCCTTAACCTTTTCAGACCTGAAAATCCTTTTTTCAAGAACGGATTTTTGACCAACATTGTTGATCTCAGCCATGGGCGCCCGCAGAAAAATTTCCAAGGGGGGGGGGGGGGGCAAAATTTTTGAACCCCAATGGAATGTTCAGGCCCCCCCCCCGAGGAAAAAGAAAAGACCCCTTTTTTCCCCCTCATACAAATAGTGTACAATTATTAAGCCATTTTTGATGTATCCGAATAGTAATAATAATTTTGACGTGTTTGATTTTATGAATAAATGGACAACAGATGATAATAATGGTAAGTAAATGTAAAATTCTACTATTCCTTGTAAAAAGTGAGTTAAAATGACAACATAAACTAATAATAAAGTTCGTCAACTATATTACTCCTTAGATTCACATTTCATTTTTCGTCGCGAAATTTTGACTCTTCTGAATTCCAGGGGGGGCAAGTGCCCCCCTTTGGCCCCCCTTGCGGGTGCCCATGATCTCAGCGCTATTTCTTCATCTAAATTGATGCGCATATTGTATTTTTTTGATTTCCATAAGACTACATGTAATTCAAATGTCCTATGGAATGGACTCTAGGTATGAAAGGGTTAAAATAAGCCCTTGAAACTTTTTCGATGCTCTTTATTCAACAAAAACGTCTCCATAACATCTAACAAGACATCAGGCATCCACCGTATAGCCCCAATATAGCTCCTTGCAATTTCTGGTTGTTACCATCAGAACTGAAGGAAAGCTCTGCGCGACAAGCGATTAGAATCAAAGAACACAATCAAGACCGAAGTCCAAAAATTCTTCAAACCCATCTCTACAGAGGAATTCAAGAAAACGAGTCTACAAAAATCTTTCGAAATGGCGGAAAAGTTCAACATGGCGGCCCCGTCGATATCCGAAGTAAAACATGTTTCTAAATAAATTTAAGTTTCCTCTCTGATTGTTTTATTCTAAGTTAAAGAGTACTTTAAGATGGAACCTTCAAGAAAAATTATGAAACTCGAGTCGGTAAGTCGGTTGCCATTATTTTCAAAAAATCAAAGAAGCGATATTAGACCTTGTCCTTGGTGCTATTCGTAAATGAAATTGTGTGTTTTGAGTTGCATTCAGACCCAATGAAGGCACTCTTTATTTTAGGGTGCTTTATTTTGAAAAAGCTTCCTCTTGGCTGAGGCTCTCCTGCAATACTTTATTTCTGGGTTACCTTCAAGAGCATAGCATATGCCAGAATATGCCTCACTAAGCATCGCCCAGCATAAGTGTAGGTGTCAGCTCAGTATTAGCGGGATTTCGGGAATTTTGGAGGGAGGGGTAACTGTAAAGGGATAATTTAATTATATACCTTATAGTTTGCAAAAGTTCTGAATGAAACAATACTCTTCGAGAACAGCGGATCGAATTATGATCTTTTCTGGACATTATTTCATTAACCAAAATCAAATTAAAAAACAGTAAATGATAGCACAGCGTATAAATAAAAAATGAGTTCGGTTGTTATAATTTACAGCTTAACCCTCAAAGGACCAGGTTAGTTAAAAAGACGCCACTCTTCCGTTTAAATAGGGAAGGTAGTTAACTGTTCGTACTCGGGGGAGTTGAAATTGAATATACGATGAATTGAAGGCGCTGCATCTCGTAAGTGTTTTCATCGATAATCGCGCGGTTATCTGGAATGAAGACTGAATCAATATCAATGAAATAGGCTAGAGCAGTGGCGGCTCGTGAAATTTGGCAACCGTGTCCTCCTCCTATTTAACCAATGTAAAACAATCGATTCTCCCGGAGGCTGCCAGCCTCCGCAAGAATCGATTATTTTACCTACGTTTAAATGGAAAACTTGCATATGGTTGCCAAATATCACGAGCCGCCACAGGGCTAGAGGAGAAAAACTAGTATAATCGGGCTTGGTCCATAAAGGGTTTAGATGAGTCAGATTAAACGATTTTCGTAATAAAACATCGTCACTGAAACGTTTCTGAGGCAAAAATACAAAAACTTTTCATGTCCAAAAAGATCCATGTTTCGATCTACTGAAAGTCGGGCGCATTATTTTAGTGGCAATTTATTTGAGATGCATTGTTGCTAGATTTATTACTTCAGGCATTCTATCTCTCATTTAAATCAATGGAAATCGTATGGAATTTAGCTTGAAATCTGGCCTCTGTTGAGATGACATCACTATATGACTGAGTCGGTGCGCGCATGGATCCTCAGACAGTGCAATTCACCATGCAATAAGAGCTTCAGTGATGTTCAGTGTTCAATAAAGAGACAGTCAAAAAGAGATTGAGGGAAGGGGGAGAGAAAGAAAAAGAGAAAGGAATAGAAAGAGAGAGAGAGAGAGAGAGAGAGAGAGAGAGAGAGAGAGAGAGAGAGAGAGAGAGAGAGAGAGAGAAACAGTTTTATTTAATGCTCAATTCGCACATATTTACAAAAAACAAAAACAATCTTAATTTTAACTAAACAGAATAAGTTAAAGGAACAAAAAAAAAAAATAAGTTAAAATTAAATTAACAAAGAAAAGGGGGGAAACAGTGCGGATTGAGCAAGGAGGCAGGATTAGGACTATTTAGTCCTTTAGGAGTATTTAGTCTAGAGAGAGAGAGAGAGAGAGAGAGAGAGGAGAGAAGAGAGAGAGAGAACAAAAGAGGTTAATATGCCGTTTGTCTTTTGGAAGTTGACGAGGAGAGATTTTGATCGAAGTAGGAGGAGAAGGAGGTGGAGGGTGGTATATTTACGAAAATGAATGAAGCTTCAGTGTTCACTTATTTACTAATTCATAACGCAAGTCAGGGCTCAAAGTAAGCACTATACGCTGTCGCCAAATTGAGCTTTCCCTTATCACTTCCGGTTTAATATGTCGTTTAATAGGTATACACGAAGCAAAAATATTTGAGGCAGCACTACGAATCATATTGGATAAGAAAGTCATCTCAGTTTATATTGGACAGGGATTACAATAATTGGACGTATTTCATAGAAAAAAAAATCCGAAATTCCAATTGATAACTGTTAAGCTTTTTATTTTTTTTGTTTTTGTTTTTGTTTTTGGTTTCTTTTTGAAAGGTTAAGTGTCCTCTTTTGCCAACTAGGGCACAACAGACAAAACGGAGGAGAGGAGAAGAAGAAGGAAAGATGAAAGAGAGAAGAGTTACGCCCATTCCTTTCCGAGATGACTAGATCTGAGGTCGTCAAATTTTGTCACCCCGGCCGGGATTCGAACCCGGGACCTCTCGGTAAGTGACCACTCGCGCAGACCACCAGACCCCGGACACCGACACCTGTTAAGTTTGCAACTGTTTTCACTGTTGTAACCATTATGAGACCAGGGGAGAGGAGGGACTGACCCCTGTCCCGTTTTCCCCCCTTTTTTTCTTTTCTTAAAACTCTAATTTTTTAAATTAAATTTTGAGATTTCGTCACATTCAAGGTATATTGATAAAGCCGGCATCTATGCCAATTTATTTTCACTTTTTTTGGACATTAATTTCTAGACAGTATGGATATTATATTGTGTTTTTACAATTACGATTTTTAGGCCTATCAAACTTTTAGGTCACATAGAAAGAAACCGGATCAATAAATAATTTTTGTAAATTCCTTTTTCTATTTAGGATCACAATAGTTCAATTCTTCGTACATTAATTAAATTAAAAAACAGAAGAAAAAACAAAGAACTGAAAAATCATCGTCTAATTTGTTTCATTTTTTGCAAGGCTAAAAACTGTCACATTTAAACCTTTTGTGCTAATCCAATCAACACTAAATATCCACAATTATCTACTCGTATTTACATAGCATAGTGGACCTAAAATAGAAACCAAGAAAAGTTACACGAATTCATGAAGTTTATCGTCCCCTAATCTTTTCTGCATACCAATAAACAAGTGCCAGCAGCCAACTATCCTCCAATGGCGTGACTTTTGGCAGCTGTGAATGTAAACTGTGTTATCATTAAATATGATTTAATTGGCATTTATTCCTTCAGAGCCTACAGCCAGCACAGAATTAAGTGTACACACGCTGTCTAACTCATAGAGTAGATAGTCCACAGAGAGAAATTCAAAATAGATATTGTCATTTTTTTATTGAGAAACTTGGCTGCGCCGGATAAATGCGCTCTTTTGCTGTAGTACGACAAACAATGATCAAGGCTCGATGCGTCGAGACTAACAATGGGACGAAACTAAGAAAGTGACAGCCCCGAGAGTGGAGAGCTCCCAAAACATCAGGTGTGCTCCTGCACGGAAAGAATCATTTGGCTGGCATTTAGATTTTGTTTTCTGTTTTTATTTTTCACGCATTTTGCCAAACTATTGCGTTATCAGTTTCAATGTGTGACGAAATGCGGCGAATAAAAAAAGAATCTTTTAAGACTCAGCTGTGGCGCGAGAAGAATAGGTGCCAGTGCAGTTTCGCCGCTGCATTGTTTCCCCTCGGTAATTGTTAATTGTTGTCGCTAGTAAAAAATAATTGGGGGGGGGGTATTGTAAGGAAAACTCTTAGCTCTCATTGTTTATTGCGGATGAATGAATGGAGCACTGCGACCAACATACTGCACCGATGCTACAGGTATAATAGTCAGAGACGAATCCAGGAATTTGTTTGGCTCTCCGCCCCCCCTTTCTCTCTCTCCCACTCTTTCTCTCTATCTCTCTTTCTCTCTCTCCCACTCTCTCTCTCTCCCACTCTCTCAATCTCTCTCTCTCTTTCTCTCTCTCTCTCTTCTCTTCTCTCTCTCTCTCTCTCTCTCTCTCTCTCTCTCTCTCTCTCTCTCTCTCTCTTTCTCTTTCTCTTTCTCTTTCTCTCTCTCTCTCTCTCTCTCTCCCTCACCCTCGCCCTCACTCTATCTCTCTGTATCACTCTCCACCCATTTGAACTCATGCCTCTGAAAGGATTGAGGGAAGCGCCATCATGTGACTTCAGCCCCAATTCTTTGTCCTTTTCAACCACGTGTAGAGAGAGGGAGAGAGAGAGAGACAACTTCCTGGATTCACTTATTATTAGTATACATATAGAAGCAGTTGATCAAACGAATAATAAATTCCTGTGGGAGAGGAGGACTGGAGTCACTTGATGGAAATTCTGGAAACTCCTCTCGGAGAGCACGGACACAAGTCAATGGCGTAGCGTGCAACTTGGCAACGTTGTATTGAGTCCATTTAAACCCATGTAAAAGGTCTAATGCAAAAGTGTTCGCCGAACACCTAATAGTTCAATCATTTTAACGGGTTTAAATGGACACATTACAACGTTGCCAAATTGCAAGCTACGCCACTGACACTCATGTTCTGTGAGTTTTGATCGTTCGTTAATTTTAGACTTTCACGGAGCAAAAAAGAGTCGAAGACATTGAAGGCTCCACATAGCAAAGTCGATGAAGGAAAAGAGGAGAGGTCAATCCCTCGAACTTTACGTCCGAATTCGTTCACACGCGGTCGACGCATAAAGCGTCATGTCCTTGCTCCGTATAAATAAGAGTTTCCATCAAAGAACTCTCAGGAAAACAGTTAAAAAAGAATTTGGAACTTTAATTCGTGTGGTTTTAAATTGAACTTTTTTTAAAGTAATCTCAAAAAACACAGGTTTAAAAGGAAAACGCACAATCACTGCAACCGGGTTTGGTTATAAGTATCGGCCTTATTTTACGGGGAACAAGCGCGAAAAATTGAATAAATAATTTACAAATGCTAGATCTAAATCTCGAGATAATATCAAGCGATACTTTGTAATATTTGAGAAAAACACATTTGATACATCATCTGATAAAGAGGAACTTCAATCCGCCAAACAATGCCTCCATCGCACTTTTATAAAGCTTCGTATTTTCTATTCTTGTCGAGAAAAAACTCCTTCAATCGCCCGAGTATGCAATTCCATCTCCCCAGAATATGAGGACAGGAAGTGTTCCGCGCGGAGAAAACCCTTTATTCCTGCGCACTCGTTTTCTGGACGTAACGATCGGAAGATCATGCAATGACCCTACATCCTTATATCCTTTGCCGCCTTTGACCTGATCACTGAGAGCTTTTTTATTTCTGAATCCAAGGTGTATTTCGTTTGTGTTAAAGAAACTGCACAGTGAAATATTGACTATAAGGGGTAATTCCTTTAACCCAAGGAATATGTCTGCTGCTACAAGTAAAAGATTCCTTGTTGTGACAGTGATTCTCCTTCATGCAACAGAACTTTCCTTTGAGCAAGAAAAACTGTCTCAAGTAAACGTGTTTCCTTGTTTTTAAAGAAGTGATTTCTCTCAGTATGGACGCTGAAACACAGGTTTAAGAGAGATTAAGATAAAACAGATTGCAAAAACTAAGTCACTCGGTTAGAACTTGCAAGTTTATTCGTTTGTTTCATTTTTATTTTGTTTATTTTCTGTTTTTGTTTGTTTGTTAAAACTTCGTTTCTTAAAACCGTTTTGTATTAATGAAAAGATATAGAAACTATTTTATGGAAATTCTGTCTGAAAGATTGCCGTTTGAGTACTTTTGAACAGTAATTTTCCCAATTTGTTTCTAGGATTATTTTTCGTTCCCGGCTCTTAGTTCAAACGCATTGGGAGCGCTCGCTGTCAAGTAGGTACCTTTTAAGACAGGGAAATGTCCGAAAAACACCAAAATGTGGAGTTTTGATGAATGATGAGCACAGAGATGAAACGTTCGAAAGTCAATGTTTTTGGAAAAAGTAAAGCCGTATGTTTACTTTCGATCGTAAACAATAAAAACAAACCACGAGCGAACCAAATTTCGAAGTGGATTTCTAACAGAAGTGCCTCGAAAATGTATTTAATCCTAGAATTTAGTCCTTCAAAGTTCAGGTGTAGTTATGGACTAATTATAAATGTGAAAGCCTTGACTCATTTAGAGCCATTTGTTTACTGCCTTTTCTTTCAAGAGTCTTCAATAAGTAGGTACTCCTTAGGACATTTCACCTCCAATCACTGAAGTATTGCCTCTTGAGCTCCCAACCTATGAAGTCTGAAGTTTTATGTTTTTCCACTGTTTATCCATTTAAGAGTTGTTCCAAAATTTAAACTGTCTCAAAAAGTTTGCCTTTATCGGCTTCAGTTTGATTCTAGAAAGCTCTTATGACCATCTGTGATGTCACCGCTCTTCCTAGCTGTCAAAACTAGTGAGTACTTATTTACATATATCTCTGTCTTGAAAGCTGATTACAAACAATCCATTGGACTTGCACGAATTAAATGGTCTCCATCAAATCCAAAGGACTTGGTCGAGTCGAATAGACTTAGCCCCGTCCAATTGATTTCACCTTTTGGGCTAGTCGCCAATTGGTAATGTTCCACTAGTGATCAATAATTCTTACATAAATGCCGAGCAAATCACATTGAACACTGATGCATCGAGATTTATTCAGTTTTAACCAAAGACATTATAGAAGAAAACTGGCTCCTGCTATTTCTTTGCACGGAGGAAAAGTGAAGCCCGTCTTGGCACGGGCTGATGGGCAGGGCACTTCCCTGCGCAGGGGTATGAACCAATTTAACATTAGCTCTTATGGAGCTTTGCTCTTCAATCCTATTTTAGTCAATCATTTTAGTGAATAATGTCGAGTCTCACATATGTTATATCGTGTAGTATAACATACATTTTAACTGAAAATTTGGATCAATTTAAGGCGTTCATTCTTTAATAATCAAAGTTAACAATCGGTTGGTCATTGTTTACTTTAGCACCCATAACCAATCTGCCGTACTTTCTATCGTAAATATCTAGCGGATAAATTGACCAAAACTTGCGTTTAAGTTCGTCAATTTCAACTTTGGCATTAGCTGCATACCATATCTGAGTACTCTTGAAAACTAAAAGTAATTAACATTCTTTTGAAACAGTTTTACGTCTCGGCTCCATAAGCCGCAATGTTAATTTGGTTCATACCCCCTAGCGGAGAAGCCCTGCCTATGACAGTAACCGGCTTCAAATCTCGCTGCTAGGGGCCAGTCTTCTTCTATAATATCTTTGGTTTTGAGTGAGACAAGGTCATTTGATAAAAGCTGCTTCATGACAAAAATCCTTGCCAAAATTTTGGACCTGCTTGCATGACAAGTCATTTTAATGTTGCCAAGGATTCAAGTATAGACAAGAAGGCTGTAAAATGGTGTCGACTGAAATAATCCTTTGAGGTCGATCGGAAAGCATCCATCTCACTCGACTCATCTCTTTCGCCAAAGTTGATTGAGCCACTCAAGAAGTGAAATTTATTACAAGGTTTGGGTGTAGTTCGGTAACAACTTTTTTAAGTATTTATTTGTACCTAAGTACAACTGTCCAACAAGAAGGGAGAGTTACAATCACACTGTTCTGCTGTAGAATCTAAGGGACCAATAAATGTTCAGTACCGACGGCCCTGCACCCAGATGATTGATGAGCATGTATAGCCATTTAAAACCAAACGTAAACGCTCGCCATCCAAAGTCTTTCGGGGACCGTCTGTACCAAACATTTGTTTGTCGCCTGGGTGTTCCACAAAAGAAGTCGGCAGTTGTATTATAACTAATTAGACCCTGGGATTCATGATTTACTCATTAACTTTTAGAAACAACGACCAAATATTTGTTTAGAACTAAAATATTTTGACTATCAGTCTGTGTCAAGTTGCGGGGCTTGCTTTTGCATTGCACCGACACACAGCCGTGAGCGGTTGTTTTGCGCAGAGTTTTGACTAGGTAATTGAACCTGATCAAGTATGCGCTTCAATGTAGATATTTCAGAAGCAGGTACCGCTATTTGTAAGAGCCTGATACTCGAAATGGTCCCGCTCTAATAGAACGGTTGCAGAGACTCTTCCTTTCATTGAAACTACTTAAGATGATTCGACATGTTTTACTTGCGCAAACGGATAATTTTGCGAGGATGAAAAAATCTTCTTTACGAAGCTATTCAAACTTAAACGCTGAAAATGTGCAAAAAGTGTGTTAGACACAAAACAGCACAGTTTATGATGCCAGGCATCGTGTTAACTTGGACACTTTAGATTTTATCGGGGAAAGCCAACTCGATTTGTCTAATTCTACTCGGTTTAGGCCCTCAGTCGATAAATCCTGGTGTGGACCAATCAAATCGGCTTTTCTAATATGTTGTGAGAAAAACATGAATCCTTGGGTCTAATCGGTTGTGATGAAATTGTTGAATACTATAGCGGAATATCGAGGCTTTACTCACCTCAGATCCTAAAGAAGGAAAATCTGACTGTAATTTTCCCTTCTTGTTCGGAAGTAATCGATAAATAAGTGGTTACGAAGTTCTGCCTGAACTTCACCCGAACCACGTGGTATCATTCGCTTAATAAGTGGCTCAATGTACTTGGATGAATCGAATTGACTTATGGGCATAATAGATGAGTGGTGCAAGAAGGATGATTTTTGATCATCTTTAGAGCAAAGTTTTAGTACGACACTGCTTTACAGCTTTCTTGTCCACACCTAAATCTGTGGTACAAGCATATAACAGTTGGTGCCACGTCTTGCGCATCGTACAACTTGGTGTTGGCATTTACTGTAAGTGCAGGCTGTCATGTGAGTAAGCAAGTTGGTCTGAGATTTTGGCTAGGATTCAAAGTCTTTAAACAGCATTTAGGAACGGCTTCATCTTGGTCTATTGTTAAGAAATCATGATGCATCTGCGCTCATTGTGACATTTTCTGCATTTCTGTAAGAATTCATAATCAAAAGTGGAAATTGACAGTGTGCAACTGGCTCAAAAAAATCAATGGCGTGTCGTCAACTGTGCGGCTGGAAGCTGTCCTTTGTTTTGGTGGTAAGAGGCCTTTGTTTACCTGCCGCAAAACAAATGGTAGGTTTCAGTCGCACAGTTAATGACACGCCACTGAAATTACTAACAATAAGTCTACACGACTTGACCAAGTCTACTTGAATGGACTTAGTCCATTACATTAGATTCGTCTGAGTTGATGTAATTGTTCATAATCCACTGCCAAGAAATTACATCATGGAGAAATAGATAAAAAGAACTTACACTGCACTTACACGTTCGGACAGAGGAAGAGTGCTGGCATCAAAGATGGTCATAGAGGGCTTTCTAGAATCAAACTGTAGCCGATAAATGCTAATTGTTGGAAACAGTTAAAATTTTAGAAATGCTCATTAATATAGATAAACAGAGGGAAAACACACTTCACAGAAAAGGGGGCTCAATGAGAGGGGCAACACTCCAGTATGGATCAGCTTCTCCATGAGAAGAGTCAGTGCACTCTAATAAACAGGACCAGAAATGATGACTTGAGAGATACTGGCAAGTTAAATCTTGAATAAAAACAAAAAGCTTAATATCACCTCACATATTAGACATCAATTCAGGATAAATTCAGTAATTTTAGAAATGCTTGGAAAGTAAAATGAGCTCTGCTAGATAAGTAAGTTCTCTCCATATTTCGACGAAAGAAAGATATGCATTGGACACGCTCTGACGTTTTCTGAACGGCGAATAATTCAATAATATGGTCTCTGATGAGTTCCGAAAAAAACCGAACACCCTTGGTGAACGGTGATGTTCGGACATTTCTTTGTCTTAAAAGCGTAAAAATCCTCGCTGTCTGGATCGATCTTGTGCACGCCTTGACATTTTTAGGGTTAGAATCTTTATTCTTACATCTTAATAAACTCTACTTACAACCACGAACACAAACTCATCGAAATGATGGCACTGTCACTATGAGCATATCAATGAAGACTACGAAAATTACATTCTTAAAGAGCCCTTGCATTATTTTAACTTTAATTGAACTTACTGAAAAATTAAGAAAAGTGTAGTTGCACACTTTGTGGTTTAAATACCTCCATTAGAAACGAACGCTGGAATACAGTTGAAGATGATGACTTAAAAGTTGAGTGACGTGGACGGTCACTTTACTGGGACAAATCACTAACACAAACACATGGAGTTCAAGTTTTGTAGGGTTTTAGATCCGGCAAGCTTACCGTTTATTGTAATCCTCGATATTTTCACAAAAAACTGCTTTTTTCGATATTTTTCGAAACATTTCCTCTTTTCTCCCCGCCAAATTTTGAGAAGTAATAATTTATTTCCAATGATTTTTTCGTGTTTATTTGCTCGATCAAATAAATATGACTATTTTATTTCTGCTCGAATTCAATCATCCCGAAACGATATCCGATTTCAGCTCACCGTGCGAGCGAGGCGTATCACAGCCGAACAGGGCTGCCGTTTCGCGTAATGCTATAAAGCTTTTCCGATTTTGTTCAATGTTAATCATTTTTATTTCAAGTCAAAGTTGGCAACACTGCAGAAGAACTAACGCGATTATCACCCGCGATCTTTTTTATCCTTTGATATTCCTTTTTTTCTTCTTTTCGACAAGTTTACACGCTTGATTAGATGTTTTATATACAATAAGAGCAGTAAAACGGGGGTGGGGTATTTTATTCAATGGAAATTTTTTCCCCGATCCATCGCGGTTTCTATTGTCTTTGATTTTCGACTTTGGCTAATGCTAATTGGCATCCCACCTACCTCGAATTATCCGCCCCCCCCCCACTTGTCTTCTCCCTCTCTTCTCCTAGTAGCATCATCCTGCCTCAGTACACCATCTCCGGATCGTGCGGAGCCGACCTTCCGCTCACAGCTGTCAAAAGCGGGATTAGCTTTCCCCGGAACACGGCCCCACGGGCTTAAAAACGGGATTTGATATGATACGCAAGGATTTTTATCAAAGATGGTTCTATGGATTATTTTTATACCAGTAGATTTCTTTTCCTCGGATCGATCGAATCACGATTAGAATAAAAAAAAAAAATAATTCGATCCTTTCAGGAAAAACCGTAAATACACGGTTTCGTAAAGCATAAGGAGACCCGCGCGAAAAAAGTCATCACCTATGAATATTTGTGATGTCCCACAGGGCAACGGGTCTGATTTTGCCAGTAGCGAAAATCGAGATTGTACCTAATTCGGTGAGTGACGATTTTGGCGAGTAAAGTAAGCCCAAATACAACTGAAAATAACTAAAATTGGCTAAAAACTATGTATGATCAGTGAAAATTTATGTCCGGGAAAAGTGAATTTAGAAAAAATTTAGAATAAAGTTTTCGAGATTTTCAAAGGTACGTCAAGGGTCCCTTTAGAAGTCTTGTACCCTGATTATTTCCAAAGTTCCTAGCACGGTTCATTGTTTAAATACTGGGTTGCGACTTGTGAACTAACTTTTGTTAATCTATACAGGAACAGCTGGATTCTCTATGATTCCAATTAAAAAACTAGAGCATCGTTTTCATCAAAATTGGCCCAAAATCACAGTTTTGGCTTTTCCTTGAAATTCTCATACGATTTAAAGTTTACTCTTTTTCGGTCGGGGTGCAAAATGTACGTTGTTACAAACATAGAAATATTACTTTTTAATGGAAGCGCCACTGCCATTAGTTTCTGTATAAACTCCTTATTTCGGTGACCTTATGCTCAAATAATGAGCCAGCCCGCAAGGAATCAAAACAAGCCGGTTGAGTGTGAGGACGAGTAGGAAATCTACTTCATCAGCATCATTATCCAGGATTTTGGCAGTGTTAGTACTTCTTATGTATTATGGTGGAATGTAAGAGCATCAAATAATAAAAATAACCTCATAAAAGAGGTGCCTCTACCGTAAGGCTATGTTAATAAGCCAATAAAGCCATAACCCGGCTCGCAAAGATTCAAAATAAGCCAATTGAAGAGCTGCTCGGAGGTGGATGGTGCTGTTGAATGAAAAGCTTACAGAATTTGAGACAGCCTGCCAAATATAATCTTTTCTAGACCATTTAAGCTCAACGAGTGCCGACAGAAACATCGGCGGTAATGACGCCTCTATTACGCGGTAATCTTCATTCTATGATTACGTACATGAGCACATGGCGGGTGTTCCATCAGAACTTTGAGCTTAGTTCTCTCTACGATGGATGATCTTTGAACTTTTTATTGGTCTTAACGTCATTTTGCAGCTCACAACATCAGAAAAAATAGTCATTCTCTGCAGACAAACTTTGCAGGAGCGCCACTATAATTAATTGTATCGATCGAATGCTGATGAGGAAACATGTCAAGTGGGGACCCTCCGTGAAGTAGCATTCTCAACCTGCAAGGTATATATAGGTGAGAGTCATGAAAAGAGGGCTAGGAGTGACATGGGACCAAAGGGAGGGGGCGGGGTTACAAAGGGAATATGGCCTGAAAAGCAACCGGAGAGAGAGAGAGAGAGAGAGAGAGAGAGAGAGGAGAGAGAGAGAGAGAGAGAGAGAGAAATGAAGGAATTGTCGATATTTCCGCCGCAGACAAAGATTCAAATCTCAATTTCTCAGAATCAATTGCAGTGCAGTGAGTGGTGCTCTGTGATGGTTGTGAGGATCAGTGGATGAGGGGCTGGGGCTAGTAGGAGGGGGGACGGGGGGCACGGTTTAAAAAAAAGCGCCGAGTCGTGTCAAATGAGAGCTAAGCAAAAGAAGACCTAGACCTCCCCTCCTGTTATTGTCGAGGTTCAAGGTTCGTGTCAAACGCACTCCTTTTCCGACAACAACTCTGATTCTGAAACAACCTCGCCTTTGCACCCCTCCCTTCCCCCCTCCAATATCTTGCTTCTATTCTGATGTTTCTCTCACCCTTACCTGCATTCAAGATTCATGGGGTTGCTATTGTCCGGGGGGATGGGGTTGAGGTTTTCATTCGTCGTTACACGATAAACAGTTAAGTAAAGTACAGTGTATGGTGAGCGCTTGATGATTAGAAGTCAACCAATCAGGTGCTACATTTGCAATAATGAATCGGATTTGAACCAATCACGAGCCATGCTTTCACGATAATATGTATGTATAATAAGTGTTAACGGTTGCCCTCCAGGTTGCGTTTTCTGACTTGGCCGGGGCGGCTACCGCCACTTATGATGAGCCATTGGGGGGGGGGGGGGGTTTCTTAATTTTCTCCTTAAATAAAACGCAATTGATCAAACAAGTCAAAATCGTTTACAATTTTTTTCAAAAAGGAACAGGGTTTGGTCAGAAAAGGGTTGAACTATAGATTATTTGTGGTCATTCTAAATTGGTCACTCATACCCTCTGTGCGGCAGGAGAGTCTTTCTTAATCTTAACGCGTTAACTTCAAGTTCTGATCCGACCTTAATACGAAAACGGAAACTTACCCCTTGCTATTTTATATGCTCACCAGCTTTATAGTTATTTTACAGTTTTCGGATGCACATGCAATTCAACGGCCTGCTGTATCTTTACACTCTTCCCCTCTCCTCTTTTCAATCTCACATGTTCCCTCCTCCGTCCTCCTCCTCTCCTTGTCACCAAATACAACGCACAGTCGCATATGTGTCACTGCTACCCGTTTATTACAAAATAGTGTTGTATTATAGGCTTGTATTGCCACTTACCAGTGGCGTATACAGGGGACGGCTAAGATGCCGCTCCCTATGCTAAAGCCGCTCCCTTCGATTTTTAGGGATGGTTGGGAACGGGGAATAGTTTTCAGTCCAACGCTCATCAGTGCAGGCCCCTCCAAAAAAAAAAAAAATCTTTTTTACGCCACTGCCACTTACCACTAATCAAATTCATTAAGAATCTTCTATACGAAGTGCTATTGATCAAATTAGCCTTAATCTCCAAAACTTCAAAGTTGATTTCGTGGATAATATTACCGTTGCCATTGTTATTACCGAAAATGATTTAATTTGCAGCGCTGGAGGCAATCGACCAAGAATCATTCCTGCGTTGATTCGATCGATCGAAACAACGATGGCAGCGTGTCGACTCGAGTGGAGAATATACTTTGAATGCAGTGGCGTCGCGTGCAATTCGGCAACAATGTATTCTATCCATTTAAACTCAAGTAAAATATCGAATTCAGGGGGTGCACAGTGCACAATGAAAATTCGATATATTTAATGAGTTTCAATGGAGCAGTTGCATTGTTGCCAGATGGCACGCGACGCTACTGTTTGAAGGAGAACATGCGAAGTAAATTGTTCTATTTCACCTTGAAGTATGCTCTCGTGGTCAAAATTCACCATAAACAATTAGATCTATCGTCTTTTCCTGTAAATGAAAATCCTCTACTTGAATCAAATTTTGAAAAATGGCCGTATACAATGGACATAGTCTCTTTAAATAGTCATGATTCAAAAACTATATAGTCAATATATCTTTAAAAAACGGCAAATTTGCACAATTTTAAGTATAAAAAAATGATCTCACGGTTATATATATCGATACGATTGTTGGTTCACCTGTTCTGATGCCAGTCCTGTTTCTAAATGAGTGGACTTCGTACTCGCATCTGCAATCTTGTCTCAATTGGTGGAATCACCAGTTAAATTATCAATCCATGTAAAACCACACATTTTTTTAAAGTCAGCAATGGATCGAGACTCCACAAGCAGAGAAAACATTACAGATCAGTACTTTCCTGTCGTACAATCATCAATTTAACTGTGTAATGTTTTGGTCAACCAGTGGATTCATTAGTAAACTCAAAAAGGTAGCTCTGTTATTCCTATGAAAATAAAAAAAATTTGGTTCGATCATAGAATCCACTAGAAGCCCTTCTTCAATTGATCATCGGTATGTTTTGTTCAAAACAAATCTGAAACTAATTATAAAGCGTCTTCCGATGCTTGATACGCCTTGGAATATCCAAGTCGTCAAGTAAGCTTCTTTGTTAAATACAGGGCAACATGTGCAAGTGGTAACATATATATTAAATATAGACCAAGACTGGTGGTAACTTGCTCAGTGCTCACCAGTGCTCACCAACCTCGGTACTTTTATAAATAAATGCCGAAAACAGGATATCACTCGAGCATCTCATCTCAACTCCCGCTGATACCACCAGTGTTGCCAGATTTGAGGTTAAAAACCGTTTATTTTACATTGATACCAATGAGAAATATACAGATTAAAGTCGTACATATGACACCACTGGATTACCATCAACCTCCTCGATGTCCGTATGACTATCCGAACAGCCAGACTGACTCGTGCCTCCCACCACGTGTTATTAAATTAAACATAGGATACTTGAGGGGTAATTATATTAAACTAGCTCACACTAATATTATAGAGCGCTCCACTGATGACGTCATGGTCTTGTTTAATATGGGTTTCGAATAAATATTCCATCTCACTCACTCTTACGGTGGTTTCACCTAAAAATACGACCACTCACTCTCACGGGGTTTCCCCTAAAAGAAAAAGTACTGCTCTCCATGTTTGTATGCTACACGGAGGAAAATATTTTACTAAAACTAGCCAGTATTCTAATAAAAGTTTTGATAGTTTTTTATTAAAAAGTTCCAAGAGGCAAAATGTTGACCGTTCACCAAAGGGAGAACTTTGATCTTCGTAGAATTCGGATCAACTTGACAGAATTTCTGGAATTTTTACCGCATTATTCTGATAAAAAATGCGAAAATTTCTGACAAAAATATCCTGAAAGCTACTTGAAAATGCCAGACCTCTCCTGGAAATTGCCCGAATTTCTGTTAGGCTACTATTTATTAGAAAACTAGCCTCTATATAATAAATTTATAATAGTCGATGCTTATCATACAGTTTGTTTTTTGTTTTTTTGTTTTTCTGTGTTTTTGTTATTTTTTTTTTTTGTTTTTTGTTTTTTGTTTTTTTTGTTTTTTTTTTTTTTTTTTATCGAAGCTGATTCTCTTGGTAGAGGCAAAGAAAAAGACAGAATCATTTCATAGTAAAAGCGCGTATGATGACAAAACTTAAAAACTTCCTACAAGGACCCACAATTTTTATTTCGAAAATTGACGGGTACTCGGCAAAAACTAAAAATAATGACCGATCAGAATGTATTTTTTAAATATTCTCAGTAGATTTTCCGCAAAGGATCCATAATTTCAAATAATCTTTCTTCACACACTTTTCAAAGGTACAACACTCGCAAACTACACTCCACGTGTGCCACATTTTTAGCTGGTGGATGCTTGTATTTCAATAATCTGGTATATGATATCCATCTGTAAAGGACATCAAATTTCGACGTCCAAAAATGGACATAAACGCAGCCATCTCGCATAGAGTCCTAATTGAACTCCTTTTTTAAATTCTTGGTCTATGCCTCCTCTCACAAATAGGAGAGGATAAATGACTTCGCGCCGTATTGGGTGAGCTTGGTTGATATCCGATACTCGACAAACCTCAGTCACCTGGGTATAATGAATATATATACGTTGCATTTCACGACAGACTTTCGCGGCCAAACAAACTATCAGGTATTCTTGGAAAGAAGACCAAAGGAATTTTGTGATGATCAAAAAGAACTTTTACCGTAAGAAAAATGAACGTAGTTGTAGATTAGAATGGCAAGATAGTAAGGTTGTCGTATCGATGGTGACATAGTTGCTAAGTTTGCTGGAAAAAATGTCTTAGGAATTTTTTGAAAAAAATAAAGAAAAAAAATCGTTTTACTATTTAAAAAAAAACGACCAGTGTGAAAATACCTAGGTACGTCCTTCATGAAGTTCGTTGGAGCTATTTGCATTACCTAATTCAAAAGTTATCTCGTTGTTTAGATGGATTAAAATCCAGACGAAGACATTTTACTCATAAAATGTAAATTACACTTTCACAATTGCCATTTTTCCGAGGTAACCTCTTCTCGTCGCGTCGACAAAATATTAAATTTGATCACATTGAATACCAAACAGGACGTATATTTCTGTACAATGATTCTATACAATGGATTTGGCTCTTCGTTTATAGTATTATCTTATATTTATACCATTGCTCCAATATCTCTAACATTATTTCGTGTCTATCAAAGTTAACGTGAAAAATTTGGTATCATAAACTTTCATATTTTTGGGTCTTTTTAGCTCGACTTTTCACTGCGTGAATAAATATGTTTGTAAGATTTGCTAAGCGACACTTATTACTCTCTTACCATACTTGGAAATTATATAAAATTTTAAGACAGATATTTATCAATGATCGTTTTGGTCAAAGAATGTTGATTGCTTATGTGATCAGCCAAGACAGTTTTCTCAAATTTTACTCTCGTTAACAGTGTAACCCAAAGTGGGGAAGAAACAAAGCTGAATCGCATTTAACATTAGTATAAGAGTGCAGCTTTTAATTCGTATTCTGTTCTTGAACCAAATACTGAACCCCAGAAATTTTTAATTCACGGATCATTTCCTATACTTGTTACGTTGTTTTAAATTTAAATCAATGCTCAAAATCACTGTTGAAGAAGTTTGCGACCCGTTCTTTAAACACTTTTCGAAACGGAAAAATCAGCAGTGTTCATTTTTTCACCCAGCGCCTTCAAGTTTTAGGATAACTAAGTAAAATAATGACAGACACGCTTGAATTAGTTTACTAATTCAATAGAAGATGAGCTCGCTTATATAGTGTGTATTTTTTTTTTTTTTTTTTTTTTTTTTTTTTTTTTTTTTTTTTTTTTTTTTTTTTTTTTGAAAAAAAACTACTTCTGTACAGCATTTCTTCATCTAGTTCATTTCTATTTCAATTGTTAAACAGTAATATAAACAAACCTTTTACAAAAGTGCACCCCTCATAAGACAAGCCTATGGTGCGGGACAGGTATGAACTTAGATCAATTTAATTAATAAAATCTAAATTTTCAAAAAATTAACTTGCTTTATAAATAGTTAAATTCATAGAAAATAAAAAAATTAAAGAAAGAAAATGAAAATAAAAAACAAAAAATCAACAAAATTCAACGAAAAAAAAACAAAAAACAAAAAAAAGCTCGCGTCTCCAACTTAACTTGGATTCCGATAGGAAAATGGTGAGAGAAATTGACAAACTAACGACAGAGCGCCTACATCGCCAATTCTTCATCATTTCACATGGAAAAAAATTAATTTCAGCTCTGTTCACTACGACGCTACGTACCCATTTGGCTCCATTGCGAATTTGTAAGTTCGATAGAAGAAAGCTGAAGCAATTTCCGAGTGTTTATTTCAGGCAAAAGTTCTATTCTGCTTGGAAGCTTGGAGAAATGCGTAGACTTCACGAAATGTGAACCCCCCAGACCTTCTGACTCCTCGAGACCCAACGAGATGGATGACCGATGGATGGGGCGCGGACCGGAACGTACACGGACGGGACGGGTGCGTCAAACTCGGACCAAAGCGTGATCATGTCCAGTGATTTATTCCAAAGCGTATTGTCAACATCTTATCGGGCAGCGTGTTGCCAGACGGGTCTGAGGCAAAATGTTGCTCCAGATGCCGTTAAAGTTACATATCGGTCATGTCCAAGTAGAATAAGAACTTTTTTTCTTCCACAAAGATTAAGTTCCTTCAATCAGTCGGATATGCAATCCCATTACCTAAGAGTACATAAAAAACAAAACAAAACAAACAAAAAATCGTTAACCCTCTAATCACATGAAATATTTTCTTCTGATGCTGACGAGCAGCAGCGGACCAATACTATAGTTTCCTTGGCATAATTTTCTAAGAATTTTGATATGCGGCACAATTTTTTTTGAATTTCCATAAGATTATATGCATTTTTGTCGTTATCTGAAGTCAACATACTACACTATGCGATAGAGGGTTATAATTGCAAAAAATTCTATAAAATGGGAATGAACTTTACATTAACTGCAAAATTTGCATCTATGGAAAGCTAATTCAGACAAAAGTATTGTTGATTTTGCAACATTGTTTGCTTCATTAGCAATAATTGTTACTTCATTAGCAATTTTATCACTAAACTAGCAAAATATTTTACTGAATTTTTAATATTTCGGACTAAATTAGTAGTTCTTAGATTGCAATGTTTGCAATTTAAAGTTAATTACCTGTTTCTAGTAATCATTTTGCAATGTCGGACAAAATTTTGTTGGTTGGTAGAAATAAATGCCGGAGGATAAAGGTCATTCCTGCCCATGATGTACAGTTTGAATATCTAATAACACTAAGGGTGACACTAAAAGTCGAGCATTGTGAAATGTGCGAGGAAAAACCAGCGATCGTAAGATTTACCATAACTTGATTTAAATATACGACAATCGAATGAAAATTGTAAATTTTTCGTTTTCCATGGTTTAAGTTTCAAATGTATTGGTTGACCAATTTATTTAATATATCTTGAATTTAAAAAGAACATGGAAAACGTAAAATTTATAACTTTCTTTAACCGTCGTAAAATATCAAGCTATGGTAAATCTTACGATACTGCTGGTTTTTTTTTTCGTGTAAGACTTATTGTTAGCTGTTTTTACGGTAACCATCGTTAAGTTACCCGTTAGCTGTGGCTTTATAAACGCAACTCATGGGTAGTTGTTAAAAACGGGCAATTTTATTATAACTAAGAAAGGAACAATAATCATAGTCACAATACTTGGCCAATAGTGCGACTCATAGACAGTTTTAACGATCGGTTTGGTGGAAAAGTACATGATTAGCCTGCTGGTATAATATACTATCCTCTTTACTGTGAAATCACCCCAAATAGTATTTATTTTGCGATGTGTGGAATTTTTGCGTCAACTGTTTAACATTTACGTTGCAATCAGAGAGAAACCCAAAATTTTCCTGAGAACATTTGGCAACATCGGTGATGGGCACTATGTCATGCTGGTTGCTTGGCCGATTGCGACGGGGCAAAGGCGAGGATAGGAAAGGACAGGGTAAGGGGTGGGTCCTTGCTAATTCCTCTTCCTGTTCTTAAGTCGAATCTGTTGCATCCGCTCCGAGCCCCCACGGCCCACAGCTCACAACCTTACACTTCTTAGCTCTCCCGATCGTAAGTAAATGTTGTTCGTCGCGGGACTCTTCAGGGGGCCTCATAAATTATTGCTTCAAACGTCAAATTATACAATTTGTGTTAGTGCAAGATTGTGAGTGACTCAGAATGTACGTACAAACTTGCGTCGATAAGTTTAGTCCCGTTGTCCGTTCTATTGTTTTGTCTTTTTGGTCTTTGATGTCAAGAACATTTTGTCGCATCCTTTGTCAAAAAGAACGAGCTACAGCCTTTGAGAGGTTACTTGATACATCCATTTAATATCACTATAATGATTTAATTTTTGTTGTTGTTTACTTCCAAAAATGGAAATTATAAAGTTTACTAGTCCAATAAAGGCACTTAACCCTTTATGGGCCAAGCCCGAGTATACTCGTTTTACTCTCTTAGTCTATTTCACATTGTTTCAGTCTTCATTCCTGATGAAGGTGATTTTTGATGGAAACATTACAAGATAAGTTTTCTTCTGGCGCCTTCAATGTATTGTATAGGCAATTCCAACTCCCCTGAGTACGAACAGTTAACTACCTTCCGTACATAATCGGAAGAATGGCGATCTCTTGAACTAACCTGGCCCTTAGAGGGTTAAACACACTGCGGGCGTTCAAGAAATAAGTTCCCTTAATCAACGCGTATCCACAAATTTTTGGAGGGGTGCGTTGAAAATAGTGAACCACCACGTATCAATGTCAAACCCCACATTTTCAAATGGCAAACCCCAATCTTCTTGTGGCACATTTTTGCAAAGAACAGAAACTTTTTACTGAGTTTCTCGAGATTTGACAATCCTATTCGATTCACTGTTACTTTCGAACGTTCCTCTGCATATAACGGCTAAAATTGATACCTTACGTTTCACAATTTCACCGCAATGAGAGGGAAAGAAGTGAAACAGGAAGACACAGAGTAGGCGAGAGGTAGAGGTGGGAGAGGGATTTGGAGGAGTGGAAAAGAGAGGGGGGAAATAGGAGCACGATGCGTAAGCGTATGACTCATTTAAATATTTATAATTACGACCTCACAGGACGATCCATGAAGAGCGTGTGTGTGTGTGTGTGGGGGAGAAAGAAACGGGATGGCTCACCGCGAGTCACCGCGCGGCCCGCGGTTGGGTTTTTAAGATGAGCAACGCGCCGCGCCGCGCGCCGGGAGGAAATAAGAACTTTCTTGGAATCAAATAGGGAGGATGATTATGAGAAGGGGGAATGTGTTGCAGTCAATGAGTTGTATGGAGAGTAGGAGAGAGAGAGAGAGAGGGGGGGGAGTGAGTAATGCCCGATTTCAATGAAATTGCGCTGATTTTGCCATTATACACCAAACGGCGCGGCGGCGGCGCGTTGTCGCACCATGATGTATGTATTCAGGGCTGCCGTTTTCCAAAGACGGATCTAGTAGTCTGGCAACTGTGTATCATTCCCATTTGATTGCATAAGAATCAATCGATTATCAAAAGGGCCATGGCCCCCTCAAGACTCGATTGTTCCTCACAGTGGCGCACCGAAGGGGGGGGGGGGGGTTAGGGTTAACACTCCCCCCCCCCCGCCTTCCCAAGCCTTAAAAAAAGAGGGATGGAGGGGGAGGGAGAGGGAGAGAGAGAGAGAGAGAGAGAGAGAGAGAGAGAGAATGCAGTTTATTTAAAAGACGCAAATACAAAACAGGAAAACTTAAAAGAATGGGTACATACAGAAAAAAAAAATCAAAAATACAAACTATACACCTGACGTTAGGTTGAGGATATTTCACAATTTATGTGTATTTGCGTCCAAGAGGCAGAATTAAGACTGATCAGTCTTCTCTTCCATTCTGCCTCTTGGCTCTCATGAACGGTGACTACACAAAATAAACATATTTAAAAAAAAATACTATTATTTAAATAAGTAAATAAATGAAAAGTGGATAGGTAATTAATTAAATACTATTAAGTAAAGATGAATGAAAAATAAATAAATAAATAAATAAATAAATAAATAAATAAATAAATAAATAAATAAATAAATAAATAAATAAATAAATAAATAAATAAATAAATAAATAAATAAATAAATGATAAAAAAAATAAAATAAATAGATATAAATTAAAATGAAGAGTTACGGAAATAGAGTAGGAAAGGGTGAAGGGAGGAGGGAGAGAGATAGTGTCATAGAGAGATAGAGAGGGGAAAGGAAAGAATTGCTTTCTGCTATGTATGAGCATCACCGGTGGATTATAAAACGTCATTAGGTACACGCAAAACGGCGCAGAGTGGATCGAAATGAGAAAATTCTCGGACATCATATCATCCAAGAACACGAGCCTCAAATAACATGATACATAACTAAAAAATGAAATGCATTATTCTTCTTACTCCTTAAAATGAATCAAACTTTATGCTTTTCACAAGAGGATATCAACACTGGAAAGAGTTCTGAGGCAAAAAAACAAAAACTTGTCATGTGTCCAGCAAATCTGTTTACTGTGTGCGGTGGCAATGCTAAGCCCACGTAGTCCCAAAAATCAAAAAAATTTCCCTGGTGTGCGGAGGCTCGGTGAGCCGACTCATCATGGGAGGCCAGACGCTCGCACTTTTTTTTTTAAGTAAGTACACCAACTACGATGGTTGCAGGCGGGCGCGGAGGCCCACGGTGTTTAAATGACAATTCGCGGAATCGAGTACATCGTGCGAATCGCCGCGGGAAATACGAATTTGCGCGATGACAAAACCACACCGCGACCAGCTGCCGAGTGCGGATGCAGCATCGCATCCCCGCGTGCCGTATGCCGCGCCATGCCACCGCGCCGACCGCTTGGACACCAGCGATGAGAACTATGAACACGGAGAAACCACCGCAAAGTAAGGCGCCACGCCTCGATGATTACGCCAGTATCATCTCAACAAAATTAACCACCAGGGGAGTGGTGAACCACTCTTCCCCCGCTCGCTATACTGTCCATCGTCCCATCCCTGTTTGTTTTCATTCGACTGACTCTAGAAACGCCAGTGAGCTATGTCAAAAAAGGAGGATTTATAGGACGTGACTTTCAAACACCGAAGAGGCAAAACTAAATTTTATTTTTGCAGAAATTAATCACTGTTGTAATTATTTGTTTATGCAAATTGTAGGTTACCTACTACCTAGATACACGGAAAAAAACCACGGTGAAAATAACCATACGGATACCTGATTTTGGCACCTGCTAGATGTTATGGTAATGTTAACCAGAAGTATACTATGTTTTGACTAGGCACTATGTGATGTTACCTGATTGCATGTCGAATTTACTCAAAGTATCTGTAAATGTACCATACTTCTGGTCAAGTTTACCATAACATCTAGCAGGTGCCAAAATCAGGTATCCGTATGGTTATTTTCACTAATCATTTTTTTCCGTATACTAACTAAATTACTGCCATAAAGCTTTATTAAATTCTTTAATTGGAATATATTATTTAATAAACGTTGAATAAACTAAACTCAGTTAATGCATATAAAAATTATTAGATTAAACAGATAATTAAAGATTAACTCTACTGCCATGGTGGAAATCTCGTATGAACATTTTACACTGGCTTGGTTTGTTTGCCTCATTTTTTTAACCTTAAAAAAAAAATGTAACTTATCCACTTAAAAATGGATTTAAATGAAAGCTCAAAGTGTTTTAGAGTTGCTATCTAGACACAGAAATCGATATGACTGTTTCTTTTGGAAGGATTTGCACGATAAAGAAACTGACAGATGACAGAAACAAGCAATATGTTATCACCTGAATAGTTGTGTTGGAAATCCGTGTCCTGATAGCCACTCTGAAACACTTGCACTTTCTTTATAAACTAATATCCATTAAATTCATTACAATTTTTGATTTAAGGTTAAAAAAAATGAGGCAATTAAGCTATAATCAATTCGTTCATGCTGTCACAGTTTGGAATAGGACTTATGAGATGTGTGTCAGCTCCTCTGCAGTGGCGTAGCGTGCAATTTGGCAACGTTGCAGTTTGTCCATTTAAATCCATGTAAAAAGGTCGAATGCGAAGGAGTTCACTGAACACCCGATAGTTCGGTC
The DNA here is from genome assembly GCA_011764245.1 of Trialeurodes vaporariorum. NCBI lineage: Eukaryota > Metazoa > Arthropoda > Insecta > Hemiptera > Aleyrodidae > Trialeurodes > Trialeurodes vaporariorum. The sequence continues at coordinate 23,326,936 of VMOF01000035.1, forward strand.
TATTTCATGGGTTTAAATGGACAAACTGCAACGTTGCCAAATTGCACGCTACGCCACTGCTCCTCTGTTGGTACAGATCGTTGAGATACGCATTATCAGTAAAAGGCAGTGGCTTCGCGTGCCATCTGGCAACAATGCAACTGCTCCAGTTAAACTCATTAAATACATCGAATTTTCCTTGTGCACTGTGCACCCCCTGAATTCGATATTTTACGTGAGTTTAAATGGATAGATTACATTGTTGCCAAATTGCACGCGACGCCACTGGTAAAAGGCAAGTCTGTAGATATAATTTTTTGTCGCTCTCTTATGCGCATACCTAAAACACATTTGTAATGAAAAATAGTCATAGTTTTTTTCCGAAAAACCGCAAAACTAGCCATATTCTTACACGGATTGAGTGTACCAACCAACTATAAATACCCCTTTCATTGGTGTTTTCAGATGGATTAGACCTCCTAGGACGCACGTAATCCACAGTTGTCTTACATTTCATTTTTGACCAGAAAGGGGGGGGGCAGAAAATGGACCTTAATGGGACAGGTCCTTTCAAAACCTTTTTACACGCTGATAAACCAGAATATTCTTTTCACATTTTTTAGAGTTTGAGTTTTATTTCTCTATTTTATATTTTTATTCTATACAGTCCAGTTTTTTTTTTTTTTTTTTTTTTTTTTTTTTTTTTTTTTTTTTTTTTTTAAATTAGTAAAAGTTTGACCTTTCACATCAAATGTTTTTTTTTTCAATACATGGATCAAATTCGACAGAATTTGCTCTTTAAAATGAGACTGAAACGAATATTTTATCAATAATATTTTATTTGGAACAATTAAAAAAAAAAAAAAAAAAAAGCTGTGTCCCAAAACAACGTCCCATATCAACAACAAAAAAACGCCAGCGCACTAGGTGAGGGGTGAGGTCAAAAACTTTCAGCATTTTAAGTACTAATTATGAAACTCACGAGTTGTACATGAATGATATGCTAGATCTGCGCACCAATGTTGCCAAACTTTGCGCCAGAAGTCCCAAAAATTTACGATAAGTCAATGTGGGGAGGTGGAGGGGGATACGAGATACTTCACCTTTTGGCAACACTGCTAAATACCAAGCTCGCTCTGGTCTCCTCTCTCTCCTGCGAATACGTGTGTTTCTTGAATGGGCTTTGCATTGCGCCGTAAATTCACGTTTCTAGAAGTGCGTAGATATTAGTATTGCGTCGTAAACACAAAGGCAAAACAAACAACGCAGCTCTTTGATGGTTGAGAAAAAATGTCCCCATTGTCATGCACATATTTTAAGAGCCGTCACTTTCAATTGTTTTGACCCTCGTCAGCTGAAGGTTTTTTATATTTTTTTGATTATGAAGGTATGCACTCCTTCAGCTCAACTTTTGCCGCAGCTCGACGGTTTAAGTTCGCCAACCATTATTACTGCAAAGTTTAGTATAAGAAGGTGCTCTCAGATATGCTCTCATTATGAACTGCGTATGTTTTGATAGGTAAAAAAATTAAAAAAAAAAAAAAAAAAAATTATGGATTTTGGTGATCAAAACGAAATACAACGCAAAATGTTATAATATAGCATTTAATGATAATTACAGTAAAGGCGAGGATGCCTTATTTTGTTCGTTTCAGATTGAATGAGAATACAAATAATTTCAATTTAATGTTTCACGTAACTTTTCAATGTTTTGAAACTAAGATCACTCGACTTGGACTTACATTTTTGTAATTTAGTTTATTCATTAATTTAATTTTTTATTTAGTTGGATCAAAAGCTCAATTATCGAACATTGGAGAAAAACACGACTTTTTTCGAACGTGTAATAATTCAGTTCGTATGTTTAGAAAAATTTGACCAATGCTATTTTTAAGAATAAATCAAAGCGGAGAAGGAGAAGGAGAAGGAGAAGACCAAGAAGAAGAGGAAACAACAAACAATATTATGCGACAAAATTTCAATGTTTTTCTTATTTCGAAGACAAAACTCATGTGCAGAAACGATTCAATTTCGAGCCTGAGCCCAGTGGTGCATCAAGGAGTTTGATCTTCTTCCTTTTTGTCCTTTATAATGCAGTGTTAAAAGAGTATGGAGGCCGACGCTAAATCCAAGCTATAGCCCTTGTTTCTATCCTTCCTAACACATTCATTCTTATAGACAAAGAGAGAGAGAGAAAGAGAGAGAGAGAGAAAGAGAGAGAGAGAGAGAGAGAGAGAGAGAGAGAGAAAGAGAGAGAGAGAGAGAGAAAGAGAGAGGGAGAGAGAGACGAGTGAGTGCCTGGATACGTCACTGGGTCCAATCCGACTCAAATGTGGCACCTGATCTTCCTCAGTGCGTACTAGTTGTGCAGCACAGTGGATCGTAACATTAATTTTTCCAGAAATAAAAAGTTTGCCTCTTTTTTTTTTGTTTCAGAAAGCTTTTGGTATTGAATTAATCCTGCAACATTTATGTAAAAATGCAACTCATTTCAAAGTGTGAAGATAAACATTAATCTGATTTTTGTTGCTATTGCTATTTGTTGTTCATAATCTTGGTTTCTGTTCATGAAAATAATATTAAGAATATATATTCTTTAATTTCGGACCCATGAGGGGCGTTCGAATCAACACGTACTATCGCGCGAAGAAATGCGCGTCAAGTGAAATAAAAATGTCTCTGAAAAAAAAAAAAAAAAAAAAAAAAAAACCGCTCACGATTACCACGTTCCGTGCTTACTCGCGCTCTGTGTCCATCCGTTCCCTCGTTTCGGATTCGGAATTTATCGCTCGTTCGGACCGTGCTTGATGGTGCGGGGGGAGGAAGGTGGGAAGGGTGAAGAATCCGGAGCCAAAACCAACCGGCCAAATGTAAGCAGTCATCTGCTCATGTTTTTATGTCTGTTTAAGAGCACCACTACTTGTTAATATGATATTGTGGTGCTATAAAAAAGCAGAGAGGCAACACAAACAGTTTTGATGGAGCAGTGACGACCTCTGCCGAAGAACGGTGCCGCACATAACAGAGCGGATCCAGGAGCTCGGTTCGTCCTCTCGCTCTCTCCCCCCTGTCTCTCTCTCTCTTTCGCTCTCTCTCTCTCTCTCTCTCTCTCCTTCTCTCTCTCCACCCACTTGGACACGAGTTCTAGAAAAGGATAGATAGAGGGAGTTTAATCACGTGACTTTGGCCCCTATCTCTACCCTCTTCTTTTGAAACAAGTGGAAAGGAAGAGAGAGAGAGAGAGAGAGAGAGAGAGAGAGAGAGAGAGAGAGAGAGAGAGAGAGAGAGAGAGAGAGAGAGAGAGAGAGAGAGACAGACAGACAGACAGACAGACAGACAGACAGACAGAAGAGAGAGAGAGAGAGAGAGAGAGAGAGAGAGGAGAGAGAGAGAGAGAGAGAGAGAGAGAGAGAGAGAGAGAGAGACAGAGAGAGAGACAGAGAGAGCAAAAGAGAGAGAGAGCGAAAGAGAGAGGGAGAGAGAGAGAGGGAGAGAGAGAGAGCAAAAGAGAGAGAGAGCGAAAGTCCTGGATCCGCCCCTGCCGTATAATTTTTATTCTCTCCACGACCGCCTCGGAATCGGCAGCAGCAAGCAATGGACGGAAAACAAAATTTCTTTTGAACGTATACCTTGTAAAATTGTAATGAGCCCTCTCATTAGGTTTTGCGCTTACACCGAGGCGTAAACGGAATAGATAATCTCTTCTAAATACCGTGTTTGAAGCTTCGCTGCCGGGCTTAATGAATCGAGGTGACTCCTGTAATAAAGAGAGTCCATAAGACGTCGAGTGAGGTCTTTGAATGGAATAAGCGTTACGATTGAATTTGGATTCTTTCGAAAGAACTCACCTCAAGTTTTGTAGATCCTCCGACCAGGTATCGCCTCAGCTTTTCTCACTTACCTCTTTGGCCAGTAGTAATCGAATTAGCCATGCTCCAAGCTGCACACTGATGCGATAACTTGCATAGAGTGAGTGAAAAGTGCACATCCCTTTCAGAATCAATTGGGCTGTTGGAAGCTTTTGCTTCATCAAAAGTCAGAAGCGCAACCAGAATATCTTCCATCACTCTCGTATCTTTCCTTCAGATGTAAAAGTTGAATAAAGATGGAAAGAGAGGGTTTTATCCTCTTGCCTATTCTTAATTTACAAACGTCTTTTAATGGAGAGAGGTGTGGAATATCTCGCTGCGCTACTGCAAAGGTGTTACCCGTCAGTTCCATGTGAAAACCAGCAACAATAATGACGGGTGACCCTGAAAAATTCCGAAATCAACTCATGGCGGCGTTACAGAAATTATGGGTGATTCCTATCCTAATTTTGTCAGAAACCTTATTCTGAGCAGGACTACCCCATGGGACGATTTGATTAATCTATCATAAGTAGCTAAATAGGCGGCTTCTAATTTAAAAACTTCCTCCCAGGCCCGTCACATGGCGGGGGGACGCTGGACCCATGGGTCCAGGGCCCGGCGAGCCTTTTTTTTTTTTTGTTATCTTCGAAAGCCAGAAAAGCAGCTTTAAACTCTTGGGTAAAAATGTAAAATTATGTTCTTCAGTTTGAAAGTATACTTTAATTTTTCTCGTATTGTAATTAAATTGCTTTTTGTCTTTAATATCTTAATATTTACCCTTGGATCTGGAGTAATAATTGAAATTTAGATCAGTTTAATTTGAAAGCGCTTGACACTTTAAATGGCTGTAAGTGATAGTTCGGAAGGGAAATGTTAAAAAATTTCTCGGAGTAAGGGGGGAGTGGAGATCCCCCCTTTCCGCCAACCTCTCATTAGAAAGGGGCAAAGGGGGGCCGGGAGCCTAAAAAGTACCGGGGCCCGGCAGTAAGATGTGATGGGGCTGCCTCCACCAGTCATTTACGATATTTTTGAGAGGAAGAGGAGACATACTTCCTTTCCCAGGAAAACCTTCGTAAGGATATCATAACCATACACGGAAAAAAAGACTGATAGAATTTAACATCTGTATAGCTGATTTTGGAGTCTGCTGTAAAGTACGGTAAAATTTACCATCATTTGGTAAATGCAAACGTACCTTGTGGTAAATTAAGATAACCTGTTGATGGTACATTTCACTACAAAGGTACGTTGCATTTACCATATGATGGTAAAATTTACTATACTTGATAGCACACTCCATAACCAGCTATGCAGTTGGTAAAAGTGCCTTTTTTTCCGTGTACATTTTAGAAAAAGAAGTATCTTGATTTTATGTAGTTTAAATGCAATGCTGTTATCGGTTAACATATTTTTGAATGGTTCTCAGAATTTTTCCAGCATAATAAAAACAAATGAAAATGGCGTTTTTTAACTTTTATTGAGAGGACAGGATACAAGATATTGGCCAAAATAACGAACTGCGCCGGGAGGAAAGCCGGCCAAGCAAATTACAAATCCGGCCTACCTTAAAACTTAAATACTTAATGCTTCAGCGTGGAGCAGTTAGGCATGCAGGCGTCAAAATATTGAAGCGCGTGGTATAGCCATATGCTACGTAATACGTGTATTTTTCGCAAAGTTTTGAGCCATTATATTTATTTTCAGATGTTTTCCTTCTTTTTTTTTTTAAAGCAAATGTTGGAAAGTTCGTATGTTTCATACCATTGAAAAGCTAAGCCCCCCCCCCCCCCCAAGGTGAAGATGGAGTAGAGTGCCTTGATGGAAATTTCGTTAGGAAGTACAGACACTAGATCAAAGAGTTCTGATTGGATGTTGATTTAGGTAACACGGGTTATTCCATATTTACCACTGTATCCATATTTATAAGACTGCGCTACCTAGCGGCGACTCCTGGAGACCAAAAGAGTCGATTATATCCTGCCAATGTTGATTTTTTGATTCCTATAGAGCTCTATGAGCGACGTTCCGGTATTCTCTAACAAAACTTCCATCAAGGGACTATATGGGTACTGGATGGAGGGGTGAGGGAGACTGAAGTCTCGGATCCATCGGTTTATTTGCAATTGTTCTCGCTGCAATATTAACCGTTACGAGTTTACTTTCTTCTTTTTTACGATCATTCTGCCTCCCTCTCCCCCCCTCCCTCCCCCCCCCTACCACCTCTCCAACCCATTCTTGACTTCCAACTGTGAAATGCGTTCATTGGCCCGCACGCGTCTGCCGTGTAATCGATATCTGTAACGGATGTTGTCGTGATGAGGATTTTGTTGACTCCTGCACACCGCATCGTGTGTGTCGGGTCGGTCGTCAGTGAATGGTGATATACCCGCTTTGGGTATAGATACTGAGTGAGTAGTGGTGGCCGGGGCACACTTTTCAAGCAACCAAATCTGACTCGATTGTAAATCTCAGAAGCTGCTTATTTCTACATGCATTGACCTTCCATTCATAAAAATGTAACCCCCGCCTCAGCCACAGCTACCGCTTGTTTACAGTCTCTCCTAAAAAGCCCAAGATTACGAATAATTGCGATTTCATGACTCAATCTACGCTACCAGTGCGTTAGGTGAAAGAGCTTTCGAAACGCTCGAAGCTAATTGAGGAGGTAGCTGGAAAAACGGCCTAAGTAGCAAAATCGCGTTCTGAGAAAACGGCTGTTAAAGTTTTTATTTTAGTGCCAATCTAACATAGATGAAGAATCAGGCTTGGGTTGGATCAAAAAAGTTGATCCATACCCTCAGGTTGAAGTTGGTACAACTGAAATATGCTTTGGCTGTATAGGAAAGAAGAAATTGGATAAATACGAAAGGTCTACTAAGGTCGTTTTTCCATAGAACGACCTGTTGCACAGAGACAAGTCCTCACTAAACGCTGAGTATTAACTCCGTTTTTCCAGAGAACGACTTTCTGTATGGAACATATGTACTACATGATAGATGAAAAAAAAAAAACCAAAAATCTGCAAAAAAAGAGGCGAATTTATTAGAAAATAAAGAATATAAAATTATTCGTCCTCGTATTCACTCTCGCTTTCACTGTTGCCCGAGTCCTCTTCACCATCTTCAATTTTCCCCATTATGGTCATTATAGTCGCCAGCAGAAGTGGCAACCTCTTCTCAAATAAACTCCCATATCTCACTCAATTTTTGACGTACGGTCATGAAATTTTGTGGAGATATTATTGAGCCTATGTTCTCTCAGAAAAGTTGTTCTCCGGAAAAACGGCCTTCGCCAGCTAAGGCCGTTTTTCCAACTAGCTCCTCAATTTTATTAGGAGATTCGGATGAAGATTATCACCCGAAGCAACTGTTTGTTGTGCATTTAATTATTTCACCCGAACTGTTTGTTGTGCATTTAATTAATTATTTCACCCAAACTGTTCGTTCGGCTACGATGGACAACAGCAATGTAATCAAACCTCACGGAATTCGTATATCCGTCCCTCAAGGTGGAGGCAAAAAGGAGTGGCTCAACGGTGAGAGTCGTTACTAAACAACGCTCCTGATTTGGCTGGAAATGGTTTTGTTGAATTTGGTGGTCGGTGACTCTCGAAAAGCTCCGAACCGGCCGAACCTCAAATTTTCACCCGAATCGCACAGTAAAATATACTTCTGATGGATCGAATCCGACGTATCAAAAGAGAACATCGCAGATTATAGTTGACTACTATAATCTTTTTTGCTTTCGACAGATAGTTATTTGCACCATGACAAATTTCTAATAATGCTCGTAATCTTTACTTTGACTTATTGCGATGAGACGAACCGGGCTCCTTTTGATGCGGCTTGATTTATGCAAGCTACCAACAAAGTTTCAAGATTTCAAAACTTCGACTTCGTCTTTTTTTTGGAGAATAGTAGTACATAAGTCGTTCTCCTCTTAAAAACGTTGATTATAACTTTATGTAACAAGAAAAATCGATTAATAACTTTAAATAAAAGAGAAAGAAAAAATAAACAAATTCCAAGAAAAATATAATGTTATAATCAGCATTATGCGAGGTTAAACACGCATCTTATGCGGCCGCACTTGTCCGAACCGCACCGAGAATCGCCGCCATTACTGTCAAAAATGTAAACAAACACAAAGAGGAAGAAGAAAGAAATCCTTCTAACTCGAGTTTAATTAAATATAAGGGGGTTTATGCGCTAACTGGAGTTGGAACCGGGTTGAAACTCAATAAGGGTTGGCCCAACCCAGGTTTAGATCTATCGCATAAACTAGGCCATTGTTCAACATTATTTCGAGCATTGTGTTTCATGCATGGTGGGAAATTTCCAGTTACCATTAAGATAATTCTATTTAATATACTTTCGTGACCTTTATTACTGTGATTTTAACTGAAGCTCTTGCAAATGCCTGATAGGAATAATGTTGAAGCAAAATCACGAGATTATTATATTAATACCATACATATGATTTGATTTTTTATCTAGTTCAACCACTTCATTGGTCATTTTAAATGATAAATAAAATTACAAAAATAAAGATTTGATTTTTGAATGGAAAACCCTGGCTAATTTTTGTTATAAATAGAGATTTTACTACCCATTTTGAATCTGCACTAAGACAATCGGAAAGTAAACCAAATGTCTTATGGAGAAAATACTGCTATGTTTAAAAATGATGAGTTTTGATATTATAAGTTATGATTAAAGGGTCTGCTATCTGTCTTTTAAATTACTCTTACGGATTCATTGGAATTTTAATTTTCTGTTTGAATGTTGTATTGATTTATGAAATATCCTCTATTATAAAGCCGAACATATGTTGAGTACTTTAGAATAATTATGAAACTTCAACAATGCATCCCTTGATTCAAGAGCAATTAATCGTTTGGAAGACTTGAGATACTTTTTTTTTTTTTTTTTTTTTACAACCAGAGTCCAAAGAAGATGTAATCGCACCACCGTCTTATACAACTATTGCCAGTCAAAACGCTTATTTTTTTACGTGAGAGACCCATAAAGCGCCTTCAATTGGAAGAGACGCAACTATTCGTGCGTCAATTGAAATTGCTTGAAACAACATCCCTCTCTTCTGGAACTTTTTTACTCATTTCTCAACACCATTTTTCTTCTCGCATCAATTTAGCCTAGGCAAAATACTGTTTCAAGGCAAAAGAAAAAATTAAAACAATAACGAAAAACTAAAAAAGTTACAGTTTTTCTCCGATCGATAGTGGAAATTAAATCAGCAACTATATGAGCCTATAATAAGCATTATTACAATATTCTTGGTTTTTTTTTCTGATTATATCTTATTAACTTATTTTGCTAATTTTCTTCTCTTGTTGTTGCTTAAAAGTGTTCAGCGATTAACATACGTGGTAGTTCTCATACTTCCAAACGTAAAACGTCTAAACATCCAAACTAGGAAGTATATGAAGTATTGTTTGCTAGTCATTGCGTGTTGAAGATCGATAAATTGAAAACTCCAGAATTTAAGTAAAGATGACAAATATGAAAGTACAAAACTACTTATATAATTAACAAAACGACTGATACCTTCATATTTTGCAGCATAGAGACTTGAGAGGTATTTAAAGTGAGTGCATACCATTGAACGTCGATGTCTTGTGAGCGAACACTCAAAGCCCCTTCAATTCAGAGTGATACAATTCCATATCCAGGATGTAGAAAAAGTTGTATCCTCCATATACCTAGAAACTCCGTACCTTCGTTGAAGGCGCATCAAAGAAATGCGAGTGAGTGGTCTCAGACGACGAAGCGACTAATGTCGAGAAACGAAAGCAGATCTCATCTGAATTTGAGCTAATTGCAAGCAGTCTCATGGATTGAAGTATTTTTCTTTTACAGAAAACCAGTAAAATTAATTTTATTTGCGTGAAGTACTATACAGTGGAATTCAGAACTTTCATCGCCAATTGCTCGAACTGAGGTTACTATACTTGATTACTTGCACGCTCCTACAAAGCGATAGCTCAAGTCAAAGCACGCATATCTCGGTTCCATAAACAACAGGTCTGCTCCTTAACTCGCTACTGGAAGAATTTCAGAGATAAGTCAATTTAGATTTTTTTCTTAACAATTTAAAGAGCAGAATTGTTACTTAAATTCTTATTTTTCGACTTGAGCCCATCGAAGAAAATGATATGAGATTAGATCTCCCTTTCAGGATTTCCTCTTCAAAGGTTGCACTTTTAACTCGCCCAGAGAGCCTCACAGTTTCGCCCTCGAGGGTCGGTTTTTGAGCCACCTCAGCCAATACTCCTGCGGCCAGTACCGTGCTATTGCATAGTTATCAGTACCCGCGTGGTACCCATACGTGGTAGAAGGGGGAGAAATCTGTCGATTTCTTGGCTTGAGGTTTGGTACTGTAATGTAAGTTTTGGTCGTTGCTCAGTTAATACTAAATTATTAACTGACCTAGTGCTATAAAGCCTAAAAAAAAAAAAAAAAAAAAAAAAACGGCAATGAACCTTTAATTTTCATTTTACTAATTTACAGTGAAATTAACATTTATGTAGGATTGTAGATAGTTAGAGGTTGTTCCGGGACGCACATAGCACCTCCTTAGAGGACGTCCCAGAAATGTAGGAGCACCGAGACCGATAATCTTTGGAATTTTCCAATTTTATTTCTGTTATTCCCGAATCAAAATAAATGAAAATGAATCCAAGCATTGGCATTTTCAATGAGGAACGCTTTAAATGTAAAAGGTTAAAGTCGCAAACAAGTTTTGTTTCATTTGAATTAAAGAAAAAAATTGAAGATGCGCCAAAGATTATCGGTCAGTGGCGGCTCGTGCTATTCGGCAACTATGTTAACCCCTCATTTGATTGCATGTAAAACAATCGATTCAAAAGTGGAGCAGCGCTTCACCAGCGATCGATTGGTAAACACGTAATCAAATGGAGCGAAGACAGTGTTGCCAAACAGCACGAGCCGCCACTGTTATCGGTATGCTGTGCCTACACTTCTGAAATCAACTGTACCTTGCTCTTTAAACTAAGTCATAAGGCGGTGACCGAGACCTGGGAAGCTGGTGCTTCGATAAAATCAACCTGCAATGTGCAAAAAATACATCGCAAAAATAGAGTCGTATATCTTTAGAAGTTAGTTTGAAACAAACAAAACCCTAGAAATTAGTGGGAAGCAACCGATTTTCATTTTTTTTTTTTTTTTTTTCATTTGAGTCTATGATAAAACGTATCGAATTCATTCTCGGAGGTTCAATTGAGTCCCCCCACTGACAAGGGGAGGCTCAGAAGTCGCCGCCTCCGATTTTGAAAACAATTGCACGAAAATGTAGCTAAAGTAAAACTATTGGACCCGTGTTTCTCACTTTTTGCCAATGGGCCTTCCTAAAGCGTCAGGAATTTTTTGAAAGTTGCCGAAATTCACGTAAATATTCGGAACGCTCTCCGCTCGGGTTTTTTACGTGAATTTCGGCAACTTTCAAAAAAATTCCTGACGCTTTAGGAAGGCCCATTGGCAAAAAGTGAGAAACTCGGGTCTAATAGTTTCACTTTAGCTACATTTTCGTGCAATTGTTTTCAAAATTGGAGGCGGCGACTTCTGAGCCTCCCCTTGTGAGAGAAATCACTTCTTTAAAAACAAGGAAACACGTTTACTTGTGACAGTTTTCCTTGCGCGAAGTAAAGTTCTGTTACATGAAGGATAAATCACTGTCACAACAAGGAATCTTTTACTTGTAGCAGCAGGCCTTTTCCTTGGGTTAAAGGTATTTCCCCTTAGTCAATATTTCACTGAGCAGCTTCTTTAACACAAACGAAATACACCTTGGATTAAAAAGTGAATTCTCTCAGTGCCCAGAGTCGATTTTTTCCTAATTCTTTTCCTTTCTTCTCTTATTTTTTATTTTTTTTTAAAAAAATTTCTGAGTTGAAAATGGCTGCAATTTGAGCCGAAACGTCCTCATTAAAATTTATTTTGTGTGCCTCCAGCATAGCCCGTTCATACCTGTTTCTTTTATGCCAAGTCGTCCCTGATTCGTTTTATATATTGTTTCTTTTCCATAGCTTTCGATGGGAAAGACAAGATCAAAAAACACGAGCCACCATCGAATGAATGTTGCACACACGTGTTTAAAATTTATTTGACCTCGTTGCTCATCCGATCTAATCTGACGCGTGCAATGCAGGCAGGGCCATCTAGCGGACGTTCGAGCACACGACAGCTTAGCTTATCCCTAACGCGTGCTGCCCTCTATAGAGCACAACGTGTACCACAACCACCGAGTTGACACCGCGAGAAAGTGTATACATCACTTCTCTGCGGCTTTCGAGGCAAATTCAGCAATGCTCCACGACTCGGCCGACGTCGACACGAGTATAGGGTAGACTTTAGGCAGGGCTGCCGTTTTGCGTATAATCAATGCTATTTTTCTATTCACCGATGATTCCACCGGTTGAGAAAAGATTACACAGTTCAGTTCAGTTTAGTTCAGTGTATGACTGTAATGCACGAAAATACTCTGATCTGTAATAGTGTAATCTTTCCTGAATCGGAAACCCCGTTGATTAATTAAAATATCCGCAAGTTTTTTAAAGTCATCGACGACTCCACCGGTTGAGAAAAGATTACGGATGCGAGTATTTTATTTTATTATAGTCATGCACTGAGTTGAACTGTGTAATCTTTTCTCAACCGGTGGAATCATCGGTGAATTGAAAAATAGCATTGATTAAACGCAAAACGGCAGCCCTGACTTTAGGACAAATGAGCTTTTTTTTAAACACACTCATCAGTCAGTCGCGTCGCGTGGAATCTGCCTACATCAAACTTTGTTCTGAAAATACCATAAAAAGTCGAATTAAGGAAATTTCCGGAGAAAGGTCCATAAACATTAATGGTTATGCTCTTCCTGATTTCACGAAAATCACACTGCGAATAAGTCTAAAATTCAGTAATCAACTCACAAAACTGCAACAACGGAAAAGACGTCATGGCCGTTTAATACGCAGGTATCATGGGAGACTCCTGTCTAACATGTCACTTTCTCTACGGAAACACAGAGATACGTCTCAAATTAGATAGGAATCTCTCACGATACCTATGCGTCTCTTCGCAACTAAGCCCGATTCTGAGAGTGAATTTTATGAATTTTTTGTTTACTCGTCATCATTTTGACAGGTTTTTATGCAAAGATCAACTCTTCAATCTCCTGAAGCAAAAGTTAACAAAAGTAGCAAAAGTTTGCCCATTGTGAACGCTCAAATCAAGTGGAACTGCCTCAAAATCGATAAATTTACATAAGTTTATTTACACAAACTGTAGCGTTTCCAAAGTGCTTACGGCGTCGCTGCATATGTGAGTCGATCATACTTGGGATATTTGAATGTGTTTCTTCGGAAAGGGGTTCTAAATAACCTAAATCAAGTCTTGAAGAAAAATAGAGAAGCTACCAGAGTGCAAACTTTAAAAATATATCACCCTCCAAAACGTTACTTTGAAACCATCAACTTGTTTTCATCCATTAACATTTTAAATTGGGAGACTTACAATGAAAGTTTCCTGTTTTTTCCCTAAACCATGCTGGCCCTTTGCGAAATTTGCTTTTCGTCTTATATTTACTTTCGGAAAATAACGATCTAAATAAAATTCCGATATCGGTATCGATACCAATCGTGAACTCAAAATCGTATGTCATCCATCGAATGGAGTTCCCGTAATTATCTAAATTTTTTTGAATTGACCAATCACGGCTCACGTTAAGACTCAAGTCGGTTTATAACATCCTTGTATTTATACACCATACCACATTTCGATGCATCGACCTTTATTCATCCACCATATTTTGATGTATCAACCTGCATTTATATCTACCTAAACTTTGATGGATCTACCTGTATTACTTAATCTTGGCGGCCACTGAACTGGACAGTGTGGCGTTTCGCGCATTGCGTCGATACTTTCTACATTAGAATCAACGAGCTATACATTTATCTAGAGTGACGGTTTAATAGATAACCTGCGTAACCACCATGGGAGATTTTTAGGTTAGGTTTAAGCGAGTAATTTGTCCATTTGTTTCCGTGTATTTCAGTGGCGTGGCGTGACCAAATGACCAGTGACACCTGAGATAGAATCACTCCGAGGATTACCAAGGGGGGGGGGGGGATGTCGAATTTTCTTTGGAAAGCTTACAAAATAAAATAACAAGCGCTTGGACAACGAGAGAAATGAAAGTCAAGTGAGAAGACCTGAGCCAAAATACGAGCAAAGGCCAAAGCTGACAGATAGGCTTCGGTCAGCTCAGAGTCTGCCGCGTGAATGGCGACTGGCGATGGAAAAACTCCGCAATGTTGCGAAGCACCGGACTAGCGAGAAAGAGTGGTGGGGGAAGGTGGGCGCATGCGCAGAGCCGTGTTACCTTTATTTTTTTAGGTTTCACGGCTCCTGTACGGCCGCACTGAATATGCTGAGAGACTGGGCCTGCGCTGCGTGATATTTGTGTTTGGAGCCGCATGGCATGGCCTCTGTTTCATGTGTGTGTGTGAGGCTTGACACCTACGAAAACAAAGGTAACAAGCTGTATTTCTTGAACGCTCCACGATTTCTCACTGCATTTACGCGCTCGTCTAGCACTTATCTTTCTATTTCGGATATTCTTCACACTTTTTCGGTTGGAGGACGATAATTAATGCACATCTCGATAAGTTTATTACGAAATTATGAAAGCGAAAACTGAGGGAAAATCGTACTGTTACCTTAGGTGTCAAAGGTAACATGGACGACTCGCCACTGGTGTATTTTGATGCAGCGCGACGCACAGTGGACCGGGACATGCTTTGATCTAATGTGCATCGTCCTGCATCAAAATACACGGAAACAAATGGACAAATTACTCGCTTAAACCTAACCTAAAAATCTCCCATGGTGGTTACGCAGGTTACCTATTAAACCGCCACTCTAGATAAATGTATAGCTCGTTGATTAGAATCCACGAGGGGGAAAAATCGATCCTTGCATGACAATCGATTTTTTCCACAGGCCCGAAAAGGGAGAAAAAACGACATCTATCTTTCAAGAGCATTCATTATCACCTATGTATGGTGAGGCAGAGACGCTGCATTTCAAAACGCATCAGATTGAATCTTGAGCTCCGCGTAGTTCGGCGGATTTGCGAGGGAGAGGGATGATCGACTGGGACAAAATAAATTTGCGAGCGAGATTTCCGGAGAGGGGGAGGAGGTTTTTCGAGTGCATACCGTCTCAGCCAGCTCGACGCGCGGCGCGGCGCGACGCATCGATAGTAAAATGGGGGGGGGGGGGGGGGGGGGGTGCTTCAAGTAAGAAAGGGAGCGGGGAGTCAGAGAAACAAACCCAAAGATATTTGTGTTATTACCGAAAGGGCTATTTTTAGAGATAACCGGGGCCGGGCTCTGCAGCCGTTGCCGCCCGCCATTGGCCACTGATGCCAAATGTCAACGGTTTAACTATTATAATAACTAGAGGCCCTGGCACAGTACATACGCAGGGCAAAGGAAAAAATAGCTCTTCGGGCGTACCCTTATCGCCATCGGACGCATTTTTTTAACGAAAAGAGCCGTTTTTTTGGGACAAAGATTACATTTAAGGCTGTAAAGCTCATCACTTTGTACTTACTTTATATTTTTACTCACTGATTTACGTCTATTAACGCTCTTTGGGACGATGTGAACTTTATTCACCGGGAGAAAAATGATTTGTGTTGCATGCAGATAACTGGAAATCAACAATATTAGACTCGATGGTGAAAAAAAAATTACACCCAAAGTAGTAGAGCTCTACAATTTGTATATTATTACTCTGAATTTACTGATTTATGTCTATACCTATATACTTTTTGGGATGTTTTAGGACGATGAGTATTTTTACGGGGGAAAAATATCGGTATCAACTACCGCATAAATGCTTGGAAATGGAGACAGTTAGTCGAGATGGTAAATTTGACCAGTGTTATGAGATTGGCTGTACCACACCTCCGACTCACATATGAGCGCAACTCTGGTAAAATTTACCATCTTGTTTAGTTATGTCTAATCTCATCCATCTGAACGGAAATTTATACCATATATTTTTTTTTTTTTTTTTTTTTTTTTTTTTTTTTTTTTTTTTTTTTTAGGATAAGAAGTGAATAAAGTTAACAGCTTTGACCACAGTCAATGAATTTTACAAGAGAGAAAAAAAAAGATGAAAAAAATTGTGTTTTTTCGGGCGTGAAATTTGTCTACCAATAATAGGTTGTCTACCCTCCATGTTTCTGGATTAGCTCTGTGAAATTAGGGGGTCCAAATAATCGCTGAGAAAAGAATAAAACTGTTAAGGAGGTTTCTGAGGGGGGGACGCTGTGTAACATCAGGCAATGTATCACTTGGATTTTAGTACAAGATGCTACGATTTTGTGTGGAGAATGTCGCGGTGCGGATGGTGGAGACGTGAAGAGACGTAGGCCAGAGTACACAACACGCAATACACCTAATACATGTGCTGAATGGTGCACGGAAAAAAAAAAAAAACTGCGGTGAAAATAACCATACGGATACCTGATTTTGGCACCTGCTATATGTTATGGTAACCAGACAGTGGCGTACGCAGGGGGGGGGGGGGCTAATGGGCTAAAGCCCTCCCCCAGACCAGCGATTTTTGGGGGTGGAGGGGAAGGGGGGAACAATTTTCAGTCAAACGCTCATCAGTGCGAGCCCCTCTCAAGAAAAATCCTGTGTACGCCACTGTAACCAGAAGTATAGTATATTTTGACTACGTACTAGGTGATGTTACCTGATTGCATGTCGAATTTACTCAAAGTATCGGTACATTTATCATACTTCTGGTCAAGTTAACCATAACATCTAGCAGGTGCCAAAATCAGGTATCCGTATGGTTATTTTCACTAATCTTTTTTTTCCGTGTATGATGTGTATTGCGTATTGCATACCCTGGTCAGATATATCTATCTTCGTTCCCGCCAGTACATATGTGACTTTCGAAAGGGACAATATTCTGCATTTGAATACAGCAGTGTTACATCAACCTTGTAAACACAAAGATAAACTATTATTGCTTAGCATGGAATGTGAAAGTTTTGTTTTTTTACTTACTAAAATTCTTTTTGCTTTTGCTTTTGCGATACAAAGGCTTTTTGCCAACCCCCTCTGATTCGCAATAACAGTGTGGGGCCTACACCCATCCCCCCATCATGAGCCGTTAGGTCAGCGTTTGGTCCTATCAACAATGAACCACCGCAATAATTGTGAAGCGGTCATGCTCTTCGAGTCCTCGGCTTCACTTTTGTCTCGATGGCGCACAGGATACATCAAATTGTCCGGTTTATTTCAGTTAATCTTTGGTTACTGAACATAACTTTTTGAAATTTGTTTAAAGGCAAACAACCAATTTTTGCCAAAAGCGTCTTGAGAAAGAGAGACGGCCAAAGAACATGATAATTTAAAATTAACGAAATTTAGTTAGAAGCGGCAACGTTGCCACTGAGGCAGTAGGCCGACCACGGTGCGAGCCGATTCGTACACCGCTGAGCGAAGCATCATTAGTTAGTGCCACGATTTCCACCGATCGCAACTGTGACCGCTCGCGTGTTATAGTGTGAGTATAAACGTGCGTCAATAAACGAGTGTGTGTGCGTGTGGGTCCAAAGGGACATTTGCGACGCGGCCTTTAATCAGGGGGGAAAAAAAAAGGGGGGGGGGAAAATTTTTTGGGGTTGCGGGGAATTCCTAATTCAAAAGTTGGAGCCCAAAGTTTTTTTATTGCCAAGGTCCCCCAAAAACCGCAAGGGAAAATCTTGCCCGGTTTGGTTCCCGGCGAAAAATTTTGGAATTAATCAAAAAAATTCGGGGGTTTTTTTTCGGGGTTTTTTCAAAACACGAATTCCCCACCGATTTGGGAGTGCGGCCGGAACGTGCCAACCCCCCCCCCCCTTTAACTGTGGTTTTTACCCCCCGGTTCGGTTCCGATGCAAAAATTTTTTGCGGAGAATGTGGTTAGGGAAGGTTGTTTCCCAAAAGGGGAAAAGGTTTTCCTTTTTTCCCCTTTTCCTTTTTCCCCCCTTCCCCCCCTTTTTCCCTTTTTTTCCCCTTCTTACTTCCCCTTTTCCTCCCCCCCCTTTCCTCTCCTTTTTCCCTCCCCCCTTCTTTTTTCCCTTCTTTTTTCCCTTTCCTTTTCTCTTTTCCCCTTCCTTCTTCCCCCTCTTTTTTCCTTCTCTCTCTCTCTCTCTCTCTCTCTCTCTCTCTCCTCCTCTCTCCTCTCTCTCTCTCTCTCTCTCTCTCTTCCTCTCTCCTCTCTCCCTCTTCTCTCCTCCCCTTTTCTCTCTCTCTCTCTCTCCCCCTCTCTCTCCTTCTCCCCTCTCTCTCTCTCTCTCTCCTCTCTCTCTCTCTCTCTCTTTTCTCTTTTGGGGCCATTTGAACGCATATGATAGAAAAGGGTAGCAGAGGAGGAGGCTATCACTTGACTTTAGCCCCTTATCTCCGTCCTTTTCTAACGCACGCATTCAAATGGGAGGAGAGAGGGAAAGGCAAATTTCTGTACCCGCCCATATTGTGTCATATATGCAGCTATGGGCCCGGGGCCGTAAATTTTTCCTTACAGGAATCAATGTAAAATAAACATACGGCCTTTAAACTCAAATCTAGCAACACTAGAACTTGATTGGTGAGAGAATCTAGCTTTCTCGGAACCAAGTACTGTATCTTTAGGTTGTAGAATATGCGAGCCCCTAGATACAAAATCAATACAACAAGTGTGTGCAACAGACCCATTTATCCAGGGGCTCGCATATTCTACAACCTAAAGATACAGTATTTAGTTCCGAGAAAGCTGGACTCTCTCACCCAAAGAGTAAACAAGATTTGCAATTGAATGGAGGGCCTGCGTGGTCAACGCAGATAAGAGATCGGAAATGCGGGCTGGCCTCTGATTGGCTGTAATCGCGGTGCAAAACTGTTTTAGGCCTTATGGAAATTAACACGGGGTTTTTGTCCCGGGACGTTTATCTCGAAACCTGTGCAAAATTGCCTGTAAACAATTAATACGAGTCGATTTAGCAGCATTTTCTCAACTTTATAGGTCTTAAGTGCCACTTTATTGCAAATTCGAAAAGACTGTCTCAGTTGAAAAGTAAGCACAATAGTGCGTTTACATGCTTGGCGTGTGTTTGAGTAACTCAGTGTTGTCTGTACTTTTCAACTGAGACAGTATTTTCGAATTTGCGATAAAGTGGCACTTATGACCTATCAATTTGTTGAACAATTCTGCTAAATCGGCTCGTATTAATTGTTTTGAGACAATTTTGCACAGGTTTCGAGATAAACGTTCCGGAACGAAAACCCGTGTTAGTTTCCATAAGGCCAAAAACTGTTTGCACCACCATTTCCCTCCATTTCCGGGCAATCAGAAGCCGACTCTTATCAGCATTGACCACGCTGGCTCTCAATGCAATTGCGACTCTTGTTTACTCTTTGCTCTCACCAATCAAGTTCCAGTGTTGCTAGATTTGAGGTTAAAGGCCGTATGTTCATTTTACATTGATTCCATTGATTTTCTTTTATTTTATTGATTTTGAGAATTGAATAAAATGACCCAGTCATAACTGTGTGTCGAGCGTGCGGACGTGAGCGTGCGGAATTCCCAAAAAAAAAGCCAGAATCCAAAAACTGAAGTATAAAATCATTTATTTTTTTCGCTCTTTGTAGCATTTTTACTCCAAGTTTATACTAGTGTATATATAACCAGTGGCGTAATCTTAGGGGGGCATGGCCTTTTTGCTCCTCCAATATTTGAGAAGGGGGGGCAAAGTATCATTTTGCCCCCCCCCAATAATTTGATGAAAAAGAGGAGGGAAAAAGAGGGAGGGAGAAAAGAAAAGACGAAAAAATATACAAAAATAAAGAAAGAAAGGAATAATTACAGGAGCCAAGAAGCAAAAAATGGCAAGAATAAGTGGCTCTATTTTACCCTGCGATACTGCGCCTGAAGTAAATCTAAAGTGAAAAAAATCCTCTGTTGTCAATGAAATAAAGAAAATATACATTGAGTCTACTAACTTCTGTTCTGTCGGTTGGTTATTTTTGAAAGATTCAGTTGCTTAAAATATTGTCTAAGAGAACCTTAATGTTCAAAATTTTTCCGTGGGAATACTCCCTGATCCCCTATTACTGGAAAGCCCCCCCCCCTCAGATTCCCTAAAGTATTGGACTGTATTTGCTACCCTCTCCCCTCAAAAATAATCTCAAATTTTACGCCACTTAGCGGAACATTACATTTACTGCAGTTTCAAATTTCCTGAAGACTTCTAACCTTGAGGAATAGTTTCCCAACGCCTAGAAATATCAGCTTCATTAATAAGCTGAAAGTCTAAACTAAAAAATTCCCTTTTTGCCTGAGAAATGAAGAAAATAAACGTAAAATCTATTTTTAATTTTTTTTAAATTTGGTGGCATTTTTATGCGATAACATTGCTTAAAATATCGTCTGAGAGAGCCTGAACTTTCTAATTTTTCCGGGGGAGGACCCCCGGACCCCCCCCCCCCCTAGTGCATCTTTCAAAAGTTGGTTTGCCCCCCCCCCAATAAAAATCCCAAGTTTACGCCACTGTATATAACTTTACTGTATTAGCGCAGCAAATTCAAGATACATGAATCGACAAACGGTGTGAGCAAAACAGGAGCAATATTTCAGCCGTTCGGAGCAAAAGTGGCCTATGACTTAAGGATATGCGACGCGACGGTGCGTTCGACAGAGACAACGATCGATTGAAACGGAAAATTTCCCAATCGTATTTTCGAAGTTTTATGCGATTAAAATTTCCCGATCGATGAAACAAATCGGAATTTTGTTCGATCGAAAGGTAGTTCAAATCCTCAAATCTTGTTTGTTAGCTCGTAAAAGCAACTAGATATTCCGAAATTGTTATCAAAACTTTGATAGTTTCTGATAGGGCTGAAGACAACAATTTTTCACTTTTTCAGGGATGATAGAGGTATGCATACTCTGCGTTTTATACGCCTTTTCTGCAAAAATTGTCTCTATTATACACAGGGTGTTCCAACATTCCTAGTCCTCTCTTCATCCGAGGGTTATCGCAATTGTCTGGATCGAAGAAATCAGCGTTGTTCCGTTAAGATTAACGGTGGTATCACTTTACAATTAGTAGATGTTACCGTTTTAAAGAGGTAGCTTCATTAGACGCGGCTTCTTGCAGTTAGTCTTTTGCCACAAATCAATTCCAATTTTCTTTGATATAAATTAATATTGATAAAACAACATAAAATTGAGGACATTCTAAAGCCATCGGAGAAAATCAAACACTAGAAATCTCGAAAATTGTGTGAATAAAGGACGCCCTATCCGTCGCTCAGTATTTATTTGAGCGTGCAATCTTCACAGTGCCAATTAGCCTCAATAACGGGCAGCGCTCATTCAAACCGCATGCAGAATAACACTCTCTAGAATGCAGAGTGTTTCTCGCGCATTGCTTTCTCCCAACAAATGGAAATTGGAATTGGCCAATCAGAGAGCACAATTTTTCGTTCTGCATGTCGTGCTCGGGTGGTCTTTGAGTGCGCTTCTGAGACTCGGTCTTTGAGTTGCAGAGTATTGAGCGAGGGGCGGGGGTAGGGGCAGAAAAGGAAGATGGGTGGGATTAGGGGTGGGAATGAAATTGTGGGGGGGGGGGATGAAGTTGGGGGTGACGAAGGCGATGGGGGTGGGCATGAGATGAGTTCACAAGGGCCGATGGTTCTCGAGCTTGTGTTGAAATTCAACGACAAGTAATGGGCCATTTAAGTAAATCGATTGATTAATCGATTGCCAGATTTTGTTTCTAATAAACCCTAATTCAATGTTTTCTTACTTAACCTGTGTAGTGTGTAACCCTGATGTATTTGACCGACTTATGGTATGAGGTTTTTTCAAAACAAACGGTTTTTCACCGAATAAAGCTTATTTTCATCTTATTTTTAACTTTTAGTATTTTAAGAAATTGAGTACATCCGCAACTGAACGTTTTAAGACTACATTTCATCACAAGTCACATAATTTTTCATAGTATTTCGGCCATTATTTTTGTTTTTTATAATGACGATTTCCAAAAAAAAAAAAAATGCATCAGCTTTGAAAAATATTTTTTAGTTCTTTGTCCCCTTTCCTCCCTGTTACTTGTCATTAAAATACGAAGAAACGAGCCCCTGATCCATGAAATTTTCCTAAAAACCATTTCGTCAACTGGTTTCCTCCTAGATGATCAAAAAGTTTATTAAAAGCTTGAAACTTAATAAAAGCACGAAAAGCCTTGTAACATCAAGAATTGTTGTTCGAAAAACGTAAAAAATTGGGATGAATTTCGGCTATATTTGAACAGTAAATGTCATGAAGTCCTGCAATTTAATTGGAAATTAAATAATAATAATAATAATAATAATAATGATGACGAAAAAAAAAAACTAACCTGGGGTCGTTTCTGACCTCCCCCCCCCCTCGGCTTACAAGGGCTAAGAGCTTTTTTTAAAAACTGACACATACCTTATAAGTTTGTTTACACTCTTAAGTGTCCTTTAAAATATTCTAGATATTGTTCGGATGGTCGATGATAAAAAATTAGAAACGACTTTCATCTACATATTTTAGTTGTTCTTGACCTCACTTTTTTAAAAAACCATGAATCCACTACCGCAAGAAAGGTTTTATAATATTTTCCCTTTTAGTACTATATTTTTCATTTTAAAATGATTCATTAAAAAATCGCCCGTTGGGCCTTGGGCTAGAAATTGTTTGAAACCACATCTGGCGATCAATCAATTTTTCGATTTACAATAAAATCGGTCTATTGAGCCTAGGTTAAGAATCGATTCTTTTTTTTTGGGGATATCGATGTATCAAAATCCATGAGCTACCGCGAAAACGTTGGCAACAATGTACCAAGAGGATGCTCATCCGTGGACCGGAAGCCGTGGGGCGAGCGTCAGCACTCTTTTAATAAAAAGATGAGTGGTGTCTTTCTTTTTCTTCTACCCCTTCAACTCTCTCTCTCTCCCCCCCCCTCTCTCCTCTCTCCCCCTCTCTCTCTCTCTCTCTCTCTCTCTCCCCTCTCCCCTCTCCCCTCTCTCTCTCTCTCTCTCCTCTCTCTCTCTCTCTCTCTCTCTCTCTCTCTCTCTCTCTCTCTCTCTCTCTCTCTCTCTCTCTCTCTCTCTCTCTCTCTCTCTCTCTCTCTCTCTCTCTCTCTCTCTCTCTCTATCTTTCTTTTTCTCTCTCATTCGAGAATACACCTCTCCTCTCACTACACTTTCATTTCTGTCTCGCTCTTTCTCTTTTAAGAGCATCGCAGCTTGGTGACAACAATTTCTTGAGCGCGAAACTCTCAAGGTTAACAGATGCTGAAAAAAAAATTAGCCTACTTTATTACGTGAAAACAAATGGAAAGTAGGTGAGTTTTTCCCCTTCATCCGGCAACCGCTTGCCCTGCTCTGATTGCCCTATCCTACCTGCAGCACCGCAAACCACAAGAGTGGCGGCAGCGTTGCGGGGGACTCTTGTAGGTGTGACGTCAATGAGCTATAATTTTAGAGTGGCAGCGGGCTGGTCCACCTTGTGCCACACAGGGTAGAAGAAATCCCGGGAAAAAGCGGAATTTGGACGGCAGATTCCAAGGTTTGGGGTTAAATTTTGTAGGTCGTTCGGAATTTGGCGGGAATTTGGACGGTAGATTCCAAGGTTTGAGGTTAAATTATGTAGGCGTTTCCGGCGATGCCCGAGTTTGTTTACGAAACGACTGGAAACAACCTACAAAACTTAACCTCAAAATCGATTTTTACGGCAAGATGGCGGCGCCCTAGGTGACAACAATGAACCAGCGGAACGTTCCTTGATGTGCCACTCTAAAGTTATAGCTCATTGTGTGACGTCCGTGTTGAAACGCTCCTCAACACATTCGCCGTTGTCAAGTGCCCAATTCCCTGGCATGCCGCGCAGTGCTCATCTATGCCTTGGCGCGGTGCTGTCAAATTAAGTAAAAAAAAAAAAGAAAAATCAAATCAAATTAAAATAAAATAAAATAAATATGGAAATGGAATACTCCTAGGCTCTACGTTAATACTGAAATTTAGAATGAAGATATTTTTTTATTTGTGCTGAAATAATTCAGAAATGCCTGTATTTAAATCATCCTTCTCTGATGACCGAGTGAAAATGAACATTGATAAAATAAAGCACGGTGTAAGAAATGCGATCAAAAATCAAGAACGAGAACAAAATAGGGGAAAGTAATAATTTGCCAGCTTAATTTGCTTACTTAATTGATTTTTGATGGAAATTAAATGCACTGTATTTTAAAAAAGCGGATATTTTATTTGCGGAAAAAATGGGATAATTTTTTTCAAAAGTTAATTGCAACACCTCAACTGTTTTACAATTATTTATACGAAGTTGCCCTGGTTCAGGGTACAGGGCACACTTTATACAAAGTCTGCCGTCAAATTCCATGACCAAAAGTGATCGTGGTCCATTAATTCCGGAATTCCATGAACGATGTCGAATTCTTAGGGCTTTTTATGGATTTGCGTGAAATTCCGTGGACGCGATCTTCATGAGTGGCGAATGGAATTCTACATAACTTTACGGAATTCCGTGAAAGTTAATAGCTCAACAGAATGTTGGTCATGGAACCTCATAGAATGCCTTTACCAGGGTAATGAATGATTTGATGATAACAAAGTAAGTTGAGCCTTGAGTAAACTCTATGGAATAAAGTGACAAAGACGGATCCAGCTATCTAGGAAATGGCGATTCGTCCCATTTGAAATGTACTTGTATGAAAAACAATCGATTTGTAAAAAGTTCATGGCCCCCTGACGAATCGATTGTTTCTCATACGTTCAAACGGAAATAATGTATGATTGTCCCATTGCTGAACCGGGAACCCTTGTAAAGTGATGGGCCCTTCATTAAAGTTTAAAGGTTTATTCACAACTTTTTTCGTTAAATACACGACGCAGGATTCATCGGACAGACCGGTAGCAGTGAATGTGCCCCAATTCAATAATCAGTGATGTACATATTTTAAAACATTCCAAAAAATTGTATGCTAGTGGAGATGGGTTTGAAGATGTGCACAGTATCCCCATCTTTCGTACTTGTATTAGAAAAAGAATGTGATTATAGCTTCTCTCGTTATTGATGCGGATCGGACTCTCCTTTTTGTTCGCGAACGGTTCGTTTGGATCGTGTTCACGAATCATCAAAAGTTGCCTCCGACGACCTGTGATCAGTGATCTGTGATCCGAAAATGATTTGCGAACTTGCGAGGGTCGTGGTGTTGAGTTCGCTAAAATCCGCGTCACGCCTCGATAAGTTTCCAATTAGGACTTTCCTCAGATGACAAAAAGTTGGACTCGTCGGACCATGACGCGTGTCTGCGTCCCAATTTAGAGGACTGAACTCGAATCTACGAGGGACGCGCGGTCTAGTGAGAGTAAAGATGGCTTTTAGACGTCCGATGAGAAAGGAGTTCAGCTATAAGCCCTTCGGCTTGGGCAGAAAGGTAATTCAAGAGCGATTTTTTATTGATTTCTCACATTTTGTTGTTTTGTTTGTGTTTATCACTACCTTTTGCTTCGAGTATTAACCCCTTATGGACCAAGCCCGAATATGCTCGGTTTACTCTTCTAGTCTATTTCACATTGCTCCAGTATCAGGATTCCGAATAAACACAATTCTCGATGTAGTATAAAAAGATGAGATTTCGTCCGGCGCCTTCAATCCGTCGTATATGCAATTCCAACTCCCCCGAGTACGAACAGTTAACTACCTTCTCTATACAAACGGAAAAGTGACGTTCATGTGAACTAACCTGGGGACTGGGGAGTGATCACGGAGGATCGGATCGTTTCGTTATCGTTATCGTTATCGTTTGCATTAAATCAAATTGGCTTGCTTCTGCGCAACTCGATCGCGCAGGTGATCCCCTCCTCACCTCTTCCTGCTTCAAACGATCGAGATTACGACAGCCTGCGACTCATCGCTTCCTTTCGTCCGTTTCAATCGTTACGAGGAGCTCAAAACGATTCGATCAGTTGAGCAACCCATAAGGTTACATATAAACGATAACGATAACGATACCGAAACGATCCGATCCTCCGTGATCACCCCCCTGGTCTTTAAACGGTTAATTGTATTCATCATTCGGGTATTTCATTTTAATCAAGCTGAACCACTCTACTACTTAGATTTTATGACGCAATAAAAGTAAACAAGGTTACAGTTGCAAGTGTCTGATATTAGTTTTTTAGTTTTTTGTTTGTCTTTGTTGGTTCGTTTGTTTTTTTTGTTTTTTTTGTTTTTTTGTTTTTTTTCCTGCGAAAGGGAATGCCTGAATTTAATGAGCTGAGAACAAGGGTGCCTTTGGTTTTATCCTTATTATCCCTATTTTGGAGAAACATACGCGTATAAACTTGCAAAACATCGTGTGTGTCGTTATGTTACCCATGTCGGGCCAAAATTGCAGCTCCTGCCCTATGAAAACTATAATTAGAGTTATCCTTGTTTTCAGCTCATCGAGTAATTTCATTTGCTTACTAAAAACAGACACAAATTTACAGCTACCTCATTAAGGCTTTTTTTTTTCTTGGATGTGTTTTTTTTTTTTTTTTTTTTTTTTTGTGTATGTTCCTCATTTAGTCTTTCCCAATCCTTTGATGTACGAACTTGCAATCCACGTGTTTTACTTATGAGTGTCCAGTATATCATTGAAAAGAAAGTGATAGTCATAATACCAGGTTCTAGTCATATTACCAGAAGCGCACAACGATATGTGCACGACAGAAAGTCTAGTACTTTGCCCAGAAAATTCTGGTGTTAATACCAAAATATGGCCATAGAACTAGAATTTCCTAAAATTTTTCAAGGACTATGGTACGAACACTAGAATTCTGGTAATTATTATACTATCCCTTACATATAGGTTCACATATTGTCATGCTTTTGATAATCTTTTTTTTTTTTTTTAGTGAACCCAGCTCTTGAGTCAGTCATGAGTCAGAAATGTGTAGGCAACCTGTCATCATTGTTGCCAGATTGGGGTGAAAAAGCCGCACGTTTTACATTGATTTGAATGGGGACGATACGGCTTTTTACCCTCGATCTGGCAACGCTGCCTGTCATGCATGTCTTTATTTATCATGTAACGGTTGTTTTACTGCATTTGGAAGTACTTTTTGCGGCTACTGATAAATATCAACTTAGAATTCTTGTAAATTGAGACTCTGGAAAAATCTGGAAAAGTCATGTTAAAGCTAAGGCTATATAACCTTTAAACCCATGCATGGTCATATTTCTTGATAGAGACCCAAACTGGAACATTCATTGGAAGGGTTTCGTGTAAGATGCTACTTGTCTAATTACACAACTTTTGGGTGCTGCGTTTGTATTATTATTGCATAATGCATACCCTGTGTCTTGCTGTTGTTTTGTGGCAGTAGATATGCATCAAATCTATCCATTTATAATCGAGAATAAAAAACAAATTTTCCCCCCGGAGGTTCACTTTTGCACTTTTGACCCTTATTTATCCGTGTCTGCACCAGACTGTTCCAAGGTGTAATCACAAGTGACGTCAAAAGGAAAGGGACTAGAGATGAAAGGAGGATGGAAGATAAACGAAATTATAGGCGTTCCAGGAAATAAAGTACTGGTTGCCGGCTACATATGAATTACCCTTTCATTACTGTTGACATTTTATGAACTAGTTTCATGTATATGAGAAAAGTTCAATGTATAAAGAAAATGACAGAATAGACGTAGATTTTAGCTCCCACCACCGCACCGCCACCGCACACAAGATCAAAATACGATATTTTTTAAGCACATGACCGAGACAAAATTTCCGCATGGCGAAAATGGGAACGCGAAAAATAGTAACGGATAACTCAGTATTTCTGAGCGATTAATTCACATTCGTTTGGTTGAGTCAAAAAATATTCGAATGCAGAAATACTGAATTTCAACAGTTATCAGATTTAAAATCACAGGGACTTCAAAACTTTGGACTTTTGTCGTTAAAAAATGTTCGAATGCAAAAATACTGGATTTCAAAAGGTATCAGTTTTGAAAGGACAGGAACGTCTTGTCATTTGCGCTGCCACCAATGGCGTTCTGTAGAAGGGCCATGGGGGCTCAAATCTCCCAGATCCATAATTAAAATTGGTTTGAAATAAAGGTGGAGGTGTTTCATGAGGCTCTCTGGACATAAATATCGATCCATCCGTCTCTTTTTAGAGGATTTAAATTATAAAAAAATTGATATTTGACGGGAACAAGCAAAAGTTTCTCGCCTGAATAGTTGTAGTACATCACAATCCTGTGTCCAGATAGGCACTCTAGAATACTCGCATACTTTAAAAAAAAACAGTTCCCAGTGATTAAACTACACTGAGAGAATTCTTCCTTTAATCCAATGTGTATTTCGTTTGTGTTAAAGAAACTGCACAGTGAAATATTGACTATAAGGGGGAATTCCTTTAACCCAAGGAAAATGTCTCCTGCGGCTACAAGTAAAAGATTCCTTGTTGTGACAGTGATTCTCCTTCATGCAACAGAACTTTACTTCGCGCAAGGAAAACTGTCACAAGTAAACGGGTTTTCTTGTTTTGATTTAAGGTAGTGACCCAAAGGTGGCCATACCTATGCTTGGAGCCAATATGCACGTATAAGTCATGAGAGATAAAAAAAACTAATTATGTCAATTTACTATTCAGACAGTTGGCTATCATATGTTAATTTCATTTTTTTAAAATTTGCTTGTTTTTGAGGGTTTTTTTGCGTTTGAAAAAAAGTAGAGTTTTGACATCGCGCAAAACATGCACCTAAGGTGGCCACCCCTAATATTTTTGATGTACCTAAAGGTGGACATCCCCTTTTAAATTTCATTAATAAGTATTCAGATGCTTTTTTATCGTTCGAAAACGGAATCTAGACCCTAGTTACACCAGAAATTATAATGATTATGATAAATTGAAAGTCAAAGGTGGAATCAATTTAAGGGTTTAGCTTTTACGATTGATTTCTTCCGTGAAAATTAGCTGAAGACCAGCGAAAATGGACATTTCACTGTTCCGCACCGAATGAATCGCCCGATGCTCTTGATTTTTGGAGTGGGGGAAGCTATAGCATCCTGCTACTCAGCACTAAAGCCATCTATCGGCAATTCGTGTTATTAATTGAAATAAGCTGGGACGAGCCACCTTAATAGCCGGGCCACCTTTGGGTCACCTACCTTAAGACTAAAAATAAAAGGCAGACAAACTGTCCATGCTGCCTTGCTTTGTGAGCCATTGTATGGCGTCGCCCCTCTAAAGTTATAACTGGTTGTGGTACCTACCAATGTGTTCCGCCGCGCCGTTCGCGTTCTAATGAGCTATAGAGCTATCCCAATGTGAGAATGTGCAGATTTTCTCAGTGGCTATAATCAAGACAGACTAAAACAAAAAGTGCGCATCTTGTAAAAGTCTGGCAACCTTTCTCAGACCTCGTGATCTAACCAGTAACCAAGCACGTATGTTTTTATAGACGATTCAGCAGTATCCAGACTCGCACGTCTACTTCATTTTATTTTTTCTTTTCTCAGATTTTGCTGAAGTTTTGTTTTTAATGATGCTACGTACAATGGTGCCTGAACCAAGATAGGTACGCAACACGCAATTTGGTTGTATGATGGGTTGCATAACCCGATCTTTTGAGGCGGGAACGTCAGGCCTTTTTTTTTTATTTATTTATTTATCATATGTATAAAATTCGATTTTGACCCAAGCTTATAGATTAAATCTAGTGGCGCGCAGTTCAAACTCGCTGCAAGCAAAATGACCGACAAAAGCAGAAAACGTTGGATTGTTTTCTGCTTTCCTGCAGAATGCAGCCCAATGTTTTCTGCAAAGAGTATTCGTTTTCTGCTTTTGTCGGCCATCTTGCATGCATGATTTGAACTGCGCGCCACTGAATTTGTGGCGCGAAGTCAGGAGAGCATACCTCTTTAATCGATAACCTTGATTTTGACCCAGTGTGCGCCTCAGAGTGTATCTATGGAAAATGAACGCAACTTTTAGCTTGCCGGGCTCTGACGAGGCGGGTGGTGAGCTGAGCTTATGCGGTGGCGTTAGAAATGAACGCCGGGAAGTTTTGAAATTTTAATTCCCCTCGCGGTTTGGCGCCATATTCAGAACTTTCATTGCTTAAGAGAGCTTTGCACTGCCCACAGTTGTGGTGTTCAGGGAAATGTGGATAGTATGGAAGGCATTTCACAAACTAAGCCCTTTTATTTGAGATATCCTCTTTAACAGAGTTCGTACCTAAATACTTTGTCAGGCATTATTCAAGGGAATAGCGTGGGAGCCTATGCGTCTGATCGAAATTTCGATTCGAAATGCTTCGAAGATTTTGAAGTTTTGATCGATCAATTGCGCGAATCTTCGACAAAATTTTTATTGATCAAAAATATTCGAATTTTTATCGTACTTTTGAGACTAAAACTTGTCATACTTTTAATCGATTAAAGTTTAAAATTTTTCGAAATTCCAGAGGCAGCAATAACAAAATTGTTGGATGGACATAAAAGTATCAGCATCCAGGAATTTCTCACTCTCTCTCTCTCTCTCTCTCTCTCTCTCTCTCTCTCTCTCTCTCTCTCTCTCTCTCTCTCTCTCTCTCTCTCTCTCTCTCTCTCTCTCTCTCTCTCTCTCTCTCTCTCTCTCTCTCTCTTTCTTTCTCTGAATTTTTCTCCCTCTTGAATAGTTCAGTTTCCGTCAGACTTTCACAACTACTGCACACTGTAAATTGAGAATTGAGTTCTGGTGTAGTTAAAAAATACAGGTTTGTGACAAAATGATCAAAATTTAATATTCAATTATTTGACATAGACTTTATCTAATTATGAAACATCAAGGTATAGAAGAAGAACCAAAAATTGTGGGTTTTTTTTTTAAAAAAAAAAAAATATATATGTATACTCTTAGAGAAGTAAAAAGCAAACCCTTACGTCAGATAAAACACATCCTCATCTTCAATTACAGCTAAAGACAAAGTTGATCAAACAAAAGAAACTCAAGTTTTAGTGTGCACAGTGACAACACATTCTTTTTGTTTATGAGCATTTTAAGGGCAGGTATGCAACCAGCATAACAAAATTTTCAGAAAAGCCTATTTGAAGAGACCCCAAAAAAAGTAGCAAGTAGGATCATAGCTATCAAGGGGAGGGGGGATGTTTCAATGTGAGATACCTCCTTAATTGTGTTTTACTTTGTGGAAATTACTTGTTGAGGGTCTATAGGTATTTTCTGCACTGTATGATATTGACGCTCTGTGAGATACTTTTTAGCTGAATACATGGAACTCCCCCCCCTGTCAGAAAAAGTTTTATGTCCTCTCTTTTTTCTGTATGAGGTGAATGCGTGATGTCTTCCTGTACAGACTTAGAGGAGGCCCTATTAAATTAAACCTAAGTACGCATGATTTCGCCCTCCCGGGACAACTGGCGTCGCAGTCAGATATTACTTCCACTCAGTGGTGCACCGAGAACTTTAGTTTGGTGGGGGTTTCACTACATATTTTCCATTTTCTGAGGCCTTGAGGGGGAGGGGGGATGTTTCAATGTGAGATACCTCCTTAATTGTGTTTTACTTTGTGGAAATTACTTGCTGAGAGTCTATAGGTATTTTCTGCGCTGTATGATATTGACGCTCTGTGAGATGGGGGGGGGGGGGGGGGGTTGAAAGCAATTTTGGCCGAAGATGACCTTTTTTAGAGCAAAATCTTGATACTCAGGGGGGGTTTTGACCCTTGCCTTCGGTGCGCCACTGCTTCCACTCATAATAACGGAAGGAAAATTATGAGTCACTTGCCATGTTGCAATAATTTTGCAACTATATTTTTCTATTCTATTCGTTTTTTTACAGAAATATTGAACAAAATTGCAAGTTCTCACTATTTTTTTTTTTACTATGCGAGAATTAGTACAACTGCGCGCCTTATCATGTTTCCGCAGTTTGCAGTCCTCATTTACTCGCACATTAGTACTTATTTAGGTTTCAATCCATATCGATTACTTATACATAGTAACAAGATGTTTGCTTCATTCATGAAATAAAATAATTTTACTTGCTAAATCGAGCGAGTCTGAAATGTGTTAGAAAAGTCACTACTTTCCCTAAAAACCCAATACTTCATTGTTTATATTCGATCCATTGCGCTCGACGCGTTAAGGTCAATGGCATATGGCGTGGCACGATCGCGACGCGGCGCGGCGTGTCTACAGAGCAATCTGAAAACGTTGCATTTTTTCCCAGTCGAAACTTATGAAAAACAACAAACAATTAGGTGAGCATTAAGATGACCCTTATTCATAATCTGTTGGGAAGAATAGAGTATGCGGCTACAGTGTAAAAAATATGGCGTGTTGTTAGAAAATGTTTAATTTTGGGTTGTGTTTTTAGTCCGATAATTTTGAGTGCTGCGGCGAAGCAGTTGAATTTTGAAAATTTTAAGGTGAATTGGTAAAGATAAACAAAATTCAAACTGTCAATCCATGAGAGAATTCTCGAGTAACATTACATAGCTGCAGGCTTACATTTTTTGCTGTTTTTAGGTGCTGTCGCGTAGCAAAGCACCTTATGCTATCGTCGCTGTCCGTACGTATGTATGTATGTATGTATGTGACGCTCAGTTTGTGCACGCGAAAAGTGGTAGTAAATGGTAATAATGGTAATGGTAATGGTAATAGTGGTATTAATCGATTTTCACGAAGCTTTGCAGAAACGTTTGTCACTACTTTAGGATGAACTGCCAAAAATTTGGAAAGATTTGGTCCAGAAATTTGAAAGTTATCGAGGTTTTAGTTTTTACGTTTCATCAGTTTGTCGAGTTCAGTCCTTCGGTGAGTTTGCCGTGCAACGCGATCTCGGCGTTGCACGGCTTCCTTACTCCCGACTGTCCATCCCCACTCCTCGACTCACTGACTCACCGACCATCCGTCCCCCTTCCTCACTCCTCGCTTTGCTCACTCTCCAACTCTCCGTTCTTCTTCCAACTTCTAGCGAGCTGATTGAGGTGGGCCCATCAAATCCGCGCATTCCTAACCATTCCAACATGTGAAACCGAATCAATCAGTATCTAAATTTGATGGTTTCTCGCAACCAGTAATTCGGTTCCATTGCAGAAAATCTTCTAGCGTGATACTATTTGAAAAATTTTCCGGACTCGAACATCGCTAATCCATAGTTAACTTGATTAGAGGATTAAAAAATTAATAAAAATGGAAATTAAATTCCAAAACTAGACAAATAGATTAAGACAATGAACGTAAAAACCAAAAGTTCATAACAAGATGATAGGAAAAGAAATTGGAAAAGCGAACAAACAAACAAACAAACAAACAAACAAACAAACAAACAAACGAAGAAGCAAAACTAAAAACAAAAATGAGAACAAACTTTCCCATCAGATGCTGTCCCGCCGAAAATTGAAAACAAAGCAAACAAACAAAACCCATAAAAATCAAACAAACAAACAAACAAACAAAACTATAAATAAAAAAAAAAAACAAAAAACAAAAAAAAACAAGGAACAAAAAAAAAAATTGTGAAAAAACTTTCTCATCAGGTGCTGTCGCTCCGAAAACTGATAAAAAAAAAAAAAAAAAAAAAAAAAAAAAAAAACCCAAACAACGAAAAATAAATCGGATCAGGTGCTGTCGGATGATTTCAAAAGCTAGCAAATAAAAGGAAAGAGGAAAAAGTTTAAAAAGATAAATAAATTAGATCAGGTGCTGTCGGTTTGTTTTGAAAGTTCAAGATGCAAGTCAAAATGAGCGACAGTCTGGGGGGACCAATAAACCTTACCTTTCCTTTTCTACACTACATCTTCTTCCATGTGTCAAACGTGAGGTTTACTGGTCCCCCCAGACTGTCGCTCATTTTGACTTGCATCTTGAACTTTCAAAACAAACCGACAGCACCTGATCTAATTTATTTATCTTTTTTAAAATTTTTTCCCCTTTCCTTTTATTTGCTAGCTTTTGAAATCATCCGACAGCACCTGATCCGATTTATTTTTCGTTGTTTGGGTTTTTTTTTTTTTTTTTTTTTTTTTTTTTTTTTTTTTTTTTTACCAGTTTTCGGAGCGACAGCACCTGATGAGAAAGTTTTTTCACAATTTTTTTTTTTTTTTGTTCCTTGTTTTTTTTTTTTTTTTTTTTTTTTTTTTTTTATTCCATATATTCAACAGTTTTGTAAAACATTACAATTTTTACATTACTTGAACTATTTTAAAAACAAAAGAGGGTATAATAACGTGAAGATGGTTGTTTTTCTTATCTTTTTTTCTCTAAAATATGGACCATTTTCACTAAAGATCTCAGTAACTTGAGAATTTCCATATTTTTCCAGTTTTATCTTAAAAGTGTCGAAATTCAAGGGCCCTGTGGCAGCCCTTTTAATGGTCAGATTGGTCGCTTAAAATGTCGACCTTTTCGTGGAACAAATTTATTCCAATGTGCATTGAACACCATCGAAATCAACCTATTTCATGGGATCAAGCGTGCAAATGTTAACGTTGCCAGATTGCACGCATCGCGCTTAATTGTATAAGTATTTACGAACTTACATTTAACGTTCAAAGATAATCCGATTCGGAGACAAAACGTTGAGTCTCTTAGGGATGACTAAAAATATAGAACATTGGAACAGCGGTGCACAGATCCTTCGAATGATTTCAAGATGAAACAAATAGCTTGAATTTGCTTTGAAAACGTGAATTAGTCCAGCAAGCTGGGAATGGTACACTGTTGCCAGATTTTAGAAGAAAAAAAGATCGTACAAGAGCTTTCCGTTTAAATCGATCATGACGTCCGAACTCTGCAGTCCAATCTGGCAACATTAGTCTGGTAGTAGTTGAGGGGCTCGGGGGTGCTAACACTATGACAGAGTGTGGACGGGTGAGCAGACATGGGTGAGCAGGGAGTGGTGGGGGGGGGGGGGGCAATTACAGCGTAAACGGTGGTTGCGATGTATTTGTCTAAGCAGGAGTGTTGGTGGCTTGTGATAGTGGTTGTGGCGAACTGCAAGAGATAAAGTATTTAAGACTTTCGGCTCAACGGACGGGTGGACGAACAATGGATAAAAATATGAAGTTTTCTGGACATCAAATTATGAAACAAAATTAAACACTATGCCGATATTAAGAGGGAAAAGTAAGTAACAAGAAAGTTCATTAATATGCTAATTTTTTAGCTGAAAAGAAGTCAGATTACATGGTTTTTATGAGAAAATATATTCACTTAAATATTTCTGAAAGCAAAACAAAAACAAAAAAATTCTGTACGGTATTTGCTGAAGCAAATACATTTATTAGTAAATTTTAATTTACTGTTGCCGGTTTTTTTGTGTTGTTTATATATTTTGAATGTCGAATGATTTGCCACATGGTTGGAATTTTTTTTTGACATTTTTGGTAACTTGTCAAATTGAACTGTAATTTTTGATTGATTAACCGGTCAGTGTTGAACATATTTCTCAAATATTAATATGGTTGCTTCTGTTTGATCGATGCATCCTCTAATCTACCCTCCCCTTATTTGGCCCTTCCTGCTTCCATTTCACCTATATTTATCCTCCAAAATCCAATATTTCAATCGTATTTGGTCCCTTGTTCCCTCCATATCCCCCATATTTGGCCCTTTATGCCCCTATTTTCCAGTAATATCCCTTATTGACTCCTATTTCCCAGTATTTGCTCTTATTTGCACTTATTAATACCTATATGCGCCTTCATTCACCTCAATGTGTTCCCGTTCGCCCAAAGTACTCCTTACTTGCTCCTTTTCTGCTTCATTTCACCCATGTTTTCCACTTACTGACCTCAATGCAACCCAAAATAAATTGGGAAATCCTCCAGTAACTGGGGAATTCCCTAAAATCTGGGAAATGGGCGTTTCTGATTGGTCAATAGATGAACTAACCAGAAGGGAGTGTTCCCATTTATTGAAATGGACGCATCTTATTGGTCAATGGATGAACCAATCTGCATCAAGTATTACCTAATTTTGAAATGGACACTTTTGATTGGTCAATAGACTTACCAATCAGGATCGAGTATTCTCCATTTATTGAAATGGACGCTTCTGATTGGTCAATGAATCGACCAATCATGATCGAGTATATCCCATTGATTGAAATGGACGCTTTTGATCAGACTTTTGATTGGTCAATGGACCGACTAATCAGGATCGAGTATCCCCATTGATTGAAATGGACGCTTCTGATTGGTCAATGGACTGACCAATCGGGATCGAGTATTTCCCATTTATTGAAATGGACGCTTCTGATTGGTCAATGTACTGACCAATCAGGATCGAGTATTCCCCATTGATTGAAATGGACGCTTCTGACTGGTCAATGGACCGACCTTTGTGATCGCATTTTCCTTTATTGACACCTAAAACACCTACTTGCCTGAATGCGCCCATATTTCCACTTATTCATTGCTATAAGCGCCCTCAATTAGCCTTATTTTTCTCGTTTGCCCCTGATTCCCCTTATTTGGCCTCTTCATGTCCCTATTTCACCCATATTTGGCCCCTTCTAACCCCTTTCTCACCCATGTTTGACATTTTTCCCCTGCATTGTACCCATTTTTGGCATTTTTTGAATTGAAAAGCCCTTTTGGCCTCTTCATGCCCCTATTTCACCTATATTTAACCTTTACCTAACCCTCTCTTACCCATATTTGGCCTTTTCGCCCCTGCATTTCACCTATTTTTGGCCCCCTTTTTTTGGGCCCCTTTTCCCCCCCTTTGTGCTCGTAATTCTCTTATTGACACTTATTTGCCTAAATTCGCACATATTTCCACTCATTTAAAGATATATCCGGCTCTATTTACCTTTATTTACCTGGTTTGCCCCTAATTCCCTTTATTTGGCCTCTTCATGCCCCTATTTCACCCATATTTAACCTTTTCCTAACCCCTCTCTAACCCATATTTGGCCTTTTCGCCCCTGCATTTCACCAATTTTTGGCCCTTTCCGTCATTTTGTGCTCGTATTTTCTCTGATTGACACCTATTTGCTTGAATTTGCCCATATTTCCACCTAATTATTCATATAAGCGCCCTTATTTCACTTTATTTTTCTCGTTTGCTCCCAATTCCTTTTATTTTCCCCCTTTATGACCCTATTTCGCCCATATTCACCCGTATTTAACCCTTATCTTACCCATATTTGGTCTTTTCTTCCTTGCATTTCACCCGTATTTTACCCCTTTTTTTGGCCCTTTCCTCCCCTTTGTGCTCGTAATTCTCTTATTGACACTAATTTGCCTGAATTCGCACTTATTTCCATTTATTTATAGCTATATGCGGCTCCATTTACCTTTGTTTACCTGGTTTGCCCCTAATTCCCCTTATTCGGCTTCTTCATGCCCCTATTTCACCCATATTTAACCTTTACCTAACCTTCTCTTACCCATATTTGGCCTTTTCGCTCCTGCATTTCACCCATTTTTGGCCCCTTTTTTGGCCCTTTCCTCTCCTTTGTGCTCGTCATTCTCTTATTGACACTTATTTGCCTAAATTCGCACATATTTCCACTCATTTATAATGTGTTCATATCTTCTCTAATTAATATATTTGTTTGAATTTGCCCATATTTCCACCTAATTATTCTTAAAGGCGCAGGATTTCACTTTATTTTTCTCGATTGCTCTTAATTCCTTTAATTTTTCCCATTTATGATTCTATTTCGCCCACCTTTTTTGCCCCACCCGATTGACACCTATTTGCTTGAATTTGCCCATATTCCCACCTAATTATTTATATAAGTGTCCTTATTTGACTTTATTTTTCTCGTTTGCTCCTAATTCTTTTTATTTTTCCCCTTTATGACCCTATTTCGTCCATATTTGCCCCTACTTAAACCATATCTTACCCATATTGGGCCTTTCCGCCCCTGCATTTCACCCATTTTTGGGCCTTTCCGTCTTTTTGTGCTCGTATTTCCTCTTATTGACACCTATTGTTTGAATTTGCCCATATATCCACCTAAATATTCATAAAAGCGCCCTTATTTTACTTTATTTTCCTCGTTTGCTCCCAATTCCTTTTATTTTTCCCCTTTATGACCCTATTTTGCCCACATTTGCCCCTACTTAACCCATATTTTACCCATATTTGGACTTTTCTTCCCTGCATTTCACTCGTATTTTACCCATTTTTTTGTTTTTTTCCTCCCCTTTGTGCTCGTAATTCTCTTATTGACACTAATTTGCCTGAATTCGGACTAATTTCCACTTATTTATAGCTATATGCGGCTCCATTTACCTTTATTTACCTGGTTTTCCCCTAATTCCCCTTATTTGGCCTCTTTATGCCCCTATTTCACCCATATTTAACCTTTACCTAACCCCTCTCTAACCAATATTTGGCCTTTTCGTCCTTGCATTTCACCCATTTTTGGCCCTTTCCGTCTTTTTGTGCTCGTATTTTCTCTGATTGACACCTATTTGCTTGAATTTGTCCATATTTCCACCTAATTATTCATATAAGCGCCCTTATTATACTTTATTTTTCTCGTTTGCTCCCAATTCCTTTCATTTTTCCCCTTTATGACCCTATTTCGCCCATATTCGCCCCTACTTAACCCCTATCTTACCCATATTTGGCCTTTTCTTCCCTGCATTTCACCCGTATTTTACCCCTTTTTTTGGCCCTTTCCTCCCCTTTGTGCTCGTAATTCTCTGATTGACACTAATTTGCCTAAATTCGCACTTATTTCCACTTATTTATAGCTATATGCGGCTCCATTTACCTTTATTTACCTGGTTTACCCCTAATTTCCCTTATTCGGCCTCTTCATGCCCCTATTTCACCCATATTTAACCATTACCTAACCCTCTCTTACCCATATGTGGCCTTTTCGGTCCTGCATTTCACTCATTTTGTGGACCTTTTCGCCAGCCGGGGGGGGGGGGGGGGGGAGAGGGGGGGGGAACCCCCAAAACCCCCCTATAAAAAAATAAAAAAATTGTTTATATAATGCATGTAATGCATATAATGCATAAAGTACATATATTACATTTACTGTATAATAACTATTTCAGTGCTATACACATTTCTACTACAATACGTGATTTATATGCTAAATACATGTTATACCACCAAAATATAGTACGTACATTAGTACAGTACGTATAAACATAATATAAAGTCTATATACAGTACGTACTTTATAGAGTCCATCCGGGGGGGAGAGGGGGGAAACAAAAGCAGCTATATAAGTAAATTAAAATTTACTAAAAAACAAAAAACCATAACATATATTGTCTGGAAAAATCCACGATTCGAGCCACTGTGGTACGAGAGGAATAAGCGAGCAGAGTAACAGCCGTAAAAGTCCGGGAAAAGCCAAGCTCGGACGACCTAAGTGAGGGGTGGGGGGGGGGGGTGATAGTCGGGGTGGAAAAACGAAATACAAGGCGCGAGAAGGTGAAACTTGGAGCTGAACGAACGCCGCCGGGGGAACCTAAGGTGGGCAATACAGGGCGCTGGCAGGTAACCCCTAAAATTATACAAATGTGCATTGATTATGTAAAGCCAGCTATACTTCTCCCACGACTACTACAGTACTACTACTACTACTACTACTGCACCGTTGTCAGTTATGACAGGCTCTGCAGCGTACGGTCTGATGGAATGTTCTCGACGTCATTTGTAAGACGATGCTAATTAGACAACATTGCACTGGGGCAGCCCTGCGATAGCAATGACTTGCATTCAACCAACAATTTCTGGTATTTTTCTCAGACCGTACCAAAACGTACCAAAGACCTCACTTTTAAAAAAAAAAATGTGACTTTTAATTAGAATGAATTCATAATGAAATTATAATAAAATTCAATTATGTACTTTCGATAAAAAAAAGGACTCGTTGACTTCTGTTACGCCCACTAAACGAGTCTATTGATTTACTTATTACACTACAATAGAATAAAATACAACGTATGTACAACCACGAAACTTAAATAAGCATGGAAAAATGACCCAATTTTTGACAGTACTAATGTATACATTTCAAAGCTAGCTTAGAGCTCTTTCGATTGATTCAATAAAATAAAAATGATTGTAAAAAAAAATAAAAAAGTCTAAAGTTGAAACACTTCAAACATAAATTCTCTCAACGTAATAAAACCATAATAAAAGCAATTTGGTCAATAATTAAAACAGCCCTTTCAGTATACAGTATGTTTCAGAAGCATTGGTTGATACAAGGAGGGGCCGGGGGTGCAAAGAGGCCCGAGGCCCCGAGTTCGGCCAAAAAAAGGGGGAAAGGCTCAAGTCCGCCCCCCTCCGTTTCCGAGGACTGGATCTCCCAATATTCAGAAGTGTTGGTTACCCCACTGTATCTCCAGAATGATTCGGAATTTTGAATTCTGTAAACACATCAGAGATTTCGGGGGGGGGGGGGTAACTTTTACGTGAGGGATCCATTTTTCTGAACCCTTCAAAACAAATTCAGGGGGGTTTTGGCTCCGACAAATAATTTCTAATCATGACTTCAACTTTGTTATACATCATTCAATAGGGCATAACAAATTGGTCATTTTGGAAACCGGAGGTTGACATCGTCTTTCTTTTTTGAGATATCAAATGTCTTAGTACGATTTACAAAGCTCGATATCTCGAAAACAAAAATCGATCACGACCTCCGATTTGCGCAAAAATTCTCGGTTTTATTAAGCCCTTTTGATTTACGTATCACCCGCGTCTTCCGGAGTTTTAGAGGTGTTCAAACTTTAAGCTTTTTTGCAGTAATTTTTTGTTGAGAGTGTGCGGTCCGACAACTCTGCGGGCGACTATTCAGGCAGGCTATTGCAGGCAGGTCTTATTTTTGTCTAGTTTTCCTCGTTCCGATCGCGCTAACTGTCAATCACTAATCACTTGTTTCATCTAATCATTTCATCTCACTATCCATAGATCGCGTTCGCGCATTTTGGCAATACGTTTCTCCCATTTTCAATCATTTCACATTTATACATATGTATATAGTCTCAGAGCGGACCTACCAATTGCCTTTAGATCGAATGTTAATCATACGGGTTGACCTCTAAGCTTTAAGACTCGGGTGCCCGATAGCATGCCTGCGCCGTTGTGAAGACAGGATATCCGGTTGGGCCGACCTAAGTTTAGTCGTTAAAGCTGTGTTTGTCAACTTGCGAATAACAGTGCGCAGTAGTGAGGACACCCATTGTTCGTAAGCCCTTCTTCGAGCCATAAAAAAATAAAATTGAGTAACAATTGGCCTTAATCGACAAATTTTCAAATATAATTTTTTAACAATATGAAACAGAACGTTATCAAGGTTATTCAGATGTGTTCTTCATCGCTGAACGCCTGGACACGTTTTTTTTCCTTCGCTTAATCCTTAAATTTAATTAGTTGGGAAAGGACAAACATATTTTGGCGGTTTTTGCAAGGAGCCGTCGGGAAAATAACTAAAAAAAAAACACGAAACTCGGACATAATTAATTGAAATACACGATTTAAAACCTATGTACGCACGATTCAAACCCAATCGAAGCGTTAAAATAAACCTCGAAAATCCTCTTGAATTACTTCCTTGCCAAAACAACCACAACAAATCAATTCTTTTCGGTTTTTTGTAAGAAAAAAAATGTTCGATCAAAAAATAGCGACATTGGGCGGAACTTAAAATGCAAATCTTAAAACCCGAAACTGAAAAAGATAAGTAGAAAGTTAAAGTCCGTCAAAGTCAAAATCTCTGCCGGTCCATAGAGTTACCAGAGGGGAAGTCATCTACGAAATCAAATATGTATAAGTCTGCAGATGTATTCTTGAAATTTAGGCTCATTTTTCAAGTCTAAAACAATAGCTCGATGAAAAAGATGAGAGAGCTAAAACTCAGGCCACATACCAGACAAATAAAGCTTACACTCAAATCAATGGCTGTGAAAGCCCTCAAACTTAAACACTCCCCAAATTTTGGGCTGAACCGGAACGCAATTTGGAGAACCACTTCTATCATTCTTCTTCCTATTAAATCAAACTCCCCATATTCGCTCATTCGAAGTAGAGTGTCCGAGAACTTCTGCGTGAACAAAGAATACTTTGAAAATGAAAAGTAAAGAGGATAGTTCACAACGCATTCAAACGAGTAACTATCTTCATTCAAAAGGCTCATGGAATGCAATTCTTTTTGACTTCTCGTTGTATTCTTTTCGGAAAATGAATTAAAACAGCATCCTTTCGAAGTGTTGCTGTGATGGCT
Source organism: Trialeurodes vaporariorum (assembly GCA_011764245.1). Taxonomy (NCBI): domain Eukaryota; kingdom Metazoa; phylum Arthropoda; class Insecta; order Hemiptera; family Aleyrodidae; genus Trialeurodes; species Trialeurodes vaporariorum. The sequence goes on from VMOF01000035.1 coordinate 23,369,119, forward strand.
TTCATGAGTTTTAAATCAGCCCCAGAGTGTATCCCTCCTTCGTTTTCAAAGTTAAACATTGATGTTTGCCAGAAATTCCTAACTGAATGGTTCCGCTCGATTGGAACCAGTTTGGCTAAATGGTCTAAATTCCTCATCTTGTTGAGTCCCAAATAGCCTCCAATCATTGCCAAATCTTCAACCTCATTCCCCGACTGTATCTGAACATCAGATTCTTCCAAATCTTCAATCGACGTAATGTCTTTCAATCTTACGCCTGTGCTCATTAATGTCACCATTTGACTTTGAAAAACGGTCGTCAATGTCAGTGTCGAGAAAATTAGCGCCATGAAAAATATTTTACCACCAAAAAATCGACCAAGTGGCAAACTTGGTTGAGCAGTGCACATGTAATAACAGAAGATACTCCAAAAACTTGATTGTGTCTCGAGAGCCATGGACTCATTCCCTGACAGCAAAGGCCGGAACCAGAGCAGTGCCAACAGTCTTAAAGCATAATGCATCGAGATACAATACAGATAAGTAAGGAAAGTCATGATCCACACGTCGAGAGTAAAACTCGAAAAAGGTACCAAATATTGCGGCATGAATCCTCTACGGGGTGCGATGAAACATAGCGAGCTCGTTTCGACCGGAAACGAGACGTCGACGTCGGAAGAATCAACACCCTTGACCCCACCCCCAAAAACGACAAAATCTGCACCCACCTTCAGTCCATAGGAATAATCTCGACTTGACATCGTTTGTCCCTCATCAACAAACTCGGAGTAATAGTTGAGAGGAATTACTTGTTGGTAGAAAACTCCATCAATATCTTTCATGCAAGGGATACTAAGGAAATCTAATGGAGATATTGAGCTCCAATTACTTTCCTTCACCAACACGAAATCTTTCTGACTTCTCTTCTCTGGCCAAGAAAATTCAAAACGTGAATTATCTCTGTACATGATAACCGTTTCATTGAATGGGTCATACCTATAGCAAGTTCTCGTTTCGAGACAGACGACGGTCCTGAACCCTCGAAAAATTCGCCACACGAACTTGAAGAGTGAAACTAGGTTACATGCTGGACTTTCTTTTTTATTTGAGGGTAGAGTTCTTTTGAAAACTCTAAAATTTAAACCCGAGGTCATTACAGCATACTCTGGTATGAAAAATATCAAGTAATTTTCTCCATTAAATATGCGATCTGCGTACAAAGGTTGGGTGAGATTCCACAGTTCATCAGATATCATCGAATGAGATATTAACTCACGATCTTTTATTGATACGTTGAAGTCGCAATCGATACTTTGTTTTTTGATTTGAGAATTTAGCAAATTCGTGTTGGACTCAAAATGAACGCAGTACCTGGGCAAAGTGGTGGCTGAAGAGCTTCGAAAGTTTTTTTTAAAGCTCTGAGGCGAAACCATCTTACGTGCTCTTTTTTTATCTTTTCCATATTCTAGAATCAAACTTAGGATTTCCTGGCAATCGTTCAAGACGAATAAAATGTTTTTCGCTCGATTCGGAGTTACACAGCTTTCCAATTTATTTTGATGGTCAATTATAATTGTTGGGATCGAATTATCATGAAGCTGACGAATCGTTAAAGTAGACGGAAAATTTTGATTAAGGTTTACGATATGGAAAGAGGGAGATGCGTTGCTCATTTGCAGAGTCAAAGAACATATCTTTGAGATGAAATTAGAATCTTTGATGAAGATGCTGGAGTTGTCGTGAATGTTTTGAAAACTTGCAGAAATCCAATAGAATAAGATAGTAAGGCTTGCTTTAAATTCGTTATCTTGGAACATATTGTTAGTTTTAAATGTATCTGTTACGACGGTTTATACTAAACACTGAAGTTGAAGGTTTCGAATATCTTCTTTTAAATTGCGGAAGTGAATTTCGTCTCACGTTATACCTATTCTTACTCTCTAGTCCCGTTTGTCTGAGAGTTTTGCTTACACTACCAAGAGCATATTTTTTTTTTATAAACTATGAAGAGGCCCATGATTAGTACGATCAAAACCGTTTTCTTTGACATTCACAGTCTCTTAAGATTCCTCTCAGGTTCATTCTTAGTAAAACGTTCGACTTTGGAATACAAGAGTTTTCCTCATTTGATTCACTTAAGACAGTATACATCCAAAACAGTATATCAAAAAGGCAGAACATCACATATGCAATGCATGATTGAAAGTGCGAGGACAGATTCGTATTCGTTATGGTTGAAGTTGTGGGAAAAAAAGTTGTGTTGTTTATTTTTAAGGTAAAAAAACAAATCCAAAGAAACAAAATAGTAAATTTTACCTTGCTACCTTGTAAAATATCGTTAGAACTAGGTATGCGTTATGGTGGTTATTCATGAGCACTAGACTGGAAGGATTCTTAACGTCTGCCATTTTCTCTTGCTTTGGACATTTCCATCGTCTTATTAAATCATCCACCCTCATTGTGTATTGTGAAGAGTAAATTTTGTTTAACCTACTTTGAACTTATTTTTCCTCAATAAATATCGATGGAATTTTCAAGGTTTACGTACAAAACAATTCTCTTTGACATTGACCGGCTCTTATGATTATTCTCAGGCTCATTAAAGGTGAATGTTTAAATATTTTAACAGTATGGAAATTTTAGTCAAATAAAAAAGTAGACAATTACATTTTATCCTGGAGACAACGATATACGTTTGCAAACCATCGCTGAAATAAAATTATAAAACTAGCTAAAGATTTACTAAACAAGGATCTTTTAGTAAAAACTTCTAAATCAATGAATGAATATGGGAGACTAGCGTAAGTATTTATGATAGATAGTAATTTATTTGGAGGATCCGGATTGCCTACTGAACACAAACAAGGTGACTACTTTACTTACAACTTTTGTTTTTGTATTCCTGCAAAGTTTGGGAAAACATGCTAGGGTGTAGCAATCAAAATGAGTTATTAACAGTACGTGTATTTGGAATTTTTATCAGCATACCGATCTCCTGTGGAGAATACATACATACAGGGACAGGGTGAGCAAAAATAACGCATAGCTTCTCTAAATATTTTCGTAATTAATATTTTGAGAACCTATTTCGCTCTTCTTTCAATGTCACAGAGCTATTCATTTGGTCCCTTCTAATTCAGTTAGTGGGAGGAGGTCAAGGAGGCTAGTTCAAATATTTCAAAAGGGGAGTTCATTTTTTTGTAGATTCAAAAAACCGTAAAGTTCTAAGTATTTTGGGCGTAAACCAGAAGTTGATATCTTTTTTCATGTTCAATGTTCCAAAATGCTAAGTTTAATCCACCCATTTTCAGCAATATAAAGATACCCTTGAAATAGACCAAATTTAAATCCAGCTGCAACATGTTTGCAACATGTTTTACTAAACAAGTACTAGAACGAAAAATATATGTTGGGTCCCAAAAATGCGTCGAAAATTGATTTTCGGACCTTCAAAAATGTTTTTATCTTTTAAAAAATATGTAATCGCTGCGATATTATCGGAAAACAGTCTAAATATTGGAAACTAGACAGAATATCGTCTCTGTAGTCTTACCGATGGATAATAAGTCTCAAAGGCCCCAAAATGGCAATATAAAACCCAAGAGATGAGCCCGTGGTGATGTTAAAAATTTCAAATCGTATTATCTACTCTATTTCTTGGTTAAAATAGCAATTTTGTGGTTTTTGAGCACTACTTAAAAGTCAGTGTAACTACAAAATTCAAAGTCTTTGTTTTACGACTATAGTATTCAAAAATGGACTGTTCGTTAAGGAGCATGTTTCCAAACAAATTAATTCAATCCGTCCTAAACACAGAAATGATATTTGTGATTAAGGTTTGTGACGTGAAAAAATGGAGCTGCGTTGTTCATTTGCAGAGTCAAAGAGCATATCTTTGAGATGAAATGAAAATCTGTGATTGAGATACTAGCGTTGTCGTGAATCTTTTGAAAGCTTGAAACAATCCAAAATAACGTGACTGTCAAGCTTACTTCCAATTCTTTGGAACCATGGAACATGTCGTTAGTTTTAGTATATATGTTACGACATTTTAAACTTGAGCACTATACAGTTAAAGATTTCTAAAAGTCTGAATTCTGCTCTTGCTTTGTGGGAATTAATTTCGCCTCATTTAATGATCTTCCACTTTAGTCACATTTTCTTGAGAGTTCTGTTTACCCTACCTACTAGTAACCACTTTTTTCCTTGTAGCATGGTGGAGCAGGCAATGATGAGTACGTTCAAAACACTTTTCTTTGATATTCACAAATTTATATGATTCGTCACTCGTTTATTATTAGTAACAGGTTCAACTGCTAAAATCTTGTATTCCTTATTTCATTCAAATAAGAGAGTATCCAGGGGGATCTAAGAGCCCGGCGACCCTTGAATAACTTTTGAACGGCCGCATTCACAAAAACGAAACTTGAGGGATATTCATAACTCGAAAGAAGCTATCTTTTGTGCGGGTCAAAATTTTGGAGGCAGCTCCCCAAGGGAGGTTTTACCCTCAAATTCAATAGTGTCAAATGTCAATCCCTTTCTTGTGACACATTGTGAGAAATAGTATAGCAAATTGAGCGTTTGGCGCAAACCAAAGGTCGATATCGTTTATTTATTTTTGGAACTCAAAGTTCGATTGGACTCATTTTCGAAAAATGTTTACCTACTCTCATTTTTATGTCGAAATTTAGAAAAGTATAGGGGTCAAAAATATTCATAACATCAAGTGCTTTTCATAGGGCTTTGACACGAATCCTGTCCAAATTTGGCATTAGGTCGAATTTTCAACATTTTTACTTCGTCAAAATGCTCAGTTTTGTGTTTCCTTTCGTCCGATGTATCTCTCAATGGTGAGAGTCCCTCGACATTTTTGAGATAGGCCCCCTTGAGGGTTAAGAACGTTTAAAAATACTTGGGGTACTAAACCAAAATTTGGACTTGATTTGTGTCAAAGTCATATTTTTCTCTTTCAGAAAAGTACTTGCTATGTAGAGTATTTTGTATCCCTACTTTTTTTAAATTCCGACTTTAAAAATGGGAGTAATAGTTTTTCGAAAATGGATTCAAATCGAACTTTGGCCTTTGATGTATCGTAAACGAAAAACGATATCAAATTTTAATGTTCGCCAAAATGCTCAGTTTGTTATAATGCTTCTATTGATGCGTCACAAGATGGGGGCTGCCATTTGAATATTTTGAATAGGGGGCTAACCACCCCCCATGCCTTGAAAAGGTGCCTCAAAATGTTGACCCCCTCGAAAAATATAGTTTCTTTTGAGTTATGAACAAGCCCAGGGTTTCGTTTTTGTATCAGCAGCCGTTCAAAAGTTATTCAGGGGTCGCCGGACTTTTGGATCACCTTATACATCCAAAATACCATATCAAAAAGACAGAACACTACAAGTGCAAGCCATTATCGAACATTAGGGAAAAAGTAATATTTGACACTCCTTAAGGTTGACGATTTGGAAAAAGAAAGATGTGTTGGTAATTTTTAAAGCCAAAAAACATACCTCTGATATGAATTTAAAATCTAAAATTCAGACGTTGAATGTCGTTAATATCATAAGAACTTAAAGCAATCCAAAGGAACAAAAGTTACAACATTGTAACCATGCCATGTTACCTTGTAAAATATCGTTAGCAATGGGTTTATGTTATAATGATTATGCATGAGCACTAGACTGGAAGGTTTCTGAACGTCTGCCATTTTCTCTAGCTTTGGAAATTTCCTTCGTCTCATTGAATTCCCTCCACTCTCGTCGTGTATTTCGGAAAGTTAATTTTGTTTACCCTACTTTGAACTTATTTTTCCTCAATAAATATTGAAGTAACTGATGATGAATACGTACAAAACACTTCTCTTTGACATTTACCGGTTCTTTTGATTGAAGTTGAAGGTTTAAATATTCAAACCTTCAAGTTTGAAATTTGAGTCAAATTCAAAGAAAAGAGTATGCAAATACATTTTATCGTACACCGGAGATACAATCGACACTAGGGTTGTGTCGACCGCTGAGGTGGGGGGGGGGGGGGGTAAAAGTTATGAACCATAAACATTTGTCCTTGAATAAAGGGACTCTCCGCCACCCCACCCCGTCTTCAACAACGCCATCGCCACGGTTTTGTCCGTAGCATCTAATTTTCTTTCAATGATGATACGTGTATCTAGCACTCGTGATTTTCACAATGTACAACAATGTAAAACAATCGATGGTAGCTGACACAGATTAATTGCTTTGCGTGGATAACTTAAAAATAAATCAATTAATTTTACATTTGTTAAATTTGTGTAGAAAATTTGTAGTAGCCACATTGCTCGAGCGGTTACAAGACTTTTCGTCCCGTTTTTTTCTGTCCACTTTTTTTTGTTGTCCTTTTTTTATTCGTCTGCGACATTTAGTCCTTGATGATTCGTCCTATCAATTTCCGTCCTGTAGAACAATTGGTTCACTCATTATTTTCGTCTTTTACTGTAACGTCCACGAGTTTTTGGTCCAATTATATTTAGGTCCAGAGTATTCCTTTTGTCCTGTAATTTAAGTCCATTTTTTTTTTTTATCTTTTGTCCTAAAAAAAAAAGTTTGGTTTGTCCATTGTACATTTCTGTTAGTTTTCGTTAGTTTACAGCTCAAATTTATGAGTACATATTAAACAGTACCAGAGAACGTATTCATTGGAATTTACCATTTTATTCAATTCAGAAAGTCTTTCTCAGCAAACTCTTTTGGAAAGAGACAATCTCAACATTTTACAGGATGAATCACTAGATTACCAGAAAATACAGCCAGACTTAAAACCTGGATTTCACGTGGGCACCAAGTACATATATATAGTCATAGAATTGTAATTTGTTTTCGGCGAAATTCTACTTCATTTTATTCTACCTGTAAGCCAACAAAACTGAGCATTGGACGAAACCAAGTATTTTTGTGAGGATGAAAAAAATTGGACTAAAATTACAGAACACATATTCTGGACCTAAAAATAACTGGACTAAAAACTCATGGACGTTGCAGTCGAGGACGATAATGATGAAAAGTTTAATGATTCTACAAGGACGAAATTTGATTGGACGAATTATCAAGGACCAAATTTCATAGAACGAAAAAAACAAAAAATCGAGCGGACAAAAACAAGCGAGACGAAAAGTCTTATAACCGCTCGAGCCGTTCACCGGATCGAAACATGTAATATTTTGGGCATGAAAAAGTGTCGTTTTTATTTTACTTTAAAAATATATTTTAGTGATTACATAGGTTAATGATAAGTCAAAATCCATGTTATTTGACTAAAATCAAGCTCTATAATAATTCGTTTTACACATTTTTAAGTTGTTCTTGCTTTTATTATTGCTCATAATCTTGATTTTTATTCGTAAAATGTTGTCCGGGAAATTCAATGATTGAATCCACTATTTGCCTCGCCGCGCCGCACGTAGGAGTATTTCACCCGAAAACGTGGCCAAAAACGGAAAATTGAAAAGTCGTCCAAAAAAAAAAAACTATTGATGGTTTTTGAGAGGTAAGTAACCGCTTTATTGCGTAATAGACGTATCGAAACATCTACGTTTATCCACTGCTTAGGGGACAACATGGAACTGAGCGCTCGACGCACCTGCGGTTGTTCACCGCTCGAATCGCTGTCACTAATCAGTCAACATTTTCCATCAAGGACAAACGTTGGTGCATCCAAACATTTCAGAGATTATGGACGTTGTTTTAGAAGGTATGCGCTTCATTTTGATGGCAACAATTTCTTTTTCCATGCATTTTTGACCCTTTTACATCTAATTTAAAATGGACATGAAAAAATCTCTAATGTTAGGCACTATCTTTTTAAAAAAACGGCAATTTTGAATACATTGCGGGCAAAACCGGGCATAACCAAAACAAAGAGGTTAAAGTAGACCCTTTTAGGCAACTGCTCCAACAATCAAAAATTGCAAGAAATTACTTATTTTTTTTTTTTTTGCAACATTTTGAAGTCAAGCCTTTTTTATAAAATAAGCGTCAATAACTCAGCAAAAGAATGCGCTATCGACCTCTAGTTTGTGCCAAAATTCTTCATTTTTCACGTATTTTCCAACCATAAACCGCGCAATAGGAGTTTCTAGTTCAAATGGGGCAGTTGCAAGGGTCTGAAATATTGGGTTTGTTATAAAGAAAATGATAGTACTTAATGAGCTGAGAACAATGGTGCCTTTGGTTTTTTCCTAAGAGTCCCGGTTTTGGAGTTACACAAGAGCAAAGTTGTAAAAAATCGTGGGCGTAGTGACGTCACTACGCGGAATTCCCATTTAAAACAACGTATTTTGGGCCAAAGTCTCACCTCCGAAACAATGGGATTTAATTAGAAACCAAAGGCATCTTTCTTCTCAGCTCATCAAATACTTCAATTTTCTTTATAAAAAACACAACAATTCAGACCCTTGCAACTGCCCCATTGCAAAATTAACCAAAATCAATTTTCAAATATTTAAGAACACGCAAATATTTTTGGCCAGGTTTTTGGGGGTAAATCCTCCTACGTGCGCCGCACAGTGTGGGATATGACCGAAATAGCTAGACAAAAGTCTTCCCTCCCTTGTTCATGATTAAAATCATGGTTTAGGGGGTTTTTTAGGTCGCTGATTTCGAATATGAAGTCAGATTTTTAAAATTCTAACGTCTAACGTAGTTTTGATAAAAGTATTTAAACAATTATCGTCAGTTTCTGCTCTTTGAGCCATTATTTTTTTGCAAGAGCTGTTTTTTCCGCCCGGAACCACAAAATTTGCGTCAAAATCTGACTTTCAAATTATTTTCGAGAAGAAAAATAAAAAACTTTCAAATGACATTTGATAAATTAAAAAAAAAAAATGCATTAAAATGTATCGAAATAATTTCATCGGAGGCGAAACGTGCAATGTGGCAACACTGGCTTTTCTCCATTTAAATATGTGCAAAATAATCGATTTTTCTCGAAACAATTAATTCCTTGAAGAAGCGATTATTTTAAATCGATTCAAACGGAGAAATGCGGCGGAAAAAATTTCGGAGGCGGGAATCGAACCCAGGATTTCGGACTGGATGTCCAGTACATATCCACTAGAGTAACACGCAGGTATGCGGAAAGTGCACGTGCGACGAGCATAGTAAGAACACAGCGCCACTTGGACTGTGAGACAGCGTGTGGCCGAGCCGTGAGCATCACAGAGGAGAAAAACATCGTCAAAATCGAGTGGAACGCAGTTACTAAAATGAAGATATCTCCGAAGGTTGCAAAAAGTTGCAACTAAACTTTAGATGGATTTGTTCTCTGAGATACAGGCTTTCATATTATCTAACGCTTTTAATGGGTAAATGCGGGTAACAAAAGTTACGATCTAATAAAAATGAGGTTTCGCGGAAAAATTACGTCTAAAAACCATCACTCTTTCAGCTTGAAAAAAAACTTTAAATAAGGTCTACAATGAAAATTAATGTGTCAAAACGCATCTACATACCTTCCTCTACGATATTCATTCAATAGTTGATTTGTTTTTTCACTTAATTAGACAGTAAATTGACATAAACTATTCAGCGTTAACAATGGCTTCCAACTGTTTACATCAGTACCACAATCAAGCGTAGATTTCGAGCTCTGTAACTATTTACCTCATCATAAAATCGTAACATTGATGCATATATTCGTGATCAGTATACTCTCAGCTATCATTTAAGACCAATTTTACCTCATTTTGATCACATTGATTTTTCGACTTTTGTCTAGCTATTTCGGTCATATCCCACACTGTGCGCCGCTCTATGGTGCCTTATACTCATTTAAGGGGAGTGGGACAGCCTATCTCAGCCCATGTTAAACCATCAATGTTTAAGGAACATTTTATGAGAAACTACTCAACCGATTTTCAAAAACTTTAGCTTGTTTGACTTGTGTTGTTACCCTCTTCACTTTGACACGGGGTTTTTTGAAAATCTTGAATTTTGATAATTTCACGATTTTTTGAAATTTGGTTCCAAAAATGCATTATTTTTTGGTACTTGAAAATTCACAAAAATTCAGGGAAACAAAATTTTGAAAAAAGCCAGTGTTAAAATATGCAGGGCACTATCACAAATCAAATGAGCCAAAGTTTTTGAAAATCGGCCCAGTGGTTGCTGAGAAAATGTACCTCTTGTGTGAAAAAACACAAACTCGGGGAAAACACAATTTAAAAATTCCGGAAAAAAAACACTTTAAATGCAAAATGCACTTAACACTGATTTTCTTTTTTTAATGAAATTATTCTTACAGAGTAGACTCATCAAAAATAAGTGAACTTGGTCTTAAATTAAAGCTGATGATGTATGGAACAACTTTAGCTGAAAAAACGAATTTTTAAAATTTTGACCGAAATCCCTGTCCCACTCCCCTTAACTACCGACCATAAAGTCGAAAAATGAAGTAACGAGGAAGTAAAATCTGACAATGCTAGTTGATAGTTAATGCGAGATAGTTTAGAGATAATCTCTTCATTTGAGCAAAATTGGACTTATACTTACGGATTATGGGCCTGCAAAGTTATGCACATACGCGACTCCAAATCTTTGCCTGTGAACGATCGTAATACAGTAATTGTAATCATTTCATTGTAACTTTTTTCTTTTCCGATCAAATCAATTTCTGTGACCATACCATTAATCTTAAAGATAAGACAAACATTTTACTTTCCATTAATTTTACTTTAGACCTTATTATAAGGTTTTCAGCTGGTGCTCAAAAACAGCGTTAATTTTAACGTGAAATTTCCTGAAAAGTCATAATGGACTGCCAAAGTTTTTGTATGCATGCATTTGTTCCCTGAAGTGACTCTAGAATGTTGTTTTCCACATCTTTATCGATTGATCCACCAAATATCTCGTCCAATCTCGTCCCCATCTGAAAGTTATGATTTTTCAAAGTATGCGCGTTCCGTGCATTGATTTGATTTGCTGGGGCGGCCCTTCATGGTACCGAACGCCCATTCAACTTTAGTTTGACCGAAAAACAAGTGAAAGGTGTGCTTCGTGGCGTTCTTTGGGCCGCTGATCACGAATTTGAAGTCCGTTTTTCAAAATGTTCAAATCCGTGATGCCGGCTAATCGGCTATGTAGTAAGCAACGACTTATGACCAAAAAACAGGTGGAAGGTGATGTTTTAGGGGTTTTTTGGGCCGCTGATCAGAAATATGAAGTCCGTTTTTCAAAATTTTCGAATCCAATATGGCGGCTTTATAATAAGCAATGAGAAAAAAATATTAATTACTTATGATTAGTCTCCTCACATCTTAAAGTTGCACTAAAAATAAATTAGGCTTTTAAAGCGAGTTCTTTACAGGATTCAGAATCCTCCCCCACAGGAAGATTGAATATGGAAGACCAAACCCCTAACCCCTTTAACAACACCTTTCACCTGTTTTATGGTCAAAATTCTTTGCTCACTCTATAGCCGCCATCTTGGATTTGAACATTTTGAAAAACGAGAACCGCTACCTATCACAGCACATTACACTTGTTTTTTAGTCAACATTTGTTGCTCACTTTATAGACGCCATCTTGGATTTGAAAATTTTAAAAAACGGACTTCAAATTCGCGATCATCGGCCCAAAGAGCCCATGAAACAACACCTTCCACCAGTTTTCAGGCCGACCGAGACTTAATGGTAGTTAAATGTACATTGTACATTTGGCACCATAGTGCGCCGCAGAGTGGCTTAAAACCATGACCTTTTCCGGACCAAATAAGCTGTTGTTTTCTGGCACTGAAGAAACTAGCTTTAATATTTTCTTTCGGAAACCATGTTTTTTGAGGCGTTTTAATAAGCTCTGAGAAGAGGGATTTTACAAATTTGTATGGTATCTCGCTCTTTCTTGTTGATATAATCTTGAGTCTGGTTCATGAAATTATATGTCTGGGAAATTTCATACTTTGATCCAATGTGCGCCTTTCGCCGTTGTCTTTTCAAGTCTTTCACTGTCGCATTCCCCCGCAAATCAACTAGTTAGCTCCTACGAACAGGTCAACGATCTATCACCATGTCGCATAGCTCAGAGCGTCACACCAAACGTTAATCAAACGTTATCCAAGCAATCCACCCGGCAACAATGTATTCGCGTAAAAATACAACGTAGGATATAAATAAAGGCGTATTTTTACCAGAATCGCTCTAACATCCCGTCCCGTCCCGTCGCGCTGCCGATACCGTCACTACAAGCTCTCTCACCGATGTTGCAAAATTTCAGGATTTTTTTTTTTTTTTTCTAGTTTCTGAGTCATAAAAATTGATGTCTGTCTGTTTTTGTAAAAGTTAAGTTATTCATTCTATTACTTCTATTACATTCATACTTTCTTCTTTATGATATGTACTCCCATGATTTCAGTGTCATAATGGCCGTTAGCTTACGAATAAACATCAAATCTAGACACCTTAATTTTCTTAACGTTTTGTTCACTTCCGTTCTGTTTGTTTTTTAAACGTGATTCCGAAATAAGGTCAATATTTTTCTAAGAACGCAAACGATTTTTCGGATTTAAAAAAAAAAAAAATTATGGTACTTATGATTTGAAATATTTCCGTTTTCCCCGCTCATTCGAAAATGATTTATTTCTTCATCGGAGAAAGTTTAATTATGGAAGGGACTAAAAACAGAAAAGCGTCCAAATGAGGTGTACCTGCGTCTGCTTATAGCAATAAAGCGGTTGCAAAGGTCTGACATTTTGTGTTTTTTATTAAAAAAGTGATAGTATTTGATCAACTGAGAACGATGGTGCATTGCCTTTGGTTTTCTCCTAAGTGTCCCAGTTTTGGAGATACACCCGTTTAAAGTTGTAAAAACCGTGTGCGTAGTGACGTTACTATGCGGAATTCCCGCATTTAAAAACAACGTCTTTTGGGTCAAAATCTCATCTTCGGAACAATGGGATTTAAGGTGGATCCTCAGCGTTTAGTTCCATATTCTGCCACCAGAAAAAAATTCGTTCTTTAAATGGAAAAAAATAATGGTAAACGCAAAAAAATGAAAAAAAGGGCTTCGATGGGGTCTCGGAAGCAATCTAAGGAACATTTTAGTACAAACCGCATGCGAAAATGTTACGAAATAAGCGAGAAACTATTGAATTTCGTAAACCCCCTAATGGCGTCCAATATAGAACTGGACGCCATTAGGGGGTTTACGAAATTCGTTTCTCGCTTATTTCGTAACATTTTCGCATGCGGTTTGCACTAAAATGTTCCTTAGATTGCTTCCGAGGCCCCATCGAAGCCCTTTTTTTCATTTTTTTGCGTTTACCATTATTTTTTTCCATTTAAAGAACGAATTTTTTTCTGGTGGCAGAATATGGAACTAAACGCTGAGGATCCACCTGAATTAGAAGCCAAAGGCATCTTTGTTCTCGCAGCTCATCAAGTACTTTTATTTCCTTTATAAAAAACATAACATTTTAGAACCTTTCAACTACCTCATTGAAACTTTCGTTATTTTTAGACATAATCGAAACCGCGGGGTGCAATCAGTTCAATCTGTGAAATTTTGTTTGATTACGATTAAAGTCTATTTAGTTCAGTTTTTAAACACTGTTCAAAGGAGGCATCTTAATTGTCAGTAATGGTTCCGACGTTTTTTGTGTGATGAGGGGGGGGCAACATGTTTGGCATCATAGGAGGTAAAGTTTTCGAATCATTTCGTTATAAAAAAAAAAAAAAAAAAAAAAAAAAAAAAAAAAAAAAAAAAAATTGAGGCCCCGTAGGCAATGGCGACTCGAGCAATTTGGCGATGGTGTTTTCCCGCCATTTCACTCCAAGTTCCACAATTGATTGTTTGTAAAGCGCTTCTGATAAAATGAAGGAAAACCATTGTTGCCAGATTGCATGCTACGCCACTGCCTCGGAGTTGCCACCACCAAAACATTGTATGGAGAAAACGCTCCAAAATTGCCTCGTCAAGCTATACTGTGACTAACTGTAAAATGCAGCAATCATTATTGTCCGATTTTACCGCAATGGAGCTCTTGCAAACTTTGGCTACAGGGGACAGAAGAGTTGATTCTTGCATAAAAACCTGTAAACATGACGATCAGTACCTACTCTAAAAAATCACGAAATTCACTCTCAGAATCGCGCTTAATGGCGGAGAGACGCAGGTATCATGGGAGATCCCTATCTAATTTGAGACATATCCCTGTGTTTCCGTAGAGAAAGTGGCAAATTAGACAGGAATCTCCCATGATACACTTGCGTTGGACCGCCATTACGATCTTGCCGTTATAGTAGTTTCGTGAGTCTATTATTGAACTTTAGACTTTGATCGTGTGATTTTCGTGATTTTTGCTGATCTTTACATCAGATTGGACTATTTATTTACTAATAGAAAAATTTTGCCAGAGCCCCATTACGATAATCTCACATCGAATCATGAAAAATCAGCTCAACGGCAAAATTGTCACTTGAATCAAAAATTGTCTTTTCATTAAAATGACTGTCAATTATTTTTCGGTAATAATTTAAAAATTCTTTTCAACAATTTCTTTTTTTGACCAAAAAAGCAACTTTTAATTGAAAAAGAATATAAAAATCTCGTCTTCTTGTGTGCGTTACAGCACGTTAAAAAAATGGCGGAAAATTACATTTTTAAGCATATAGATCAAAAAATAACACAATGATTTTTTTTACTATTTTTCCAACCAATAGGGCGACTAGATGAATTGAAAAATTCATGTTTCGTCAAAAAAGAAAAAATTGTGCAGTGAGGGGCTAAACAAGATTGGGTCTTCTTATAGGCGGATACAAAAGCTAGTCTTTGTATCTCTCTCTCCTCCCGCATGCATGCCTTTTGAAAACGGGCGTTAAATAAGGACAGAGCTCTAGGTAGAACTGAAATCACACTATGACCCCACTGATCCTTTTTGAACCCATGTGATTAAACGGTCGGAGAGAGGGAAAGAAAAATTCCTGGACCCGCCTTTGGCGCGTCTGTTGCAAACTTGAGATATCAACTTTATTTTTTTAGAAAAGTTCCAAAATACCCCTCCTAACTTAAAACAAGACTTTAAAAAACGGAGTCGTTATGGTGACGTTACATACCGGCGCGGCGCCTCCGTTTCAACAATAGAAGAAGTAGTCTTTTATTAAATCTGACCGTTTCTCTGCGGACCAGTGTTGGGCTAAATTGTCTTTTGAATAATCATGGCAAGTCCATATCAGGTCATGGCAAGTCATGGCAAGTCCATATTAGGTCATGGCAAGTCATAGCAAGTCCATATCTTAATAATTAACTAAAGTTGTTCACATTATTCTCAACTTATTTCTTTTAGTAAATCGTAGTTTTAACGCTAACAGTCAAGCATCTTACCACCGATGAGTATACAAGTAGTGCTAAAACTTCGATTTAGTAATAAGAATAACATGAGAAAATAATACAAATAACTTAGTTAATTATTTTTACCAGACACTACTACGGACGTCCGTTCTCAGTATGGACGGAGTGAAGGATTAAAGTTACTTTGGCACTGAAGCGTCCGTGCATCACCGAAATTATAGGTCCAGTTTCGAAAAATTACAAAAAAGGCCTTTGGAGTCTTTCGTCGATTTTAAATCAGAAAATGGCTCCCCTTCAATTGTTCCCATAGCAAAAGTTAGTAAAAGACTCGTTACGGGCGTACGTCAATCCAGTGCATGTAAAATAATCGATTCTTGAGTAGGTAATTTACCTCTATCTTAAAACAGATTTTTTAAATTAAATTGATTTAAATGCAGGACGTGACGTCACTATTTGGCAACACCGGCCTGAACTTTTGTCTACTCAGCTGTTACATTTGAAGCAAGTATGATATGAAATATTTAAATATTATAAACTGATTTCAAAAATTTCATTTTTCTGAAAAGTTATGATCGTTTCTTACGATACTATTCGGTCATCCTGTATAGGTCTGACAACTGTGAGCCCCCCCCCCCTGCATACCCTTTCACTCAAAAGTTGAGCGCGGGGAAAGAAATTGCCTCCTGCAGGCGGGATGGTTGGAAGGAGGCAAAGGAGCGCGCAGCCTCAAGTGACATGAACCGTAACTGCGGAGCGCCAAGGCGTTGGGAAGCGTGGGGGGGGGGGGGGGGGGGGGGGGAGTTGCCACGTCACGTCGCCGCTAAAAATGCGAGAGAGCGCACGGAATATTGACAAAATGTAAATTATATTCTTTGAAAATCGTTCGATCGACTCTGATGGAGATGCAACCGGCGGAGGTGTAACCCCTTCCCCCTCCCCCGCCCTTACTCGCACCACAGCCCCCCCCATCCGTTTTAACCATCGTTTCATCCCTTCTCGGAGGGTAGTGGAGAGGTGAGGAGGAGGAGAAAGGGTAGTGGATCCTCACGCGGACCTCTTTTCAATCAAAGTTTCAATCAATTTCCCTTTCAGCACGAATTTTAATTATCCGATCTCGCATCGGTCTCTCTGCTCCATCCTATCTCATCCTTTTACTGTGTACAGAGGCGGATCCAAACCCCCTCAAACCCCTCAAACCCCTTCAAATCTACAAGTATGCAACTCGCAACAAAAGCAAAAAAAACGAGAATAATTTTGACTTGAAGAGTTTGTTATGATCATCATTCTTGTAGATACTCTATTAAAATTACTTGAAAGCAATCCCTAAAAGTGTCGTTAAAACTTCTAAAATTATATTTAAAACGTACTTAAAACATGCCTTTTTACTCATCAAAAAATTCCCAAAAAGTTCGCAATACATGCCTCCAAAAGATGTCTAGGCAGTCGTTACTTTTTTGCAAAGCTTTGAGGCCGAATATCAAGGGCTTCAATTGATACATTGAAGCGATATATATCGCTAACGCGATATATATCCCCATCCGTGACGTCACAATAAATTATCTTACATTGATGAGGTTGAGGGGGTAGGGGCACTGACGAATAGACTCGTTTAGCGCGGACGTCAGACGATCGAGCTGTAGCGCGCATCTGGCTCTAAGCTAGTACTACTGTCTTGAGCCCCCTTTGTTGTTGTATAATAAGTGGCGTTTTAAAAACATACTCAGCAAGATCGCCTTTTAATTTCGAAGAAAAAAGTATACGAAAACAATTCGAGGTGGATTTAAAAAAAAAATAAAAATAAAATAAATAAATAAAATATGTAATAATAATTTCTAGGGTATTGCACTGCCATTTTGAAAAGACGTGGAAGAATCCCCGGTGTACAGCGGTTGACTCTATAAATACATGGATAATAATGCACGAGAGTCATGCGGAAGTTAAGAAACAATTTGAAACCCCAGTGACTGTTGACGGTGACTGATTCAGCCCGATGACGGGCGATTAGGGGATCTGTGGCTGACTGTTGACTTCTGTGGCGTCCAACCGAACGAGACTATTCTTCCAAAAACGACAAAAACAATTCCGAAGGCAATGCTAATACAACATTTAGCGAATGTAAGAGGGGGAGGGAGACAACTCCAAATTCTGAAAAAAATCAAATATCATCCTGCGGGCTGATTCTACTCTTCTGGGCGAGACGAGGCGAGATAGCGTAAATCGACCAATCCTTTTGGATTAAACGGCGTCACGTGACAGATTTCGAGTCATTCGATAACCGGAGGAGTCATTTTTTTGAAATGAGCGACTCAAATGTATTCAAATCTGTCACGTGACGCCGTTTGAACCAATGGGAATGATCGATTAGCGCTACCTCTCCCCGTCTCGTCCAAAAGAGTACGGCCAGCCCCCTGGTCTGCTCAGGTAAGAGGTGCGAAAGATTTCGTCAAAAGGTCAAAAAACACAAACATACTCTCTCCAGCTCCACCACGCAATTTTTGATTTCTGATGGGGAAACAATGTTACTGAGGGGGCGAGGGGGGACGAAGGGGCGCTCAGTGGCTTCACCCAAAAATGACACGAGGTAATGAACAAGAACATGCAAGTGAAGGCAAAAGTGCGGTGGGAGGTGAGGAGGGGAGCGACAACGGCAGATTATGAAATGAACAGATATCTACCTGGTCAGGTGGGAGGGGTGGAGAATGTAATGGTGACCGGGGGGTTAGGGAAGGGGTGGGATGGATGAAGGCGGAGGGTGGGTGGGAAAGGGAAGGGAAAGGGAAGGGAAGGGGGGTGAGACAGCTTCAGCCCACTTGCGCTTTCAGTGTCGAGGCGAAAGACGGTTGAGGATCGATACAAGCGACGGCGCACTGCCGTCCCTGCAGGATTGCCAGCTTGTACGAACTTCAGTCTACGCTTCACGTTTGAAGTAAACCGGGGAAAAAGTGATTTACTCGATCAGTTCGGCAACTCCGCGTCCCTGGCTCTGTGAGTGACCTCGTTCGTAACAACCCGCCAACAGTATATCTCTCCATCCCGCGACGATCGCAGGGCTCAACACAGGGTCAATCGGAAACAAGACGATCCCCAAAACACAAAATCCTCCCCTCGTGCCAATACAGCCCTCCGCGCCCCATTAAAAAAAAAAAGAAACAAAAACAAAACGGGAATACATCGCCCTGGAAACATCTTTTGGAAGCGTGTGTCGTGTCGTTTCGGGAAAAGAAAATAATAATAATAATCATAAGAATAATAATAAAAAAGTGATATCAATAATAAAAAATAAATAAAAATTAAATAATAAAACGCAACCCTGTCACTGTGATCACCGACATGAGCAAGAGTAAGGCCCAGCGTGTTTAACGAAGGGAGAGGATAGCAAATCGAGAATTGTTTCTGTGATATAGAGCAGCTTCGTTTTAAAAAATAAAAATTTTAAAAAAATATATATATATATTAAATAAAGTAGTTGGTTAATTTTTACTTAGTTTCTTTATCAGAATCCCCTGTTACCGTCTCTATCTCTCTATCTCTCTGTGTATTGTTCTGTGAGTTTGTATCCCGATTGTGACGAGTGCGATTGTGAATTGGCTATGGTATCTTCCGCGAAATGTAATCGGGAGTGAAAAGAGAGTGCCCATCAGAGTGGAGTTTTGTTGATCTATGGTACAGCAAGAAGTTGACGTTTTAGGAACATGTCACAATATGATGGGCTATGGACAAACCAATCAAGGGTACAATAAATTATTCACTCAGGTGAGGTATTTATACAACTCTTGTTTCTCAAACTGAAAACAATTGTCGTGCCAGGAACTTCCGTTTGTAGATTTGAGTCCGTACAAAGCTCTTTTCAGAATAGAAGGCGGAGCCGAGCTACAACGTTTCACAAATTATGGTCTTTAATTGCTCACATCCCGAAGGTTTACATTTTGATTCACAAAAGTTTCAAAAAACTGAACAAAAACTTTCAAAACCACCTTTGTTTAATTTAATCGCGCTCAAATATAGTAACGTTCCAGAGGATTCAAAAATTAACGCAGGTCGGATCTAGCTTCTCTTCTAAAACAAGCTTTTACCAGAGTCTAGATCAAAATGGAACTCCTTGGTACGATATTAATGGTCTTAGTTCCTCTTTTAATTCACATTTTTTGAATCCTCAGCACCTAGGTGAAACAGATTTTGTTTTCCCTTTCAGAATGGTATTTCTCAGAACCTCAACCCGTCTAAAATAAACAACAACAAAAAACATACATAGTATAGTACCTGGTCTACAAAATTTCAGGTGGACTAACGACACTAACGTAATACAATTAATAAACATTCGAAGGTTCTTATGTCTCTAGAAAGATCACGCCTTATGTTGTATCACTGGCGCAACCAGGATCTCTTCCATCTCCCTCATTTCCCATTTGAATGTATAAGTAAGAAAAGGGCAGAAAGAGGGGGTTTTAGCCCGTTGTCCACCCTTGTCTAACATACGTTTTTTAATGGAGAAAAGAGAGATGAAGAAACTCTCGATGCGCTACTGTGTTGTATGCCTGTATATGGGTCCTTAGTCTGCAGTATAGATACCGCTTTATTGGTGGTGTAAAATTGATTGACACAGTGGATTCGTAAATTAGTAAAATTCGTGTGCTAAGTGAATGATTAAAACAAGTTTTGATGTTGTAATTCAAACACCTCGTATCCAAAACAAGAATGTGCAGTGTTGCTTGCTTGGCAGCTGAAACAAACTTTGAGGTTAACTTTGCAGGGACCAGTATTGATTTCTAGTTGAGTGCCAGTTTCTGCCTTGAGTTCGAATAACGGCTCTCTCGCTTCGTAAAATTGAACACATAACATCACACACTACATGATTACTGGTATAAATATGATGATTATTTTCTCAGGGTATGAAAAGTATATGAAATATATATTATTGTGAATAATGTGTGGAATGTCATTCCTTGATTTGTTTAAATCGAATGGTGGTGCTTTTCTCACGGAGCAAAGCATGGCAGCTATTGGAGTGGGGACGTAGGGTCAATCAATCATTTGTAATAATCGCATAATTAACTTGCTGCAGATCCCAATTCCATAAGCATATTCTATCACTATATTATATGTATAAACAAAGCTCAAAATTAAAGCTAATGCAATTAGTGCAGTGCTCGTTGAGATGTCTCTTATGAACAACATCTTTGAAAGGTGTTGAGATGTCTCTTATGAACAACATCTTTGGAAGGTAATCCCTGTTCAATTATTTTCAATTTGATGATATTGAATCCTGCCTCAAGGCCCTTGCATCTGACAAATTTCAAGATAGATTCCAAGAAAAAGATCGGATTCTTTGTGTGATTCGTATTGTGTTAATCTTAAAATTTTCATCTGTTTTGACTTATAAGTTATTTTAAAACTCGAGCAACCATCAGGCAAAAAAGGTTATTTCGGCTGAGCGGACAATTTTTTCGCCCTGAGGGCTCTACTTGGACGATTCCTATATGGATTGACTGCTCGAATTGGAATGGATTTTCTATTTTCAAAACATCATTTTATAAATTCCAGGGGTTTTGCACTAGCAGTCCACGTTATGAGGTAGACATCTTTTAATAAAGGTTCAGTTTCCACCTTATGTTTTAAAACATTTTTCAGGTTTTTTACGAGCGATTATTCAAATACAATAAATCGATTTTCGGTAAGATTCCAATTGAACTTTGTTGGGTCAGGCACCAGGTATGACATCAGGAACAAAAATTACTAAACAGAATGGAAACGCAATGAGCAACAGAGCTGACACAAATTGTGTCAAATGTTAAACACTGTTCGTGGTGTTGCATACCCTGGTCGGGTATCTGTCCTCGCTGCTCAATGGTCTGAGGTCGAAAAAAAAGTGGCCAAAATTAATGAAAAAAAAACATCAAAAATCATCGGTTTTGGCCTTCCTAGCTTGATTTAAAATTTTCCAGTGTCAATATTAAGTTTAAATTACTTGTTGAAAGTCTGTGATTAAAAGGAAAGTTTATAAATGATTAAACGATCAGAAAACTTTTTGATTTTTGGTTACTTCATGACGATCGCAGACCATAGTGCGCCGGAACCAGTGGCGTAGCGTACCAATTGGCAACATTATACTGTGTCCATTTAAACCCATGTAAAAGGTTGAATGCGAAGGTGTTCACCGAACACCCAAAAGATCGATATTTTTCATGGGTTTAAATGGATGAACTGCAACGTTACCGAATGGCACGCTACGCGACTGGCTGGAACGTAAATAGACTCTAATAATTTTTCTCGTCATTGCCTTAAGCCGAGGACAGTATTGAGGTGATTTCAGTCGAACCCTTTCCAGGTTTTAATCCGATGGATTGGGCCACTAGTTGCTTTTCGGGAACGTCGAGTTTTCAGAATTTTAAACGTAAATAAAAAAAATTCCCAGAACGTCAACACCTGATATTTTTTTCTTTTTTTCCCTTTAATTTTTGAGCCCTAAATGAACAAAATCGGTTGAGAATTAAAACCATAATATTGGAAATTCATTTCGCCATAAGCTTAGTGAGTGCGAGTGAGGCAGATAGACATAAAGTATTACTCGCACTCCCTAGAACTCACTAAGCTTATGGCGAAATGAATTTCAAATATTACGGCTTTAATTCTCAACTAAGAGCAGTGGCGTGGCGTAGCGAGCAATGTGGCAACGTTGCAGTTCGTCCATTTAAACCCATGAAAAAGATCTCTCTCTCTCTCTCTCTCTCTCTCTCTCTCTCTCTCTCTCTCTCTCTCTCTCTCTCTCTCTCTCTCTCTCTCTCTCTCTCTCTCTCTCTCTCTCTCTCTCTCTCTCTCTCTCTCTCTCTCTCTCTCTCTCTCTCTCTCTCTCTCTCTCTCTCTCTCTCTCTCTCTCTCTCTCTCTCTCTCTCTCTCTCTCTCTCTACTTTCATTTGAACACTTATGTTAGTAAAGGATAGCAAAGGGGCCATCATGAGACTTTAACCTCTTTCTCTGTCATTTTCTAACGAACGGATTCAAATGGGGGAGAGAAAGACAAATTCCTGTGTCCGCCCATGTTTGGGTACGAGCCCCGTATGAGGAATTCAAAGATTATGAAGACTATAGACATATGACTTACTATACATATACTTCGGCAGGCGGCCTTGGTACATTTTGCCAAGCTCCTTCAAAAAACTGCATGCAAAGTGCGCATTCCATAAAGCAACTAATCACTTAAGCTTCAGGTGTTTCATAATTCATCACATCGGTGCAAAGCAAAATTATATAGCTGAGTGTGACAATACATCCAAATATCATAGGAAAATTAAGTCTTGAATAATCTTTTTTGCACCGGTGCACCGGTGCAAAAAAGATTATTCATAAAACCGCAAAACCACTGTGCAGGGTGTCGCACTTCGGTGAATAAAAAACGCCCCAAACCGCAATTCTTTTCAATCGTTTTTTTATTACTGATCAAAGAACCACCCCCACTCCTCCTTTAAATAAGGAAAATGGTGTCACCTCGGTTTTCCTCTTTTGTAAGGAAGTAAATATATAGTAGTCTTTTCTCAAAAATATTTCGAACCACTTGCAATTATAGGACTTTAATACATATAAAGTCATACATCTACTATCAAAATGGTAAAATTTCAAGTACAGCTACTATTAAAAGAACTTACATACAGTTCATCCACTATCAAAAGGCTTTATTTGCAAACTATCTAACCATTTTAAGGCATTTTGTTAAATGAACGTGGGTTCTAACTTATCCTTCTTTTAGAGGATAATCTACAACCAAAAGAGCGCCAATCAAATTGGCACACATCATATTGTTTAACGCACCGACATTTTTTCCTCGCCCCGCAGAACTTTTCGTCGACCTTTTGAAATTGGAAGACACATAAACAGGAACTCGTGCAATTTGTCAACAAAGTTTTTCCTCCATTTGAATCTATATACAACAATCTATTGTTAGAGGTCGAGCATAGCCTCACCATCGAATCGATTGTTTTTTATAGAATCAAATTGAGGAAAAACAGTGTTGTCTAATCGAACGAGCTGCTGCTGCTTCAATGGTCTACACTTACTATACAAACGCTGATCGACATTCACTAACAAGCCTCTGCCGCTCTTAATGGAGAACAAGATACATAGTTTACCGGAGAAAAATTGCTGTCATGCTCAGAAATCCAATATCCGTACGTTTGTATAACTAGCATCCGACGACTCGAATGCACATACATCTTTCAATTCATTCCACTAGAGCCTTTCATTTTCTTCGATTTCATTCCAATTTTGTTTTCCTTTTAATTTCACTTCTTTTGTTCTCTGCACGCCATGCTTCAACAGTTCTGGCACAGAAGATGCTGATACAAATATCTATAAATACAACGGCTGTCTGCGCATCACTGCAACAGAGATGCATGGATGATTGGATGCGCATAGATTATAGATTGCATTTGAGTCATATAGATGTACATTGTACACTCAGCTTTTTCTCAACCACCGCACATACCTGGCGCAGTTTCAAGCTGAATTATGCTCGCAGGTGCCGACGTCCTCTTTCTCAATCACCATGCGTCCACTGATGCTTATAGAATATATGCGGTGTTCAAAGGGCAAAAGATCAGTTAGTTGAAGTAATGCCTAACGGCGGTTCCAGCTAGCTGATGGGGGTATCAACTCGGTTCTTCTGTTCTGTACTCAGAACAGAAGACTAAGCGGTAGGAGTTTTGGTGAATAGGGTCACTTCGGAGTGGAGGAGTCTCACATGCTCCTTTTGACCATCAGAGAGGAAGGCTATAAAAGCGTTCTTCGGCCGGGGGGGGGGGGGGGTTGCAAAAGATAAAAGATAATTATAGGCGTCACCGTTTCCAATATGGTTTCAGGAAATATCGTCTTCTTTTTTCCCCCGTCCAAAAAGGAAAATTTTACCGAAAAAAACTACTACTTTTTGGTTACTGTCTTCAAATTTGAGTCCAAACATAACTTCGTCCGTGCAATTGAATTATGATTGTTTTTCTTTTAGAAATCTTAAATTATCAATTCATCCGCTTGAATATGTATTAACTTTAGCGAAAAACTCTAGACGAAAGGAAGGACATATCATTCATAATCTTAACAAAGGAAAGAGTAATAAGAAGCTTTCGTGTATTTTTAAACTCAGACATTATGGAACAATCTATATAAGAGTAAATTTAAATTCTTACAATCATTCGCTTATCATTTAAGTAAAAAGAAAACAGCGAGCTCCTCATTTAAAATAACATTTTGAATCCGTGAGAGCAGCTGTAGCGAGCGATCCAGCCTCCGCAAAGTACACTGAAAAAAAAAGCGATAGTCATAGTACCAGATTCTAGTCATATTACCAGAAGCACAATGATATAAGAACGACAGAAAGCCTCGTACTTTGACCAGAAAATTTTGGTGATAGTACCTGGATATGGTCAAGGAACTAGAATTTCCTAAAAATTTTCAAGAACTTTGGTACAAACACTGGAATTCTGGTAATTGTACTATGTCTTACGTAGGATTATATACTGTCATGCTTCTGGTAACCTTTTCTTTTTAGAGTGAATTGAAGTAAGGAAATTTCCGGACATTATATATTTCAATTTTTTAAGGCGCAAATGATTTTTGTTTTGTTTTTTCGTTGACAACCGCGATTATACAGTCCTTCGTAAGACTCCAAGTAAAAATTCTGTAAACCGCGAACGGATAAAAAAATGCGGCTTACTGCCAGAAATGTTGACATAGTAAGAAGTAAGAGTCACCGTATCAAACAAGTAGGTAGACAAGCCTCAACAAAAGCGTGTATTCCCTGCGCAGCGTTAAGATGAAAGGTTTGCTTAAAAGAGAATAGAAGAAGAAGGAAAGAACAAAATTAATAGTTTATGAATCGAACCTTTCACTAAATTTTGTCTTTCTATCTTCGATAGAATTCGTGGCGTATTATAAAAGAGAGGAACTGACTTTTTGAACAACCTTTTGAATTGGATTTTTATTCAGGACGGAATAGAGCTCGGTGGGCTCGAAATTCATGCGCAGACGTTAAAACGCCCTCAGGGATCAGAAAATTGTATTTATGGACAAGATTTGATATGACGAGAGTGCATGATTCATTTTACGGTATATATATGAGTCTGATTAAGGAAAGCAAAAAAAATGTAGAACGGCACTGAGTAAATGTAACGTTGGAAAATGTTACCTTTCTCAACCGGTAAGAGGATTTGCAGGATCTCCCTTTTTTTTTTTTTTTTTTTTTGTGAATAGCCGCTCAACATCTTCCTCTAAAATAAGCCTAGTTGGATGTGCAATAAGTCTGTAACACACTTTTGCTACGGCGATATGGAGGGTCGATTCTAGTGTAAAATCACATAAAAATCACATTGGAAGCATCAAACAGTTATAAAATCCATTCATAAACCCGCAAAACGCGTTTTAAGGAAAGCCTAAGATGGCGGGCGAAGGGGCGAATCAACCCTGCATGCATGCACCACGAACACCAAAAGATGGTTGACGGCAGCAATTTATAATGTTGGTTAGAATTCTGCGTGGTTTTATCCAGTAAATTTGACTTTCTCGTTATTGTTTGTGATTACTATGGTGTTAAATTACGTTCTTTGTCGATTTGCCGGAATCTTGAAACGAAAACGCTGGGCAATTACCTACTTTGTCGAATGCCGTCGTCGGCCATCTTTGCTGCTCGCGGTGGATGCATGCAATGCTGGCTCACCCCTTCGCCCGCCATCTTAGGCTTCCCTTAAAACGCCTTATGCGGAGTTATGAGTGGATTTTATGTCTGTTTGATGCTTCCAATGTGATTTTTACGTGATTTCACACTAGAATCAACCCTCCATATCGCTGTAGCAAAAGTGTGCAACAGACCTATTGACTATCCAAAAACGTGATTTGTGATTTATCGATGTCACCTATGCATACCAAATGTAGAGCTAAGAATCGATCTTCAAACGGTTCACTTAAACCATAGAATAATCGATACTATTACATAGATTCAAATGGAAAAAAAAACAAACTTTGCCGATGACGTTAAAGTACTTCAAGATGAAATAGAAATACAAATAGGTCTGTTGCTGCGCCTTAACTATACTTAAACGCTTTTTGCAACGGATTCCTTCACAAAAGTGTCAGGCTCAACCGCGAACCGTTTCACTACCTGCTTACAAAGAAAAAAATTAATGTTGTCTCGCTCGAAAAGTGGGCAGCTAAATATTCCTTCACTGCGGTGTTGATTTTGCATATACTCTTCATTGAAGGCGCTCAAGGAAACATTATTTATTAAATATTAATAATTCATAGACGGAACTATTGTAACTTTAAAAAAAAAAAAAAAAAAAAAAAAAAAAAAAAAAAAAAAAAACTGAAATTTTGGGAGGCAGATCTAGACACACAAACGAATGTACAAGGGGATTGAAAGGGTTAAAACTATTGCATGTTTTCCTTGCAAAATTGAGGCTCCTTATTCTGCTTAAAGTTTATTCGTGCATGTATTTGTCTCCCAACTTTCGATTTATCGAAACAACAAGGTCGATTTATCGTTAGAACGCTCGGGGGGGGGGGGGGGGGGGGGTTAGCGGGGGTAGTGGTATTATCAATTTTACAATAAAGAATAAAATAATTATTTCTGAAAACGGTAGAAATAATTTTCTTCCAAAAATTACTATCGGTGAAAGGAAGATTGATTGTAGATCTTTGGTCATGTAAGACAGGAAATACTGATACAACGTTACTTATTGGTATGTACATGAAAATAACTGATTTTGTGATTAATAGTACTGATTTCTGATTCGGCTGCGAAGAAATGACCTCTTTACAGATATTCAAATGGCTATTTTGTGACTTGTAAGAATGTTAAATTTATTTTGACTTTAATCTATAAATTCTTTTCTCTTTTTGTTTTTTAAGGTAAGGCATCAGACTGATTGGCGTGAAACCTAGTGATATTCATGCACCCATCTACTATTTTAAGTGCTCGAAACTGATGTTTTTGTGAGTAAGTTTTCAATTTTGTTAAAATGAAAGTATTCTGATCTTATGATTCTTAGTTTAAAAGCTTTGTGGTGGCTAGAGTTGACTATACCCAAAAGAGTTTTTAGATTCTTTATATTCCTGGAAAAAATAATAGATATTTCAACGGTAAACTAGATGGACTTTTGACTGTTTTGAAGTAATGCTTGCTGTCTAGCATTTGTAAATAAGGTTCTTGCTTTGAATAATCAAAAGTGTTTCTGCATTACCGGGATTTTTATTGAAATAAGTACTTAACTGCGAAAATATATTAAGTTGCCGTTAAAATTGTATTTTCTCCTTGTCCAAATTTTAGCATAAAAGACAATTTAAACGAATGTTATCGAGTGTTGGGGGGAAGGGGGGGCTTGGCTGAGATAAGGAAAAGGTTATGTATCGACAGTATCGAGATTAGAGAGCATTCATTTATCTAGAGTATAGTGTATCTAATGATAGTCAGCGTAAGCAAAACTTGGAGAATTTTAGGGTACAATCTTATAACTTTGCATCATTTCCCAAAGCATATCTAAGAGTTTGTGATTCTTCCACACCCTTTTTACATTCTCAATCTAATGAAATTAGAAAAATTGAGAAAGTATTGCAATGGCGCATAGATTTTTGATGCATTTAGTTTCAATACTTAACCCACTGCGACTAAGTCAATCATGATAATTATAAAATAATTGGCTCTTATCATGCCTAATACTATCCTAAAGAACATCCGTCCATGATATTTCAATATTTATTAACCATATGCAGTAGAGAGGAGTAAATGCACACAATTTCTGTGGCGTCTGTCTGTCTGTCTGTTGTCAAAAACGTAAAACCCAGCATAACTTAGGAACTACTAATCCATATGCATCCAAATTTTGCAGAGATGTTGCTTTTAACGTGCCCCAGAGGGACTTTTACTGTTTTTTGACAATCTTAATTTTTAGGTTAGTTATGGATGAAAAATGGTTTTCATTAAAATCAATGGGAAAATGGGTCAAAAAAGAGAAAAATTTAAATATTACAAAAATGGATCTAAGGATTTGGTTAAAAATATTAACGGGGGGTCTGGGGGTCTCCCCCAGAATTAATTTGACGTGAGAAAGTGTTTGTAGGGTATCCCCTACAGTTTATTTTAAATATGGGTTGAAACAGCAAAAAAAGTGAGGACTAAAGTCGCGTGATAGACCCTTCCTTCTTATGCTTTTTTAACGCACCTCTTTCCATGGGCCAAGAGAGGGGAAGACTTTCTCGATACGCATCTCATTTTTTCCATCTCAACTCATTCAAAAGGTCAAATTCAAAGATACTAACTGTGTATACAATGCGTTGTCCCATATAATAGGCCGCCGTTTTAGTGCGACACGACATCGTGCTTAAAATTGGAGCCTGAGGATGAAATTTTTACTTAAGAGGTTTACCGTAAAGGGTTAGATCCAAATTTTCAGATGCTCTTTATATGGCTACAAATTATCGGTACATGCTATACTGTCCCAATGGGTTCCACAAGGAACATATATTCATTGGTAAGATTTACAAATCAGACATGTACCTAAGGCCTAAATGGGTTTTTCATTCAATTAGATTTTGCGACTTATTAAGTTTCCTGAAGTTCTTGGAGCTTTTAAATGTGATTAAGTATAATTTTGAATTTAGGAAGTGTATCTTTTCATCTCAGAGTTAGGGATCATGAATCAAATTAGAAGTTACTGATCAAAAGTTTGTAATGGAGGTTAAGTTAGGTTTACCGCCACTCCAGTTTGACGCGGGAAAAAAAATTGTGGCGCATCAGTCGCTTTTTGGCGAACCAACACGGAGAAAAAAGACTGGTTAAAAAGACTACCATCATGATAGCTGATTTTGACCTTAGCAAAAAATGATGGTAAATTTCGCCAGAATGATGGACAAAGTCACCAGCTCTGGTGACTTTGTCCAAGCTTTGATGACATTGTCGGTTGTCCATCATTCTGGTGAAATTTACCATCATATTTTGCTAAGGTCAAAATCAGCTATCGTGATGGTAAATTATACCAGTCTTTTTTCTCCGTGAATCAGAGCCGACCTCAGAGTGTTATCCATATCTGCTCTCCATCTACCTTGTGTCTGGTCATCAAGCATACCAAATTTTTTGGCAGGTTCCGAAATGCCCAGAATCAGACATGATGTCGGTAAATTTCACCAATCATACTTTTTTTTATGCACAAACCCTACAATTCTCTTATACGTTCCAATAAAATGTTCGATCATAATACATTCATACATGGACATTTACAGTCGCACATTACATCGAAGAGAACTTGTTGTTAACTTACCTGAATTAGAATTTGAAAATTTGGATCCAATTTCTGAAGGCTAACTTCACAAGAAAGAGCGTGATAGCCCAACGAGCTATAACCGCATGCGGGGGGGGGGGAGGAGGGCAACGTGGGACGAATTTTGTGGAGACACCGGAGAGGAAGGCTTCCTCAGGAAGTCATGATAGAAATTTCTTATAAAGGAACCTCTTATACGGGGGTTCAGTTTATTTGCTTCCTTAATTTTAGCCTTAAATCAAAAGTTAGAGTTGCAGTAAAAGTAGGAGTTGGGCCGTATCAATTTGAAATTGGTTCGAAATGAAGGTGCAAGTGTTTTAAACTGGCTATCTGTATTCAGAAATCGATATAGTTGTTTCTTTTGTATGGATTTGCACGACAAAGAAACGGACACATGACAGAAACGAGCTAAACTGTCTCATCTAGATAGTTACTTTTGAAGTTATTTTAAATTGTGTGTCTAGACCTACACTGAGAGAAATCACACCGGAGAGGAAGGCTTCCTCAGGAAGTCATGATAGAAATTTCTTATAAAGGAACCTCTTATACGGGGGTTCAGTTTATTTGCTTCCTTAATTTTAGCCTTAAATCAAAAGTTAGAGTTGCAGTAAAAGTAGGAGTTGGGCCGTATCAATTTGAAATTGGTTCGAAATGAAGGTGCAAGTGTTTTAAACTGGCTATCTGTATTCAGAAATCGATATAGTTGTTTCTTTTGTATGGATTTGCACGACAAAGAAACGGACACATGACAGAAACGAGCTAAACTGTCTCATCTAGATAGTTACTTTTGAAGTTATTTTAAATTGTGTGTCTAGACCTACACTGAGAGAAATCACTGCTTTAAAAACAAGGAAACCCGTTTACTTGTGACAGTTTTCCTTGCGCGAAGTAAAATTCTGTTGCATGAAGGTGAATTACTGTCACATCAACGAATTTTTTACTTGTAGCAGCTGACATTTTCCTTGGGTTAAAGGAATTTCCCCCGTCAATATTTCACTGTGCAGTTTCTTTAACACAAACGAAATACCTACACCTAGGATTAAATAAAGAATTCTCTCCGTGTATACTATACAGGGTGTCCGGTAAGTCCCGGAACGGCTGCGCCATTTCTTTATTTACACAGATAAAAAAACCAAACTTTGGGAATGCTCCTAGATAAATAAAAACTACTTTTTGGGGGGGGGGGGGGGTCAAAATTTTGGTCGCCCCTCCCGGGGGGGCGGGGGCGCCCCTAATTTTTTTTTTTCAAATGGCAACCCCTATCTTGTGATACCTCATTCGAAAGAGGGTAAAAAACTGAGCATTTTGGCGCAAAGCGCATGTCGATATCTCTTTTAGTATTCGAGATATCGAACTTCAAAATCTATGGAAACCCATTTTAAAAAAATCATAACTCTTATTCAGAAAGTCGCTATTTAAAAAACTAGGGGTCTAAACTACTCTACATAACAAGCTCTTTCCAGGGAAAAACACCTCTGCCCAAAAAAATTAACTTACAGTTCTTGTTTTTTTTTCCCCGCCAAAATTTTTTAAAACATTTTGGCGGAACATTTTACCCTCTTTCGAATGAGGTATCACAAGATAGGGGTTGCCATTTGAAAAAAAAAATTAGGGGCGCCCCCGCCCCCCCCGGGAGGGGCGACCAAAATTTTGACCCCCCCAAAAAGTAGTTTTTATTTATCTAGGAACATTCCCAAAGTTTGGTTTTTTTATCTGCGTAAATAAAGAAATGGCGCAGCCGTTCCGGGACTTACCGGACACCCTGTATAGCCACTCTAAGACACTTGCATTTTCGTTTAAAACTCCAAACTGCCTTTCTTTGGGATAGAACTTACAACATGCAACAGCCTATCCATGGTTATATAGCTCGATGGATAGAAAATTAGTTCGGATCCAATTTTGATTGGCGTCATAACTAAAACGGTTCACTGAACGAACAAAATGTAACGTTGCCAAATGACACGCTTCCCTTTTGATGCTGAGTTGTCAAAATGAGAGGAAAAGAGAGAGAAAGCAATCGATTGAACGGCGGAAATGCGAAGTAGCGAATGACAGGGGAGAGGAGTCGAGAAAGAAAGTTAGATTAAAACTTTGAAAATCTAATTAAGATTTCATTCGATGGAGGTGGCGGAAGAAGAAATTGGAGTTATTTGAATAATCAAGATAACATCGAATTTCAGTCATCGCCGTGATGGGAGGGGGGATAGGGGGCGTTATCGCAGTTCGGCGCCCCTTTGTTTACGTGGCTAAATACACCGAGAACTGAGAACCAAAAGTCCCCATCTTTAATTAACTATTCCCTCAACCCCCCCCCCTTGTACCCAGTCGCGCAGGTCAAAGGTCTCTTCTTTGAAGGTTAGTTACCCACGCAGACTTTTTTTTTTATTATTATTATTTTTATTCGCGCCCGACAGATTGAGAAGGCGAGAAGGCGCGTCTGGGCTTCTAAACAGAAGAAGAGATCTGCAAAATATTAGGTTTTCTTTTGCGAAGCAATAATATTGTCCGTTATAATTTGGTTTTCTTTGGAGGAACATACTCTCTATGTTACGTTGCTCAGTGAGGGTTCACGGAAAAAAAAGATTAGTGAAAATAACCATACGGATACCTGATTTTGGCACCTGCTAGATGTTATGGTAAACTTGACCAGAAGTATGGTATATTTACCAATACTTTGAGTAAATTCGACATGCAATCAGGTAACATCACCTAGTACCTAGTCAAAACATAGTATACTTCTGGTTAGCATTACCATAACATCTAGCAGGTGCCAAAATCAGGTATCCGTATGGTTATTTTCACCGTAGTTTTTTCCGTGTTCTTGAAATGCGATCTATCAAACTATCGCACGTACGAGTATTTACCCCAAAAACCTGGCCAAAAATATTTGCGTGTTCTTGAATATTTGAAAATCGATTTTGGTTAATTTTCCAATTTAAACTCAAAACGCCTATTGCACGGCTTATGGTTGGAAAAGGCGTACACAATTAAGAATTTTGGCTCAAACCAAAGGTCGATAGCGCATTCTTTTACCGAGTTATTGACGCTTATTTTATAAAAAAAAGGCTTGACTTTAAAATAATGCTTAAAAAAAAATGGGCAATTTCTTGCAAGTTTTGACTGTTGGAGCAGTTGCCTTAAAGGGTCTACTTTAACCCCCTTTTTTTGGTTATGCCCGATTTTGCCCGGAACGTATTAAAAATTGCCTTTTTTTTAAAAAGATAGTGCCTAAAATGAGAGATTTTTTCTTGTCCATTTTAAATTAGATGTTAAAGGGTCAAAAATGCACGAAAAAAGAAATTGTTGCCATCAAAATGAAGCACATACCATCTAAAACAACGTCCAGAATCGCTGAAATGTTTGGATGCACCAACGCTTGTCCTTGATGGAAAATGTTGACTGATAAGTAACAGCGCTTCGAGCGGTGAACAACCGCAGGTGCGTCGAGCGCTCAGTTCCATGTTGTCCCCTAAACAGTAGATAAACGTAGATGTTCCGACACATCTATTACGCAATAGAGCGGTTACTTACCTCTCAAAAACCATCAATAGTTTCTCTTTTGGACGACCTTTCAATTTTCCGAATTTTCCGATTTCTTTGTTTGAGTATACCTCGATGGCAATAAATAATCGATCCACTGGGGGGCTCAATTGAATTGAACCCCCAATTAAGGGTTTTTTAGTACCATACAGATGGTCTCAGAGGAAGGGGGGTTGTGATTAGACCTACTTGATGCTCTCAAGGCAACTGCTTGCTCACAAAACTTCTTATTTATCTTTGCATGATGTGTTTTTTGCGTCTGTTGCAAACTTTAGCTACAACTGTATAGAGACGGTCTATTCCGGTATTAAATCATTTGAAAAGAACGTTGGGAGCATCAGATACTCAGATAGTTGCAAAATTTACTGACAAACTCAATTGCGTTTAACAAAATTCCAAGATGGTGATCAAACAAGCTTGTCACGATGGGGGATTCCCATCTCATCGCAATTTTCTATGCTAAAAAAAGTGATTCATCATAGAGAATGCTGCGATTAGACAAGACTTTCGATTCCCCCATCGTGACCGGCGTGACCCGCCCATTTGACTGCCATCTCGGATTTCTCTTTAAACACGATCTGTGGGTTTATGAATGGATTTTGATACTTTTTGATGCTTTCAATGCAATTTCTACGCACTTGATCGGAGTGATTAAACGCTATTGTCAAAGTTTGCAACAAACCCATCATTAGATGACTCAATTAAAATATAAGTCAATAAAAAGGATAAAAAATGGTAAAAAGCAAATTTTAGCGATCGAATATCATCCACTTCAAGAACTGATGATTGCTAACTAATGCCTCTGATCGGTGAAAAATCTAGCCAATTAGAGTCGAGAATGAACTTCTGAATGATATACTCGTGAAAATGAAAACTGCGATAGTAATCTGGGTGCACGGTAGTGCACCAGCCAAGTTCCCGCACTACAGTGTATCTTTACAGGAAGCAAAATGGCCAATTTTCACTCCTCTCTAATTCAGCCGAAAAGGAATATTAAATTCTGAAAATTTTCTGAGCTATTCAGATACACTATCTTAACATGCTCCTAAAATTTCAAGTTCCTATCTTTAGTGGTTCTCAAGATACAGAGCTCCAAAAATCCCGAAAAATGCCATTTTCTGTCCGAGACTGATTTTAAGAGATCATCAAAATGTTTGGGTACTTCCGATCATCCTAGAACTTTGATATTCGGTACACATACGGCATTTAGGTCCAAATGAAAGGGAAAAGTCCAAAAATCTATTTCCGAATGATTTTTCTCATATTTATGGACCTTCGAAAATAGACATTTTTTCAAATCACCTCGAAATAAATTAATTTTGGTACCGTATGAAAGCCCTTGTCGTCCTGATTCAGAATATATAGTGCATTAAGGGGTTTGTTACAAAAGGGAAGGTGTGAATCCAGGAAAAACGGGCAGGTTTATAAGGGAGTGGCGGCTCGCAGCGGCGCAGATGCAGAACGAAGCGCGCGCGGCTGGGAAACAGTGCGAGCTGCGTTGAGATACCGTCGCGTCGCAGGCGGGCGGTGTTTCTCAAATTCCCCCTCCACTCAGACTCGCCTGCTTAGCTTCAAAACATCTTATCGCACGACGGCGGCGCACTGCAAACGGACTCTTCGTCATTTACTCGTATACCTGTGATGCTCTTCCAACACTATATTTTGTCAGTTGGTGATTCAAACCAGAATACTATTTACTTCTGTATAGTCTTTTGCATTCGTCCGCGTTCCGTAAAACCTTGTAACGTTTCCTACCTTTTCTACACTGCAATATTATTGTGTATTGTGCACTTTTTTTTGAGCCTCTGTACAATAAGCTGATCATTCAATTTTTTTGTGAGCCTGCATAGATAAACCTTGGCAAATATTTTCCAAGATAGGGTATAAGCATAGACATTGACTCATGGGCGCCCGAAGAAAAATTGCTGGGGGGGGGGGGGGCTAAATCATTGAAACTGTAAACAATTTCTCGTGAATATTATAAATAAAACTGTATCTTCCGTGCTTTTTGTTCCACGTGAACGTTTTCCGTACAAAAAAAACTGAAATTGCAGCAAAAACATAAATGTGAAAAACAAGCCAAGTTCCAAGTGGCTTTATTCATTTTCAACCTTTCAGCCACGAAAAGGAGTGAAATATGAAATAAAGCCAAGTTTTCTGGCTTAAGTTTTTCTTATCAGAAATGGGAAAAAATTGGTTTGACGATCAGCTGTTATTCTCATGTTCGAGCTCGAAGCATATCACATTCGCAAGAAACTCAGGAGAGGAAAAATATTTTGGCGATGATGAATTTTGCATTTGTGCTCCGCTGAAACTTGGCTCCGTTTGGATAAAAAATGGATAAAATTTCTTATGGGTAACCATGTGAGAGTGAGCGAGATAGAACATATTATTATATTTGGATCCAATTTTTTTCTTGTCGTCATACTATAACGGTCTATACGTTCAATCCCAAACGCAGCCAAGTTTCAGCGGAGCACAAATGCAAAATTCATCATCGCCAAAATATTTTTCCTCTCCTGAGTTTCTTGCGAATGTGATATGCTTCGAGCTCGAACATGAGAATAACAGCTGATCGTCAAACCAATTTTTTCCCATTTCTGATAAGAAAAACTTAAGCCAGAAAACTTGGCTTTATTTCATATTTCACTCCTTTTCGTGGCTGAAAGGTTGAAAATGAATAAAGCCACTTGGAACTTGGCTTGTTTTTCACATTTATGTTTTTGCTGCAATATTCCATGAAACCTCTAAACCAGCTCTGAATGACATGGTCATTTTTAACAAAGAAACTAGCGTTTTCGAAGCTAAAATTATGTTCGTCTCATAGGAAAATGACTTCTACGCATGGACTATACAATAAGCTTGATTCGAAAAGTTCGTCATTTCCGAAATTATCGTGGCGAAAGGAGTCAAAAAAGGATAGAAGATGAGATTTCTGACACCGGTTGCAACAATTCAAAATCGAATCTACCTCCGGAGGTGAATTCAAAATTTCCAATTGTTGGAATTCAACGGTCTCCGGTGAGACCAACGAAACAATCGAATATCATCAAAATAAAATGCGAATCCAACGAATATCATACGACGATGAATGATATTCGATCGCTAAAATTTGCTTAAAATCGCGTCCCTCTAAACATCCAATCAAAGCAACAGCTAAATTTCGTTTCACCATCTTATTTTTAAACGCGCGGAAGGGCTCAAAAGCAGGCCGAGGGATTTCAGCTAGGGGGAGCGTCGCGTCAGAGTGAATGGCGATACGAGGAAACAATCAACGTGGATATGCGTCTCTTTTTCCAGTCACTTGCCCCCGCTTTTCATTTGTGAGACAACGTTGCGAAAACTCTAAGTTTAGCATCAGTCAAGTTGAGTTTTGAAGCCAGGTTGCCTTCAAGGGCTTCAATTGCGCGCGAAAGGGAAGGAAGTACGGTTGTAGAAAAAGGGTGAAAGCAGGGATGCAGGGATAAAGAAAGGGGTAGGAGAGGCTGTGAGCTGTGAGAATCGGTTCACTCATTCAAGGTCACCGGACTTGGTTCCCGACGCGATGACTTGACGGTATCGGTACTGCTCCGCAATACAGAGGCGGGTTCAAGAAATTATTCATCTCTCTCTTTGCTCATCTGAATGCGTGTGTTAGAAAAGGATGTAAGAAGGGGTGACAGCTTCTAATCTGTCTGTGTCTAACACACGCGTTCGAATGGACGCAGAGAGAAAAGGAAAAGTTCCTGGATCCGTCAGTGTCCGCATATATACTTCCGTTATGGCTTCTCTTCTCTCCTCCCCGTGCCTTTTTTTTCTCAATTAACAAAGAGGGAGCCACTTGCGTAAATGATCGTTTCGTCAATGATTGTGACGTCAGAACAGAGCAAGGCGAAACGACATGGGATATACTTAACGAGCTATACATTCATCTAGAGCGGCAGTCTAATGGGTAACCTGCGTAACCGCAATGGAGGATTTTTAGGTTAGGTTGAATTTTAGGTTAGGTTGATTTTTAGGTTAGGTTAGGTTAGGCTGATTCTATGTGAAGTCAAGAAAAGTGAACAGTTGAACTCACGTCATTATCCATGCAGTTTGTCCAATGCCCCAATATATCCAATAAGCTATGCATTAACCTAGAGTGGCAGTCTAATCGGTAACCTGCGTACCACCCACACCATGGAGGATTTTTAGGTTAGATTTAAGGTGTAATTTTCTTCCATTTATTCCCATGTATTTTGGTGCAACGAAAAGAGGCTGGAACATGTTCCGATCCACTGTGTGGTTGCACCAAAATACATGGGAATAAATGGAAGAAAATTACACCTTAAACCTAACCTAAAAATCCTCCATGGTGCGGTTTCGCAGGTTACCCATTAGACTGCCACTCTAGGTTAATGTATAGCTTATTGGATATACTGGGCCATTGGACAAACTGCAGGGATAATGACGTGAGTTCAACTGCTCACTCTTCTTGACGTCACATAGAATCAGCGGTGGTCAATGAACTTTACATATGGAAACCTACAGTTGCGATCCAAAATATTAGACTGCGTAACTGACGTCGAGGATTTTTGGGCAGATCGTCTTTTCCGATTACACCATCGATTACTGTTCAAAAGTAATCGAGGTGGATCCAAGCAGGCAGTAATCAAACATGTCTGCCGAGCGTCATAAATGAATGATACGTGAGGTCGTGAGCCCGAGGGAAAAGTCAGAATATAGATGATATGATTCAAACAAACAAAAAATCGGTTAGATTTCTACTATGAGTAAATGGAAAAATGACAGAAAAACGAACCAGCGACGACTTGAACAATAAATAAAACAAGAACGGGTAAAATGCTGGAATACCTGGTTAATTCCTGTGTTTACGGTTTGTGAGTGGTGGCTCTCACCGCCTCTTAAAGTTTGTTTTTTAATTTTATTCTATTATTTTTGAGCTGAAAATGGCTGCGATTTCAGCCGAAATGTCCTCGCCAATTTACACTGAAAAAAATAAATAGTTAAAAAAGTACAGAACAGAATGATTTGCTAAATTAACCTATAATTTTGTTAAATTAACGAATGCTAAATCAGCAATCCATTTTGTTAGCTTAACAACCATATTTGCCCAACCAGCAAATCAAATAGTAAAAATAACAATTTTTATGCTGGAATAACAAATTAGTAAGTAAAATCAGCAATTTATTTTGCTGATATAACAAGCTGAATTGTTAGATCAACTAATTGGGTTAAGTTCTGTATTTTTTTAACTATTTAAAATTGCTAAATTGACAATGTCTATTTTGTTAAAAGAACACCATTATGTGGTTGATTTAACAACTATTTTCGTAAACTCAACAAATAAATTGTTAACTAAACAGAAAACCCTGGTTAATTTAGCAACTTTCAATTTTTGTGAAATCAGCAAATTTTGAATTGTTGCTTTAACAAGTGATTTTTTTCAGTGTAGGTTGTATTCCAGCATTTTTTATTATTTTATTATTTTACCCGTTCCTGTTTTATTTACTATGAATAAATACACTAGTATAAAGTAGCGAGATTCATCTAAGATTGAATTACATTTGAAAACTATTTTGGTGTCTGATTTTTATTTTTTATTTTTTAATTTTGCTTATGTTTTAATGTATTGTAATTTTGTTGACAAAGACAAGTCAGAAAAAATGATCAAGAAAAGTCCATGCAGTGAGAGAGCTTTGTGAATTGGGTTCTTTTCAGTAATTTTTCACTGCCTGGTTATAAAGACAAACTTTCATTCGCCCCTTCAAATTGAGTGAGTAGTTAAATGTTCGTGGTCCGCGGAGTTAATTTTGCCTATCCCTTCAATTGAAGGCGCTTGATTAAATATCATTATGCAGCTATCAAATATTTGGGTTATCTCTACAATATCAACAAGATATTAGAATTTTAGAGTGCAAGGCTCCCTTAACGTTGATCCTAAAAAAGTCAACTCTGGTTACCCCCTCCCCTCCAACAAAATCTAAGTTACGCCATTTGCTCTATAAGATGTAATATCTCTCTCTCTCTCTCTTCTCTCTCTCTCTCTCTCTCTCTCTCTCTCTCTCTCTCTTCTCTCTCTCTCTCTCCCTCCTCTCTCTCTCTCTCTCTTTTCCCTCTTTCTCCTCTCTCTCTCTCTCTCTCTCTCTCTCTCTCTCTCTCTCTCTCTCTCTCTCCTCTCTCTCTCTCTCTCTCTCTCTCTCTCTCTCTCTCTCTCCCCCTCTCAGCGGCATAAATAGTTACGATACCAATAAATAAATCTCAATTCAAAATCGTTAATCGTTTAAGAGGTCAATTCGAAACACCTATAAGGACCAATGTGTCTGTTTCGTACTTTTGCTACAGCGTTATGGATGTTTGATTCTAGTGTAAAATTGCGTAAAAATCTTATTAAGATCATCAAACAGTCTTTAAATCTACTCATAAACCAACAAAAGAAGTTTTAAGAAAAGC
Organism: Trialeurodes vaporariorum; assembly: GCA_011764245.1. Lineage (NCBI taxonomy): Eukaryota > Metazoa > Arthropoda > Insecta > Hemiptera > Aleyrodidae > Trialeurodes > Trialeurodes vaporariorum. Next base: position 23,408,681 of record VMOF01000035.1, read on the forward strand.
CCACGATGGCGGTTGAAAGGGCAAAGCAACTCTGCATGCACCACGAGCACCAAAAGATGGCCGATGACGGCAGTTTATAATGTTGGTTAGAATGTAAACAAGCGTCTTACTTCCTCGTAGTATTTACATTTTGTGTCATTCTGTGTGTTTTTTCCAGTAAGTTTTACTTTCTCGTTCTTGTTTGTGATCACTTCGGTGAATATATTACGTTCTGCGTCGATTTGTCGGAGTTTTGAAAAGGAAACGCCGCCGGGCAAGTAACTACTATGTCGAATTCTGTCATCGGCCATCTGTCGTGCCGCAGCTTGTAGCAAGCCGACAACGCCGCGTCTCTTTTATTCTCATCACACCGGCAGCGTTGCTTTATCTGTGATCATCTGCAACTGACCAGATAACTGCCAATCTTGTCTTCCGCGCGCCCTATTTTTGTGTTCTCTCTCTCTTTTCTCTCTTTCTATTGTAAGTAAATATTAATGCGCGAGACCTTAAATAACACGCGGACTTTTTTCTCAGGGGCATTCTCTCTTCAGCTCTTGCTAGAGACTCTGGTCACTGCTGCGTAACCTTTATGCTCAAAATTATATTATGCTCAATATGATTTAATGCTTATGCTTATGCTCTTGGTAAGGTTACTATTTATTTTTTCTCTCACCTTTTCTTGCTGTGATATTTTAATAAACTTGTTATTTCTCTGTTAATTCTCATATTCTGACTCCGGTTTAGTTTTCCCTTTTCACTTTTATTCTAAATTTAAATCCTTTTTTTTTATTATATTTTGTTGAGTCGCTGTTGGAAAAATAATATGTTTTCCGCGCTGACCAGTCGCTGTTGTTCTATTCGATTTGATCCGCGCAGACCAGTCGCTGTTTCATTACGCGCTGACCGGTCGCTGGATCGATAAATCGATAGTTCGTACGTGCTGACCAGTCGCTGGATTTTGCATATTAATTTTCCGTACGCGCAGACTCTCAAAATTATTTTATCTTTTTTCTCTCTCTTTTTAATTCTTTTTTTATGCATTCTGGTCGCTGGCTGAAAGGTCGCTGTGCAATCTTTGTGTTTCCGTGCAGACTAGTCGCTGTTGTTCTTTCGATTATTTCCGTGCAGACAAGTCGCTGTTGTTCTTTCGATTATTTCCGTGCAGACCAGTCGCTGTTGTTCTATTTGATTTATCGTTCCGCGCAGACCAGTCGCTGTTGCTCACGCAACGTGCTGACCAGTCGCTGGCTCGATAAATCGATAGTTCGTACGTGCTGACCAGTCGCTGGATTGATATCGATAGTTCGTACGTGCTGACCAGTCGCTGGATTGATATCGATAGTTCGTACGTGCTGACCAGTCGCTGGATTGATATCGATAGTTCGTACGTGCTGACCGGTCGCTGGACTCACATATGATTGTTACGCGCAGACCGATCTTCCGCGCTGACTTTTGCTATTTTTCTTATATAACTAAGTCTGTTAATTATCCACGTAAAATTAAATTTTATGCGTGCCGTTTCCTTTGAGCTAGGTCGGTTCCGTCGATAGTTCTTCGATCTATCGATGGATGGTCACTCTATTTTTCACCATCAGGCCGCGGCACGTCACCATCTTTGCTGCTCGAGGTGCATGCATGTAGGGTTGATTCCCCCGTACGACCGCTATCTAAGGCATTCCGTTCAACGCCTTTTGGGGGTTTATGAATGGATTTTGAGACTGTTTGATGCTCTCAATGTGATTTGTACGCGATGTTACACCTCAATGAACCCTCCATAAACGCTGTAGCAAAAGTATGAGCAATAGACCCATTATCTGCCATATATATATATGTTTCTTTGGAGGGTATATCAATACATCGTAATTTATGAGCCACCTTTGACTCATCTTAAAACCAATATCTAGTTTGCTGAAACAAATCACGAATTTCAAGTAAATCCAGTTTAAATTTGAAATGACACCATTTTCCGTGGTTTTAATCGATTATGACGCTTACTATGTAATTACTTTCATCTTGAACATACCACTTTACACTATACACTATTTAGATGGAACCACCGTATTTATGCAAACATCATCGTGGCCTGAAAAGGTTGGATTTTTTTGCTTGGTGTTTCTAGTGTACATAAGATTATGAAATATTACAGGATACGCGTGTAAGCTATGTTGTTGTTTATATCAACGCGGTGTTTTGTCTTTGCAGTAGTACTTTGCGTCAGTGAAAACAATGTGTATAGTGTAACCCGTGTAGTTCAAAGTTTAATGCGGATAGTTCAAAAGGTAACGCGGATAGTTCAAAACAGAAGAGACTTACCGAGTTAATGAGTGGATTTTAAAAGTTTTTGATGTTTGCATCATTATTTAGCCATGTTAATATAAGCCATATTGCTGAGGCAAATTCACGCAGCAGCCAAATGCTTAAGACGATATGAAACGAAAAAATAAAAAAATTGCGAATCGTGTCGAAAATGTTGAGCGCTATACTACCTCACAAGAGTCGGCAAATTTTTTTAAGTATAAGTAAAAATAAAAGGTGAGCGCTTCATAACGCTCGAGCATAATTAATGCAAATTTAATTATGTTCTTGCACCTTTTGTATAACTTTGAACCATCTCTTAAATTACTCTCGGGAGCTAATTTACCTGCCAAGAGGATTCTCTAACTCATTTGAGCCGCCGGGAAACATTTAGAAAGGAAAATGAAAGTAAAAGTATTAAACTTTTATCGCCATGGCTAGATTGGCTAGGGTTGGAGAAAGCGACGTTAACGGATTCGTCGGTTACGCGGCGTAGCTTAAACCGTGCATATTTAATTAATTAGAACGGTCAATCATTCTAAGGAAGGAGAAAATTGCATGCCCTAGAATTCGTATGATCCCTCAACCCAGTTCTGACCAATGGCGTAGCCAAAGGGGGAGGGGGCGGCCCGCCCCGGGTATCGAATCTCTGGGGGCATCATTTTCTGCGGTTATAGGTTAAAAGAAAAGAGGAAAAAAGAGAAAAGAAAAAAAGGGAAAATAACAGGGATATAATAAAAAAAGAGGTTGAAAACCCTTTCTATTCCTCCCTTTAATTTTTTTTTTTATTTTAAGAAAAAATAATAACTACTGTTTAAGAAACACGAGGAATTAAAAAAGCTGTTGATGCCCTCCTCTACTTTCTCTAAGGAAAAACAGAGATATGTCTCAATTTAGATAGGAATCTCCCATGATACCTGCGTTTTTCAGCCATTAAGCCCGATTCTGAGAGTGAATTTCGTGATTTTTTAGTGTACTCATTTTCATTTTTACAGGTCTTTATGCAAGAATCAAATCTTCAATCCCCTGTAGCAAAAGTTTGCAAGAGCCCCATTGTATGTTCGATTCCGATTGGTGAATTTACACTATTGTTTGTGAAAACCTCGTTTCAGTCAGATTCATAAAGTTAGACCAAAGTCAGAGGCGGATCAAAGAGTTTTTCCTTCTCCTTTTCCGCTCATTTTGAATGTTTGTGGAAAGAACAGAAACATGGACCAAAAACACGCGATGTCCTATCTTTCTATCTTTTTTTAACAAATGTATTCAAATGGCCAGAAGGAGAGCGATGAGAAAGACTCATTCTTGACTCCACCCCTATTAACATGATGTGACACGACTGCGCATATTGGATCAAGGAATTTTCCGGACATAATTTACAATTATAACTCGAAATGGGTCAAGTAAATAACATAGTTTTTGCAATAAAGCATCAACACTAAATTTTTTTTAAAGCAGGTCATCAAAATGTTCCTTGTCCGGCGGAATTTATATTTCGACCCAATGTAGGGCCCGGCGGGAGTTGAATGGACAACTGCATAGTATCTGCGGGTTGGATCCCATAGTGTCATCAAAACAGCGGGCCGATCATTTACTTTATCGTTAAACCGATCGTTAAAGCTGTATACGAGTGATGCTATTGGTCAAAAATTGTAAAACTTGGATGTTGCTATGGTAACCATCGTTTAGAGTCTCGTTTTATAAAGGCTATTCATGAGTAACCTTTAAAAAACGGACACTATAACGATGGTTACCATAGCAACGGCTAAGTTTTACAATATTCAACCAATAGAATCACTCATACACTTTCTTAACGATCGGTTTAATGATGAAGTAAGATCAGATGCAATCATTTTTATCAGATTTTGTGAGCTCAATAATCGGTTTTGGAAAATTTTGTGCGTGATCCTCAAATTACTTTATTGACGAGTCATCGCGTTAAAGTTGCGGAGACAAAGTTCCGCAGGAAAGACTTAAGTACGCGTTTAACTTTAAAATTATGTCACCAATTCACACTATACACATATTTAAATCTGGTTGGCTGATACAGTGGCGCATGTAAATTTCTGTCTTAGTTTCGAGTGCGCCCTCAATTTTGATTTTACGTAGATTTTGAAACACCCCGAACCTAAACATCCAGAATTTGCGGTAGGCTCAAAAATCCATTTCATATTTCATCGCAACAATGCAGAGTTCGGCACCTAATTATTTCCCGATTTGAAACTTTGAGTCGTTGAATCCTCTAACCTAAAATGCAAATTTTATTTAGTGACCAGTTTCGGTCTCTTGATTACGGTGCAATCAAATGAGTGTCATGCCGTATTTGGCTCCGAATTTATGGACCAATTGACGGTTTCTGAATCCACTCTAGCTGGAATTTGAATTCCAGGTCCGGTTCGAGAATGTTTGACTGGAAAAATATTACTTCAAAAATTATGATTTTAAAATTGAAAAAACGCATGAAGTGCCAAGCTGTACAGTGAACGATGAGTTTGTGTCTGTGGACGCCATCTATTTTGCTGATGGTTTTAGAAATTGGCCTGATGGCCACCGCCACCTAAGGTTTCTTCTGTGACATTCGGGATTCGTAAATTTTTAGAACTGTATTTAAACGATAATCATAGTGGCATTTTAACAAATTAAGGATTAGGGAAGCTCATTTTCATTATTTTAAACGCGGGGTAATCCTTGATTTGGTGAAAATCTACTCACTGATTTTCGTTCGACTGCGATTACACACACAGTATTCACAAATCCCAAAAGCTGGGACTTGAGTAGTGAGTACCATTTGCCCAACTCTGCTGTGAACATAAGGTTTGAAATTATGTTAAATAATGTCCAAACTACCTACAAATCATAACTGACAAATATTGCACCGATAAATAATAATCAAGCATATAGAGGGTGTCTGGAAAGTCCCGGGACGGCTTCATAACTTATTTCAACGGTTGCAGATAAAAAAAAACCAAACTTGGAGGATGTTTATAACTTAATAGGAACTACTTTTTGGCGTATCCTAAAATTCCGGGGGCGCCCGTAAAGGCGGGTTTCGCCCCCCCCCCAACTTTGTTAATCGAACTTTAACAATCGATATCTCAAATGCGAAAAACGATATCGACTTCCGATTAGCTTCAAAATACTTAGTTTTTTATGCTCTTTTCATCGATGTATCACTCGGTAGGAGTCGTCATACGGTAAGTTTTGAGATATCCACCCCTGAGGGGCGAAAATGTCAAAAACTTTTGGGGGCTCTAAAGCCTACTTTTGACTACAGTTGATGTGTTTAAGCCGTAATTTTTTTTGAAAAGAACTTGCTTTTTAGAGTATTTTGGACTCCTGGTTTTTAAAAGTCCAACTTTTCGGAAAGTAGCAATGATTTTTTGAAAATGGGTCCAAATGGAACTTTGACCTTCGATATATCAAAAAATAAAAACGATATTGAACTGCGGTTTGCGCCGAAGGTCTTAGAATTTTATGATCTTTCAAACAAAGTATCACAAGATGGGGGTTGCCATTTGAAAATTAAGAGTTGGGGGGGAGGGGGGGGGTAAAACTCCCCTTTACGGGCACCCCCCCCCCCCGGAATTTTTGGGTACGCCAAAAAGTAATTCCTATAAAGTCTTAAACATCCCACAAGTTTGGTTTTGTTATCTACAGCCGTTCAATGAAGTTATGAAGCCGTCCCGGGACTTTCCAGACACCTTGTATCTTGCTCGAGGGTTTTGGGCTTAGCCTGGTGGCTAGCGCCACTTATGATTATCATAGTCACCAAGTGACCGAACCGTAATAGATCCCGGTTAGAGTCCCTGTATCTGTAGAGAGTTGCGACAGTGGGGTTGTCCACCTCTGATTGGTCATGATTTTTACGCTCTGAGTCTATTCAAAAATGAAGGGGTCCTACGGTATTTTATGGGCAAAAGAAATAATTTTTAATGAATCTGTTAATTTTAATCATGATGAACCTCAATAATGTCTATAGTTCTCAAAAGAATCTTTAAAAGCGTAAGTAGATGTCGATCAACAAAAGCAGTGAAAGATTACACGGCTAGAAACTCTACGGCACTATAATCTTTGCATCGGACCAAAACACAATAACGGCCCTTTGAATGTAAATGAATGCGTAAATACGCATCCAATGGCGGCGCCCATGGTTTCACTTGTCTTAACTCTCTACAAACAGGAACTCTAAACCCGGTCGCCATATAAAATTTGCTCAATTTTTTTTTTTTTTTTTTTTTTTTTTTTTTTTTTTTTTTTTTTTTTTATGAAGGTTTTGCGACTTTGTTCCGGTTAACCGTCTCATTTACATTTACAGAGTAAAATCATTTACAGAGTAATAACATTTACTTAAGAATAATGTTTTCAATTTTTTTTTTTTTTTTTTTTTTTTTTTTTAAAGAAGGAGGTAACTTACTGAATAATGTTAATCCAATATTCATCATTTAAATACTGACGTAGTTGGGGTTGGTCAATGATGCTCTGTATTCGTGCTTTTGTCTAATCTTTTGTGTCTTAATCTTTTATTTGAGGGTGTTTTCATTTTCGAAAACATGCATCCGCATTTGACTCCGAACGACGGGATGTGATGATGGCAAAGTGACTTGAATTAAAAACGAAATCGGCATGAGTCCTCTGTAGGTGTGGTGGCAAGCATTAAAAATGTTCAGCAATGAAGACCGCGCTAGAAATGGTCCATCCAAAGATGATGACAACGAAAGCAATTTGTAGATCGATTATAGTAAACTTCCGAACGGAGTCACCTGGTTCTGACTGATACGGCGAAGTCAGTATTATTGACGTGTGTTCTGAGATTATACGATCAGTTATTCCCGTTTCCATGTATTGAGCCAATTTCATGCGAAACAAATCAGAATAGAAAGAGTACCTCGGCACTAGAAACATAACCGGATAAGTCATCACACATTCTTTAACGTGATGAAATCCCCCCTCTCCCTCAAAATTCAAGAACCTGTGATGGTGTGAGAGGAATTGTTTGTGAATCCGTGATTTGTGTTGAGCCTCTATCAAAAAAGCACTATTTTGCATTACTGATCTTATAGAATGCCACGTTCCAACGAGTCTACGATCAATAAAACTCGAAGCAGTTTGATAATCCTGATCGTCTCCGGTTATTTTGTCCGGTTGAAATGAACCGGATGATGGAGATTCTATCAATTTATTGCTGTAAAAGTCATAATTGTCAACTAATCTTTCTTCAAACCAAAAGAATCGAGAATCGTCTGCGATCAGCGAGACGTCCAAGCTTTTATTTTCTGACTGGATCAGAACTCCAGAGTCTCTTAATTCCTCTATAGTATCTGTGTCAGGATAACGCACCCTCTTACTGAGTAGAGTAAACATTCCGCTCTGAAAAACAGACGCTATAATCATGGTCGAAATTGAGAACGTTGCAATTAAAATTTTACCTGACGAGAGTTTTTCCAAGTATGAGTTGCGGTGACCCATCGTGATAAAATAACGAAGCACTATTAGAGTCGTTGACACATCTTCAACTGTGCGTAATGCCCTCTCCGAGAGAGCATTTTTCAAGATTCTTACAGAACATTTCATATAAATACGATGAGTTAAAAGAAACATCCCAAATGCGAGTAGAATGAAAATCCAAACGGTACGGTCAAAACACTGAAAAACAACCAGATACTGCGGTATGAATCCATTTCGTGGTACAACGAAACACAAACTATCCGTTTCAAGAGAGGAGGTTGGAACCAAATGCGAGATACTTTCAGGAGAAAGATGAACGTCATATTGTTTCACGTTCAGGTCAATGCCAAATTGTAGTCCTCGCCCACTAACAAAAATGTCGCGGTGCGGTACGGACGAGAAGGTAGACTCGTCTAGATTAAATTGCAAAGTACCATTTGAGTCTTTAATCATCGATTCCGTAACTTGAAAAACTATTAAATTCCAAAGTGAAGCGAGTGTATAAGTCATTTCGTAATTCAAAGAAACTCGAGAATGAGAAGTAAGTCCTATGAACCCTTTTTTATTCATATTCTTCCACGAAAAGTCATAAAATTCGTCAGGATTTCCGCCATTATATCCACTGATTCTTTCAGTGAATGCATCGTATTTGTAGCAAATTTGCACTGTGCAAATAATAGTTCGACGGCCCTTGAAGAAGCGCCAGATAAATTTGAAAACAAATCGTAGATTACAGTCCGTTACTGAACGATCGTTGATCTTAAAAATCATGTAATTTTGAGAGTTCCAAATATTGTTCTCGTATAATTTTCCTAAGTGCTCGAGTATAGAGCTCGATAAAAAAGAATGATCCATCAAATCTTTGTCGGTAAGTTTTACGATGAAGTTGCAGGTTTCATCATTTCTATTCCTCAAATGATAACTGTCATCGTGGGAAAAACAAAAGTTCTGGCGCTTCCCTGAATTGTCATTGCGACTGTCGTTCAATACAGCAACTCTCTCTAAATTATCTGAGCCTAGATTTTTACGATCAGACACAGAATCCAATATGAAACTAAGAATATCGTGACAGTCATTAAATAGGAACAGTATATTTTTCAAAGAATTTGGGTAACTGTTCAGCACGTGCAGTATAATTTCTAAATTGTTTCCGTATTTTGCCGTAACTACAGGAATTGATACCGCGTTTAGAGCCTTGACGAGAGGAGTCACGTCAGCTTTTGAATCGACAGTGACGATGAGGAGGGAATTCCGTTCCGAGCGGTTGGTTATCATTTCACTCACTTTGAATAAGAAGTCGGGCTGCACTTCGTTGCGGCTGATATTCCATTTTACCGCGAAAAAACCGTTACTGAGACAGAAAATTGGTAAGAAAGTCAACCAAAATACAGGAGTTTTATTCATGTTTGATGAGGTAGAAAAAACTTGACTTTGAAGAATCACAGTTAAACCTTTGCTGCAATTGACCACGTGAAAATTTGAGCTTATTTTCTGCTGCTTCTACCTGTTTTTATGTCCACAGATCTGAGCAGTAGGAGAAGCAACTGTACTTTAAAATTTGAGCAAAATATTTTCATTTTACGAAATTCACTAAAATATTAAAAGTATTTGCAATTGTTTTTACATTGAGAGTGACTTCCCTCTAAGGGTCATATAAAATGTGTAACCCACTGTACTATAATCTCGTTGCTGATTCACCACTCAAAGAGAGCCTTCCGTCTTTCGATAGGTTTCACGTGATTCCTCTTCTACTTGTCAATCCGTTCCTTCTACCTCTCATTTCCCCGTTGGTTGTAAATAACATACTTGGTAAAGGATGGAAGAACCTCTCAATTAAGTTGATGGTCGATGCATGGCACGGCGTAAGAAATCCACAAAAAATAGAAGAATACAGTGGCGGCTCGTGATGTTTTGCATTCATGTTATCTATTATTTGAACTTTTTCAAAACTATTGATTTCTCAAGGATCCAATCAATTCTTCGATGGCTGACGATTTTATGTGGGTTTAAATGGAGAAAATGCGTTGTTACCACGCTGCATAAGCTGCCACTGGAAAAAATTCCATGAAGTTCTCCTATTGAGGATCATCATCTACTGACCTATTCAAGTTATCTCATGAAGAAGAATTTTTCATAAAAATGGCTGTTGGCACCTTCACCGTCTGATGGCTCGAATGATCAATAATTTTTGCCTGAAATCACCATAACCCGAACAACTAGGTTCCTGAAAGAAATCAACGCTAGCTCGTTCTTTAAAGGGTAGTTAATTGGTACTACTCCGAGGTGTTGATTTTGCCCATCCCTATCATTGAAGGCGCTTGGCAAAACATTCTGTAGCAATTGTGAACAATTGTTTAAGATACTTTTCTACCGTATAAGTCATTTGAATAGTATGCGGCGCGGCAGGCCGAGTCACGATTAGAATTTGAATATACGCGGGCGTAGTATTGAAAGGGTTAAGAGTGATGCGTGCAAATTATTACGAACTAAACGTCGATCAAATTGCTCGTTCGATCCAATGTCAACCTTAAAGATTTTTGAGCACAATCTGTCAATAATGATGATAAGTGAACACGTTACGAAATGTTTATAGTGAATTGTGCAATCCTGTGTCACATACTCATACATCTACAGCTACAGTGTGCTGGGTTTATTAATATATTTCCCCTGAGCAGTCACAGTCGCAGTCCCGCGCTCAGCTACCATTCGTCATACTCTCTGCATTTGATATACTTACGCCGAGTAGTCAAAAAGTGTGACTTGTGAGTCAAAAAATGAGCTATAGGGCGTCTCCGTGTGAGTGTGTTGTGTGTGTGTGTGTGTGTGTGTGTGTCTGTGTGCCTATGTAGTACAGATATCGTGTTATCTTCTTAACTTATCTCCTGATTTATTTTCTTCTTTTGAAGAGCTCTGATCTTTAGGCTTAGTTTTGGATGAGAGCTAAGTGTACGTGCAGTAAAAGGGACAATCAAACGGGCCTCATTAAAAATGACAGCTCCAATGAAGTTGGATTTTTCTATGTCATCGTGGTCTAGGCACATTATTAGATTTTAAAATGTATTTCTGCTTGCGAAAACATGCACTGTTTGGTAAAAAAAGGACATTCATCTAGTATTCCGATGCCTCTTTTCTCCCGATTCAAAATTCAGCTAGTATAATTTTTTACGGTTTAATCGTTTTTTTGTTTTGTTTTTTTTTTGTATTTTTCACGCTGCAAAAATGATGAAGAGATGAGACGGGAAGGAAAATCATTATTTTTGAGCGTATCATCGAATAAGGTTTGTGTCACAAAGAATAATAGAACGCTTCAAAAAATTCAGACGAAAATGAGGGATTTCACGATTTCACGGTTCTATGACATATTTACACGGGTTAGTATGACAGTAGGGAGATCTTTTTTCCGTGGATCCTCATCATACACTTCTAACCAGTAGCTCAATAATGAAAACAAGACAACTTAGAAAAAGGCCACATGTTAGAATCATAAACCCGGATCCCAAATCAGCTATTGAAAAGGGTCTAAGTTCGGTAATTTCATCAGAGAAGTCCAGGCTTTCGACGATATCTCGAAAAATTAGCTCTGAATTTTTGATTTCTTGTTCTAGTACGTTCACAATGAAACCATTATCTACCAACCTAAGGATATGATCATTAAATTTCTTTGCGAAAACAGAATACTTTGGGAATGGAAAAGAGAATGGGAAACTCATGACACTCTCGCGAGAGAAGCGTTGCTCATGCTCCTCGGGCGTTTCAGTAGCGCCAGGATGGGTACCTAATTTCAAGACCAAGTCTTTTAAGGTTTGATGGACCTGAACAGGGAAAGTGCACAAAAAAGCGTCAGAGCGTATGATTTGTGCAAGGTGTTCCTGCACTTCATCAAAAAGCTCCTCAATCGATATATTATTTTCAGACATGGATCTAATTGGATCCGAGCTGTCGGTGAATGATGTGAAAACAAGCCTGCTTATTTCGTCCATCACTTTACTCCCGTAGACATAACTATTAGTAAGTCTTTTGTTAATTGACCTATAGTTGAGATCGGTGCCAAATATTTCACGATCTATCTCCAAGTGGGCCGATTGTATTTGCAAGTCCGATCCTTCTAGGTCTTCAATAGCATCAATATCAGAGTACCGCACTCGCCTGCTAACCAATGTTATCATCTCGCTTTGGAAGAGGGTAGCCAAAATCAATATCGAGAACACCATGGTCAGGAAAAGCAATTTGCCACTGAACAAGCGACCGAAGAGTAATTTTTGTTGACTAACACATATCAGATAGCAAAAGACACTCCAACTAGGAGAAAAATGTTCGCAGCTCATCAGCTCGCCTCCAATGAAGAAGGCTGAAACGGACCTTAACCCCATCCATCTAAATAAATGATGTACAGAAATACTGAACGCAGACGCAAATAAAATCATCATCCACACTGCGGGAGTGAAACTCTTGAACACAACTAAGGATTGCGGCCAGTAACCGTTTCGAGGCGCTATAAACATCAGCGAGCTCGTGTCTAAAGCTGCTGAATAATCATAATGCCACGGCTCGGAAACTCTTACTCCAGCTTCAAACACAATCAGATCAACATTCATATTCAATCCTTTTGAGACGAGATCTGAACGAAACTCAGTTTCTTCAGCCAACGTTTTTTCAGTGAAGAACAAAGTGTAATTCAAAGAACAATTAAAGAAGTTTGCAATGTAATCTATGAGAATTTTTTCAAAGACCTCTTGTTGAAATGCGATTTCGAATGGGAATCTATTTGTGTTAAAAGTAGGAACGACATATAACACGGATAAACTTGTATTCGCCATGGACAACCTAGAATTCCCTAAAGAAGCGGTATTTTTGCCTGTGTATTGCATGAGATTTTCAGAAAAAGGATTATAATTGTAGCAGATCCTCTCACCGGGACAGATGAGAACTCCAAAACTTCGGAAAGTTTGCCACATGAACTTGAACATCAATTCGACGTCACAGGTCAAAGATTTTTCACTAAGAAATGTTTTCGGTCGACTTTTCGCAAGCTTAGTCTCTAGATTTGTCAAAGTACTGCTCGCGTTGTCTGCTTCTTTCTTGTAAACGTAGAAAATCAAATTATTTTCACCGTTAAAAATACGATCGATGAACAAAAATCGGACTCGATGAAACAATTCACCTGAGTTTATTGTATTTAATATGGATTTGTCATTGTTCAGACAGTAATGATAATCGTGTGAACTATTGCGGCCATTTATTGGACAATAGCTGGATGGACCTGTACTTTCCTCTTTTTCTTTCTCTAGTGTGGGTAAAAGAGTTTCATGTTGAAGAATACTTGTATTTAAATCTGTCTTGTTTTTTGTATTCTCGTCGTCGGCGAAGTCTCGAATTAGGATTCCGATATCCTCACAATCGTTCAACACAATCAGTATGTTCTTGACTCGATTTTGATTTACGCTTTCTTTTAAAAAAAAGTGATGATCGATCAGTACTGTTAAAATCAAATTTTCGTGCAGTAGCTGAATAAACGGAAAAATCGGAAAACTATGGCTCCAATTCCAAATATACAGTTGCGGCGAGTCAGAAAATTTCAAAGTGTCCTTGCAAGTTTTGAATAAGAAATCAAGATTCTTTGTTGAGGAAAGAGAGACAGCTCGAATACTAAGAGAGAGTAAAGCAACAAAACAATCAAAAAAGTTCCGTTTAAAACAAGTTATTTTGTTTCTTCCACGCATTTTAGATTGGAATCGATCACTAAACTTTAACACGGGTAAATTTCAAGGATTTTTCAAGGAAAGGTTCTTGATAGGCTGAAACGCTACTTAATGAATTGCAAGGGTTCGTATCTGTGAAAATAACACGAATTTTAAAATTCATTTAATGAACTATTCCTTCACACACTTTTACAACCATTCGCAATAAACCGAAAAACCGTCGAATCAGGCCGGATATAGGCTTATTGGTACGGAAAATATTAAAAAAAAAAAAAAAAAAAAAAAACCCACGTTCCTTGGTATCAAAAAGCTAACCATGAATACCTCTGATACAGGTAATCATAATCAATAGAGAATCGTGATTGACGATTGTACAATGTCCTCAGCTAAAGTGTTTTTAATATCCACGACTCAAGTACAAAACCACCCAACTTTGAAGTATCGAATTGAGAGAGGGAAATTTTTTTAATAATTGACGCCGTTTCCAGGAGAAGGTCCCATCAAACAAGAGTCGCGCTCCTCCTGAGAGATCAGCACTGTAGTTAACCAGATACTTTCACCTGATTAGCGCTTCTGCCGTTTTACGGTCCCTTTTTATGGGAAGTGGTCTCAATTTAAAACAAACTCAAGAGATTCCTCAAAATGACAATAACAATCGATGATCATAAGAAATATTATCAACAAACATCCTCTGACATTCTTGAAAGGAAAGCACGAGGCAAGTGTGAGGCGTCTCAAGGCCGTGCTTCGGGGAGGGGCATTGACGCACGGGGGAGGGGCTTAGGGGCTCAGAGGGCTAAATCCTCTGCCAGACCTTTGATTTCTATGGGTGGAGGGGAAGAAGGTTAAAATTATTTTCAGTCAAACGCTCATCACTACACACCCCAACTATCAAAAATCCTGCTTAAACCACTGGAAGGAGGGACTGACAGAGATACAGCAACCCCCCCCCACCCCCGAAAGCTTAGAAAAGGGGGACAAAGGTGGAAAATGAAAGGAAAACTAAGGGAAAAGAGGCGGAAAGGGGGTATTGGAACCTATTTGCAGTATCCCCGAAAACCCTACTGAATCTGCAGCCTCCCTGAACAAATTCTGGCTACGACAGTGTCGGTGTGAGTGTTGTGTGTGTGTGTGTGGGGGGGGAGGGGTATCAGAGTTAAATATTTGGGCGTCTATGGAAATTACGAAAAGAGTAACAGAGATAAAATAGGTAGCTTATGGACTGAACCAAGTTTGAAATAACTATATAACTTCATCATTTCACCGACTATTAAGTATGATGTTCCATTTAAACCACACTAGCATCTGATTGACCTTGAGCTCTCTTTGATATCATAACAGCGCGTTGATGAAATCCAAAGTTGCCAGGTTTAAATAAATAGATCAGTAACAGTGTTGCCGTTTTGTGTATGTTTTAATGTAATTTTTTCAATTCACAGATGATGCCACCGGTTGAGAAAAGGTTATACAGTTCAGTTCAGTGTATTTATTTTATTTATTTTAGTTTATTTATTTGGTACAGTTTAGCCTTAGAAAAGGCTTGGTACAAGTCATTCCAGAGATAAAGTAAATATTACGCAATACAACAAAAACAAAGAGTTAACATGATCATAGTAAATAGATTAATTAAGGATAACATATATTGCAAGTTTTAAGATTCAAAATATTCCTTGACGTGGTAAAATGCATGTTCGATGAAAAACTGCTTGAGATTTTTCAAGAAGACTCTGTATGACTGTAATGCACAAAAATACTTGCATCTGTAATATTTTCTTCATCGGTGGAATCGCTGTTAAATTATTAAAGTATCTGCAAGCTTTTTTTTTAAATCATCGACCACTCCCTCATTTGAGAAAAGATTACGGATGCGCGTATTTACAATTAAAGAGCTTGTTTCAGAAGTGTAAGCGCCCCTAAACCTTAATCCTTTGCAAATTTTCAACTTTATATCCTTCCAATCGAAACATAATTTGCCTCTGACTTAATTCTTTTGCTTTCAAAGTGTTCCTCGTTGAAAAGTGAGCACTCAAATTTAGTTTGATTCGTTTTCGTCTTGTAACACCAGTAATAACGTTGAAAAAATTCCCAGGATTATCGGTCTATGTGCGCCTACACTTCTGAAACTACTTTTATACTGAACTGAACGGTTTAATCTTTTCTCAACCGGTGGATTCATCGGTGAATCGAAAATCTGGCGTTAAATATATTCGAAACGGCATCGATAGCTCTAATTATAGATTGGACATTGCTTCCAAATAGGAAATTGCACGGAAAAAAAATAATTGGTAAGATTTGCGATCAATATGACTGATTTTTGCATCTGCAAAACAAGATGGTAAACGATACCGCAAGTTGGGTCGATTATAATAGACATTATGTAAATTTAACTTTAAATTCAGGCACGTTTAACTATAATTGATCGTTTCATTCAACCCGATGTCTAGTTTTGTTCACCATCTCCTCTGGCGAGTGGTAAAATCAGTCTTCATGATGGTAGATATGACTAACCAATCTTTCCCCGTGCATGAGTTCATTTCCTACATAGTAAATGGCAACGCTGATTAAATCGTACCCGTTGGCATCTGGTCTCCTCCAATCACTCTCGACCATCAGCATAGTTACCAACTTTCGGAGAAAGCTGGTCTTGTAAACAACTTGCATCCGGGATCGAAAGTTGTTTAAGACGGAATTTGTGGTTGAACGAAGCTTCGAGCTATTCCTAAGCCTTACTTTTCAAGCCTCACCCACTCCCTTCCCCATGTCCTCCTTCGTAACAACTTCATCTCTTGGAATCTTTCTTGTAACGGTATCGATGAGAGGGAAGCTCTTCAAAGCTTCAAGAAAATGCGACGAAAGCTTCGAGGTAAACTTACACAAAATCGTTGAAGCGTGCCCTGAGTTTCAGTGGTCCAACTTCAGTTCCTATGCCATCGCCGCCATATCTTAAGAGGATAGAATAAATCACGGCGAGCTTGAATAGTTCTGAATGCCAGTCATTGAGCTCGGATGGGCGACAAATGGAACGTTAGATTTCTGTCTGTTATTCGAGCGATATTTTAAGATGAGGGTATTTGGGAAAATTGACGGAACGGATAGATTTGCTGATGCATACATTCCAAACGAAAGGTATTGATCAAATACAGGGTGTCCGGTAAGTCCCGGAACGGCTGCGCCATTTCTTTATTTACGCAGATAAAAAAACCGAACTTTGGGAATGTTCCTAGATAAATAAAAACTACTTTGGGGGGGGGGGGGGTCAAAATTTTGGGCGCCCCTTCCGGGGGGCGGGGGCGCCCCTAACTTTTTTTTTCAAATGGCAACCCCTATCTTGTGATACCTCATTCGAAAGAAGGTAAAAACTAATCATTTTGGCGCAAACTCCATGTCAATATCTCTTTTAGTATTCGAGATTTCGAACTTCAAAAATCTATGGAAACCCATTTTAAAAAAAATCATAACTCTTATTCAGAAAGTCGCTATTTAAAAAACTAGGGGTCTAAACTACTCTACATAACAAGCTCTTTCCAGGGAAAAACACCTCTGCCCAAAAAAATTAACTTACAGTTGTTGTTTTTTCCCCCGCCAAAATTTTTTAAAAAATTTCAAACATTTTACATCAGCAATTTCCCTGTAATACGGACCAAATATCCAAATTTGGGTTAGAAGCTTCTCTGAGAAGCTCAGTAATTACTGTGAAGCGCTAAAATTTCAGAAAACCCCATTTAGCCCGAAATTCACTTCAATTTACCGCCAGAGAGATGCGTAAACTCGGAGTTTCAAGTGATTCACATTATCTGAAAAGTTGAATTATAAAGAGCAGAATAATGTCAATTATATTTGTCTCAAAACGGTGATTATCGTTGTGGTTCTTTCGAATAAATCCTTAATGTTTGGTTTATATTTCAAGTGGAAACAGGTACTTACACTGCTAGGACTATCAGGCAATGGTTTGGTTTGTGCTGAAAAATGTATAGTAAATATCGGAAAATCGGAAATTATCACGGACGTATTCATAAGGAGAGTTCGAAGGGGGCAGGAAGGAGCACACCTAACTGCAGTCGTGACTGAAAAACGCGACGGAAAGAGGGTTAAAGTCCGTAATCTGCCTTAAAGTGTTCACAAATGGGCAAAACTTGAACTTTCCTCCCCCCCCCAGGAATTTTTCCGGGTCCGTCTTTGGAAATTATCGATTGAAAAATACTTTGTCAGCAAGTTTAACTTTCAAACTCTACTAGAAGGAAAAGTTTGCCACGGACCCTCGTTCCAGTTGCGAAACGCAAGCAGGAACTGAAATACTAATAAACGAATCAATTATTTCACTGAGCTTCCTTTTTCATCTTAAAACTAATTGGTCGTTCTTTAAACATGATCCTGAATTTCAAGGAGGAGACCAGGCGGCGCCGCCGGTGGTTCGCTGGCGGTTTTTCAGAAACATGTTACTACCAAGCACTCTACGAAGTCTCTTTTAATTAAACATTTCCACGGTGGAGGAAAGCGGAAACTGGAGAGGAAAATTTGAACGTTCCGTCTTTCTTCTTAACCGTTGAATCAAGTTAATTGACGCGCATAAAATATACTAGAGTATTGTATACTCGGCACTGCGTTGAAATATTCTCGCGCGAAGCACAAAACTCGACGTGTTTGATTGTGCGTTTGAACACCTGAGATTGCTACGGTTCCTTAGCAACCGCTTCCACAAAGTTGTGCGGTTTTCATTAATGATTCGATCCTCCTTTTTCACATCTCCGTACTCTGGAATGAAGTCGTTGAAATTGTCCGAAGTTTAATGAGTGAGAGCGAGAGTGGAGTGCTATAGCTACAAATCACGATGAATTATAAGGCGTTTAAGGGAGAGTGAGTTCCGTGAATATCACTAAAACGCGTGGGCTGGGCAAGCTCTTTCCTGGAATACAAGTGAAACTAATCTTGCGAGTGCAAATGGATGCACAACTTTCTACTTTCAGGTTATCCTTTCTCGGGGGGGGGGGGGGGGAGAAGAAGCAAAAATGTTAAATATATTTTCAGAAAGCTTCGCCGGTTGTTGTTCGAAAAGGATAATGCCTCATCCCTCATAACTCTTTAAAAAAAGAAAGGATTAATGAATCGTGCAAGCAGTGTCACGAGTCGGCGATTCATCGCAACCCGCATTAAACGTATCCCGAACTTTGCTATATTTTGAAAGAACAATTAAAGAAAATGAAGGGGGGAAATGCGTTGGTTTTACGTGGAGTGCGCGAGTTGCGGGTTGCGTCGAATCGCCGGCGCAGGGACTAGAATAACGCAAGCCGACAGTAGCCTTCTTAGTAGAAAAAATATGCTCTTTCGTTTTCTTCCCCTGCTTTTTAACTAAGAGTAATATTTAGTGTGCTAGACACAAAACACCGATGGCACATCTGCGTAATTTCTGATTTTTCAAAATGGCGGCGTTCTGGCCGCAAAAGAGTTTTTCTTAAGCTTTTGCGGTCATTTATCAACTTAATTAGAGTCACAAGGAGTCGGAAAATGGTCTCAACCCGTGAACCAACCGAAAGTTTCAATTTTGTTGCATAGTGTCGAGACTTGGAGCTTATTTATTAATAATTTTGAAAAATTTTCTTTGATGGAACCCCCTCTTCCCATTTTACGAACATCAACGTGAGTAAATATTTCATAAGTCAGTAATTATTACCTATTTAAATCAAATTTACAAATTTTTCTGAATAAATAATTCGCTTGCAACTTAAATTAGGATGAAAAAACAAGACATTTTGCTATTTGAAGTAAAATTGGCAACGACGCATTACTCAAAAATACGAGCTAATCGAGAAAAACGGATATCATGTTTGGATTCAGCGACCCAAAATTAGCCGGAAACAGTAATCAACTTCTGTGTAGCTGTAGCTAAACCAATAATCGAATTTCCGCGACGAATATATCCAACGAAATTATACGAAATCATTGCCAACCTACGCATGACAACAGTGGATGACACGAGACTGGATCGTGTTTTCCGAACTTTTTCGGTGTTTTCAGGCATCGATGGCATCAATTCGATATTAAATTCAAGTCTGAACAGACGTGAAGAAGAAGGAGGGGTCTGAGAATCCTGAAGGCGCGCATCTTGTTTATATTTTTATCCAACTATCTTCCCACCAAAGATTACTTATACAGGGTGGTCCGAAAGTCCCGGGACGGCTTCATAACTTTTGAACGTCTGCATATAAAAAAAACCAAACTTGGGGATGTTTATAACTTAATAGAAACTACTTTTTGGCGTACCGAAAAATTCCGGGGGGCACCCGTAAAGGGGGGTTTCGCCCCTCAACTCAAAATTTTCAAATGGCAACCCCCATCTTGTGATACCTTGTTTGAAAGGGCATAAAATTCTAAGACTTTTAGCGCAAACCGGAGGTCGATATCGTTTTTCGTCTTTGATATATCGATAGTTAAAGTTCGATTTCGACCCATTTTCAAAAAATCAGAACTTCCATTTGAAAAGTCGGACTTAAAAAAACTAGGGGTCAAAAATACTCTAAAAAGCAAGTACTTTTCAGAAAAAAATACGGTTTTGATATTTGTCTAGTCTTAGGGCCCCCAAATTTATTTAAAAAAATGACCCCTCAGGGGGGCTATCTCGAAAATTCCGAGCCACGACCCCTATCGAGTGATACATCGCTTGAAAGGGCACACAAAACTGAGCATTTTGGCGCAAACCGCAGGTCGATATCGTTTTTGGTTTTCGATATATCGAATGACAAAGTTGGGTTTTTAACTCATTGGCAAATTTCGATATATCGAAAACCAAAAACGATATCGACCTGCGGTTTGCGCCAAAATGCTCAGTTTTGTGTGCCCTTTCAAGCGATGTATCACTCGATAGGGGTTGTGACTCGGAATTTTTGAGATAGCCCCCCTGAGGGGTCATTTTTTTAAATAAATTTGGGGGCCCCTAAGACTAGACAAATATCAAAACCGTATTTTTTTCTGAAAAGTACTTGCTTTTTAGAGTATTTTTGACCCCTAGTTTTTTTAAGTCCGACTTTTCAAACGGAAGTTCTGATTTTTTGGATATGGGTCGAAATCGAACTTTAACTATCGATATATCGAAGACGAAAAACGATATCGGCCTCCGGTTTGCGCTAAAAGTCTTAGAATTTTATGCCCTTTCAAACAAGGTATCACAAGATGGGGGTTGCCATTTGAAAATTTTGAGTTGAGGGGCGAAACCCCCCTTTACGGGTGCCCCCCGGAATTTTTCGGTACGCCAAAAAGTAGTTTCTATTAAGTTATAAACATCCCCCAAGTTTGGTTTTTTTATATGCAGCCGTTCAAAAGTTATGAAGCCGTCCCGGGACTTTCGGACCACCCTGTACACGTATTCGTGGCAGTGGCGGCGCGTGACTTTCGAACCTGGGGGTGCAAATGCTGATGCACGATTGGGAAGTCCGCGGAGAATCCAATCAGAAGTGGGCTGGGGGGGGGGGGGGGGGGCTCCTCCCATGGATAAGTTTAGATAGAAAATCGGCTCTCTGAGACACACTTTAACGATGATCCACATTGCAAAGTAATCAATGTGTCTTCCTAAAAAAAATAAATAAATAAATAAAATAAAAAAAATAAATAAAAATAAAAAAAAAAAAAAACGAAAACGCCGCAAGGAGTATTTCAGAAAACGGAAATAGCTAGGAAAAAAATAATTTTGATAAGCATCTCGTTGTATAAGTAGGGGGTGAAAATGGATCAGCAACTAATAAAATGAAATGGTGAAAATGACGGTGTGTTAACTGACGCCGAACTGAAGAGGCAGCGTGTAAACAAAAAGAAAATGTGAAGAGATTAGCCTATGAGCCGCGAGCGCGGCGCACAGTGTTTCCCCTCTTATGGAGAATGGGAAAAAACCTCATCGGACCTAGATTTTGCTTTCGATTTGAATAAAACTGCTTGAAAACGTGAACGAAAGGTCTTACTATTACCATAAAATTACCTGGTATACCTGTCACCAACCCTTTGGAATGTCAGCCCCCCCTCCCCCACCAGGCCCCGCAAAAAAACCGGCGCACCTGGCGCGCTGGATCATTCCGCTCGAAAATGCGAAAAAATTACAAAATTTAAAATCGTCATAACTTTTGAACTAAAATAGTAAAAAATATTTCAAAGCCAGGGTCGGATTCCTCGTACTCTCTAATTTTTTATGCATAAGCCCAAATTTTTTTTTTTGGTAATTATTCTGCCCATATGAAGAGTTTTTCTAAACGCTCGCGAAAATTGTTTTTTTACAGCATATTTCTAATAATGTTCAGAAGCGGTCTTTACATGGTCTCGGAAAAGTGCATTTTCTGACCTTGAACAATTTTTGTAGAAAAAATTGAGGTAACTAAGTCGATAGCCTTGACTCCAAGGAATCTAATGCAGGTTTTAGATTTTGTCCATCTATGCTACATTTGCCCAAAGAGATGTGAGAAGTTTAAGTAACTTTTTAGAGATGTGCTCCAAAAAAAAAAAACAGTTTTCGAGAGGGTTTGGAAAAACTCTTCATACGGGCAGAAAAATTACCGATTTTTACCGGGCTTATGCATAAAAAACTAGAGAGTACGTGGAATCCGACCCTGGCTTTGAAATATTTTTTACTGTTTTAGTTCAAAAGTTATGACGATTTAAACTTTTATCATCTTTTCGCATGTTTGAGCGGATGTGTAAACTGTGTATTCAGAAGCGGTCTTTACATGGTCTCGGAAAAGTGCATTTTCCGACAGTAAAAAAATTTTGTAGACAAAATTGAGGTAACCAGGTCGATAGCCGTGACTCTGAGGAATCTGACGCATGTCTCAGATTTTGTCTATCTATGCTACTTTTGCCCAAAGAGATGTGAGAAGTTTGAGTAGCTTTTTAGAGATGTGCTCCAAAAAAACAGTTTTCGCGAGGGTTTGGAAAAACTCTTCATACGGGTGGCGAAATGACCAAAAGAAAATTCAAGCTTATGTATAACAAACTAGAGAGTACGAGAAATCCGAACCTGGCCTTGAAATATTTTTAGCTCTTTTAGTTCAAAAGTTATGACGATTTTAAATTTTGTAATTTTTTCGCATTTTCGAGCGGAATGATCCAGCGCGCCTGGTGCGCAGATTTTTTTACGGGGCAGTGCATTACCTACCGCGCAACATTCTATTTTCATAATATTCAACTCGCTGTAACTTCCGCCTTGGGTAATCTTGGGTTACCAAATTTTCAGGGTTGTTAGTACATATATTCAGCTTGCGAAAAATGTCAACAGACCCGTGACGCTCGTTGACGCTTCAGTTGTAGGTCCATATTCGGGTGAAAACGTCATCTTTTAAGCTTATTCTATTTAAATCCATTCCTTTGGATATGAAAAAACAAAATTTAGCCCATACCAAGGGTAGAATGTCAAATTGTAGACTATAACGCACCCATTGAGCGAAAATTTTCAATGAAAAAGCCTAAAAGAGCTTCTTTACAGAGGTTTCGATATTACTCCAGTTTTTAGCGAAAAAACAGAAATTCTGACTTCCGCCGAAACAACCTAGCTTTTCTACCAAAAGAAATGCAAAAATTGTAAAAAAATCGTGCAAGTCTATTAGTTTGGACTCTCAGGAATGGATTTTGTGAAGTTTTGGGTAGTTTTGAAGAGGTCGTTAAAAAGGGGTTT
Organism: Trialeurodes vaporariorum; assembly: GCA_011764245.1. Lineage (NCBI taxonomy): Eukaryota > Metazoa > Arthropoda > Insecta > Hemiptera > Aleyrodidae > Trialeurodes > Trialeurodes vaporariorum. Next base: position 23,431,742 of record VMOF01000035.1, read on the forward strand.
TTTCGGCCGAGGAAACACTGTGCGGCGCAAGTCCGCTCAGGCGCTCACCGCTGCGCTGGCGCTGTCAACAGCTAGAGTCCCTATATGTAGAGAGTTAAGACAAGAGGGTAGTCAACTTCTGATTGGTCGATGAATTTTAGGCTCTACGGACGCCGCCATTGGATGCGATTTTGCACTTTTGTTTTGTTTACCAACGGTCTTTTACAGATAAAAGAGTTAATTTGCGACGAATCTGTTAATTTTAATCATAATGCACCACAAGAATGTCCATAAATCTCAAAAGAATCATTAAAAAGCGTTAATACATGTCGATCAACAAAAGCAGGGAAAGATTACATCGTTTCAAACTTAGCGGAACTGTAATCTTTGCTGTGGAGCAAAACACAACAACGGCCTCAGAATGTAAACAAATGTGCAAAATCGCATCCAATGGCGGCGCCCATGATTTCTCTTGTCTTAACTCTCTACATAGGAACTCTATCAACAGCAAGCCGTCCGTCTCGCTGGTTCGTTAGAGGTCGGAAACAATCGGGATGTCTCGGGGACCGATCGCAAATCTTTTCGTTTGCGATCGCCACGGCTATTCGGCCATAACCCGTATCCTACCCGCTCACCCCCCTCCTCGCCCCTCGCCCAAATCTGGCGGTGCAAAGGAAGATTTGCACCTCCGAGACGGTGGCGGTCTCGTGGAGCTAAAAGGAACGAGATTTTGATGCGCGGCCGCAGACGCAGACGGACGGACTGATTTTCTATCCCTCACATCGCTACCCGCAAGAAATCGTTATTTACTATTTATTTGATCAAGTCATTGCGTCTTCTGCTTTCTCCGTGGGGGTGCAATGCACCTCTGCACCCCCAGTACGAGCCGCCACTGATTCGTGGGTAAGTAATCTTTGTAAGGACAACCTAACCCTCAATTATTGAGTTTCCTCGAATACGTTGGTTAGGTTGGTATTTTTAATCATATTCAATCGCGAAAATTCTTTTAATGTCGGCCTGTGTAATGTTTCGTCCTCACGGTCTTATACTTGATCGGTGAGCTCTACGGAAGGTTAAAACCCCGTACTTAAGAACGCACCCGGCGCGACACCATCCAACGTCTTTCGGAGGACGTCCGTCATGCCGTGGCATAATTTGGTCCCAGGACTTATGCCACTGCTTGTATCGTAAAGACAACGCTCAAGCTTTAACCCTTTAATGACCAGGTTAGTTCAAAAGGACGCCACTCTTCCGTTCATATAGGGAAGGTAGTTAACTGTTCTTACTCGTTGGAGTTGGAATTGCCTAAACGCCGAATTGAAGGCACCCGAGCAGATCTCATCTTCGATGTGTTTTCATCTATACATATTTGTTTATCCAAAATGAAGACTGAATCAATGTAAAATAGACTAGAGGAAAAAAACGAGTATACTCGGGCTTGGTCCATAATGGGTTAGCTCCGTATCTTTTTGTTTACGATACTGATCAGAGTGTTTTTTTTTTTTTTTTTTTTTTTTTTTTTTTTTTTTTTTTTTCTCTCTCTCCAAAAACTGATTCAATAACTCAAGCTCCCGTAGCCATTTCTTCAGCGGCGAACAAGTTTTTTGAAGTTAAAAATATTGAGTCTTGCCCTCGCATTCACCCCATGTTTCGTAATCTGGTTTCTTTCTCACATTTCTCTATCTCTCTTTCTCTTTGATCACTTTCAAACTCGAGAAATGGGGGGGGGGGGGGCACTGTTGCAAATTTCCTCGAGATGCCACTGCTTTCAATTAAGTTGAGAGGTGATAGAATATTTTTGTTATCAATAGAACTCATGGGCAAGACCAGTGGCTGCTTGTGCAATGGGGCATCGACGGATTTTCTCCATTTAAACCTACGTAAAATAATCGATCTTCGAGAGATTCACTGAATCACTGAGAAATTGATACTCATGCAATTTCCTTTTGGCCAAGGAAATTTTCCTTTAGGAAGTTTTTTGGATTTTGTCCTAATTTTATATTTTGGGGGGTTTTACCCCAAAAATAGGCCAAAAATGGCAAAAAAAATGGAATTTCTTAAAATTGGCTCTAAGGATTTTCTTGAAACTGGGTCAAAATATGCTCCTAATTTGCTTTCGCTACCGCTCCTAGTTTACAGCTTCAATCGCAAGCAAATGTTCCCCTCCTCGCGAGTCCGGCGCGGCGCCCCCCCATACCTGTCAAAGCTCGCCCTGCTTTCCTAGGAGCCAATTTGACATGCGTTGTTGTTTACATTTTGTCAAAATCAATGGATGAAAAGGTTTTTCAGCGATTTATCGTTGTGCTTGCTGAGTTCTTTGAATGCGGACTTAATTGCATGCTGGAACGATGCGCCGATTCAGTGCAGTAGCGCACCGAGAGTTTCTTCATCTCTCTCTTTTCTCCATTAAGAAACGTATGTTAGACGAGGATGGACAAGGGGATAAAACCCCCTCTTTCTGTCCTTTTCCTACTCATACATTCAAATGGGAAATGAGAGAGATGGAAGATATCCTGGTTGCGCCAGTGATTCAGTGCAGTGGCGGCTCGTGGCTATTCGGCAACCATGTTTGTTTGCCACCTGAACAAAAAAGTATCGATTACGCAGGGATTCAGTGAATCCCCTGAAGGACGATTATTCTACGTAGGTTTAAATGGAGATTATCCGTTGTTGCCTCATCCCTTGAATCGCCACCGTACCAAATGTTTGCGAAATATGTAACAGGAATAATAAATGAGCCACCAGATTTCCTCCGTGTCACTTCGAGTTTACAAGATACTTACGAAGAGAGTTTTTGTAAACTACTGATTACTTTGTTGAGCTATAGATGCCGCGGAGAGGTAAAAAAAGATGCACTTAATGGACTCGGTTTTGAAAATTGAAATATAGGACTGAGCTTTTTTTGAGGGTTTCAGGAAATTTCGACTGAAAATATTTGAAGAATTTACTCGTATTTCGTCCTTAACTTTCGTTTCTTTTGCTTACTAAAAAAAAAACACGAAAATTCAAACCCTTTCAACTGCCCCATTGGTTGGTTATACTTTCCGATAAAATGGTTATATTTACCGTTGATTATTGGTAGCAATTTTATTGGCTAAGTACAACCAATAAATGAGGTTGCACCATAATTTCACTCACTAATTAGTTAGCTGAACATACCATATTTTTAAACTTAAACTTATCTTTTTCCAGTGTTAGTGCGTCATACTATTCTGCGTCAAAATTTCGAATACTCGTCAACTTCGGAAATAAAAATCTAACCGTTTTCCTGCATGTGTCCCACCCAACTCTTGGTTGATGGGAAACGGGAGCTATTTAACCCCCTCCCATTTTGATATCCGTCCTCGCAGAGGAGCGGGGGACCTATTTCGCATACCGGTCACGAAGACAAAGATAAACATTGAGCACGCGATGGAAAACAAATTAAATATTTTCTTTTTTCTTGCCGGTCATCCCATTTTGCTTCCACCCCGTACTGCGCCTTTATCCAAAGTAAAAGTGCATTTAATCCTGCGCCTGAAAATAATTCCCATCGAGCGACATGACGCTCAATGGTGTAAGATCGTCAAAAAGGGGCAAAAAAAAATCAGAGAGAAAATTTCTCATCAATTCATGATTTATAAACTTGTTAGGACCAAGTTTAATCACAGAGAACACTTTAAACAAGTGATTTAACCCTTAATTGCAGATGAGCCCAGATCTGGAACAATTACTTTGAAGCTTTATCTAAAAGTAGGAGACTTGAGTTGTACTGTCGCTGCATGGTGGGTCACATGTGGAACAGATACTAAACGAGTAAGAATTGTCGATTTTGTCCTAGAGCGCGCAGCACAGGATAGAGAACGTGCAGAGTGGTTGAAAATAGCTTACTGAAAATCTGATAGAGATTTTCCGATTTTCATTGTTATGTTTGGGAGTAACGCAGGGGTACCATATAAAAAAAAACAACTATTGAAACTTACTAACTTATTTTTTACTACTTTAATTTTTTTTTTTTTTTTTTAGCCTGAAAACTTTATTTTCAGTTGCATGGATACCTAAATGCGGGTAAGGCCATATTTGGAACAATTGATATTCAGGCTCTTTACCATTGAAATATAATGGAAAGATTTTTTTCACTATTTTTGCCCTGTCTCAAGGATCAAAATTGTACTGAAAAAAAATCGTGCAGTAAAGGGTTAAACAAGTTATTTAAACAAAAAAAAGCTCACTGAAAAGTTTTCAATTAAGATTGAGAGGTCGAAAACGATGATTTTTTATTACTTTTTCCTCATTGATTTTAGGCCTCTTTTCCTCTATCTCAGACCATAGGGCGACGCGACGTCTGTCATATACGTTCGTGATAACTCATGTAGGATCATTCTTAAACAGCTCTTATATAGCTTTGCATGAACACGGAAAACTAGGCTTCGTTGCAGAGGGCTTCTGCAAATCCATTGAATCAGCCAAGCGTGTTTTATTTGTATGACGAGAATCTTATCTTCCATTTCTCCCGTTTTTGTTTTCGTTTCCACATAAACTGAACGTATTTTGTATGTGAATTCAGTCTCCTTATTTCTCGCATTTCCTCCGGTTCTTTTCGTTTCCACATCAAATGTATTTCATTTGAATAATCAGAATCTTACCATCCATTTCCGCCGATTTTGTTTTTGTTTCCTTCCCAGTTTTTTATGTGTACTTATATGATCAGAATCTTATTTTCTGATCCGATCGATTATTTTCGTTCCTGTATCAACGAAGCCATATTTTATCCGTACAGTAAAATTCTCATTTCCCGTTTCCACGAAATTTTTTCCGTTTCCTTTTCAGTTTCTCGCTTATATGTGATTCGAAACTTATTTCCTGTTCTTTTTTTGTTTTTACTCCAGCTAAATGTATTATATTTGCATGGTCAGAATCCAGTGTCGGAGCGTGCTATCTGACAACGTGGCATTTTGACCATTTGAACCCATGGAAAAGGTCGATGGAAAAGGACCCATGGATGGTGGTCATCGCCGATTCCTTGACAGATCGATATTTTGCTTGGCTTTTGATGAGACAAAAGCAACGTTGCTAGATCGCACGCTTCTCTACCGTCAAAATCTGATTCTCCATCTCCACTCATTCTTGATGTAAGAATTATTTTTCAATGACCGATTGCGGAAACTCCTTCGCAATTTGTTGTGCTCCCTCCTTCATTCAAAGTTCCTTTGTCAAGCGTGTTTCAAAAGTGTTTGGTTAAGTTTTTGATATCCGATAAACGAGCCAGTTTTGCACAGTCTACAAGTTCTAACTTTGGTACTTATTTCTAATGGAAAGTGCTGTGGAAACTACGATGAGCTTATTCGGTGCATCTGACAAAAGCTGTAAAAGAAGTGGAGACATCTTGCAAGCCCCTCTCGACCATCTGGGAGGAAGATTTTGAAAACTTTGTCCGGCGAAAAAAACAACTATAAAAGAAACAATAGGCTTTATTCTATCGTGGACCGTCAACTTGGCGTCGCGTGCAATTAGGCAACACTGTATTCTACCCATTTAAACTCATGTAAAAGGTCGAACTCAGGGGGTGCACAGTGCACAAGGAAAATTCGATATATTTAAGGAGTTTAAATGGAGGAGTCGCATTGTTGCCATATGGCACGCGACGCCACTGCCGTCAAGTATTAACAGAGATACAGCCGTTTGAAAAGACTGCAATCTAACCCAATAATTGAGGCATTGTGGTTGCGAGAATATTCTCACATTCAAAATGCATCGGAGAATGTCATTGTTACACCCATCACCTCAATTACGAAGGCTAACAAATCACGTTTATTCCCTTCAAAGCAGTGATGCAACAATTATTGAAACAAAGAGGGAGGGGGGGCAAAGGGCGTCATCAAAGGAAATATAGTTTTCTTCTTTGAACTAATTGGGAAAACTGAAACAAAAAGGAGAACTTTCATAGAAATTCAGAACTTTTCCTAACTTTTTACGAGAATCCCTCCAGCACTTGTTACACTTTTAATGATTATTTTGCATTAGCTGTTTCCATTTGTGAGCATAGTAAATCACTATTGTGTTGAAGAGAGACAAGGTTTGTTGGCCGCGTCAGTAACTGTTGCATCATGAAGTAGTTTTCCCAAACAAGACCAGGGATGCGTAAAATGCTCGATCGTGGGTACCATGTGGACATTTCTCGCGATCAATTATAGTGGGAATTCTGCTGAAAAACTTGCAACCTTTTTTATTTTCGTCGTAATTTATTTGTCAATGTGTTTTGTTTTGTTTCCTTTGGTTAGTTTAGTTAACTATGGATTTTTAGAAAGTACGATGGTCGTCTCAAAAGTAAGTATAAAAAAAAAAGTATAACGCTAGAGAAATTCTGTAAACAGCGTTCGACGCGTCATATCTTCAGCTTTAAGACCCTCGTTTTGAATTCTCAATACCCTAAAAATAAAAAAAAAATTGCGGCGATTTTACAGCGATCACCTCCCGTCACTGTAAGCGTGTACGCCCAAAAAGTTACGCAATCGAAGCACTCGTTATTCAGACATGGGAAATGAATATGGTTTCCGAGAACAGAAATAGGTAAAAATAATGTAAAAATCCGATAAAACGGCGTTCCACCTTACTTTACAACCTAACCTTGTACTCTGTGAAGCCATTTTTGATACCTTGGTACCAGTTTTCTTATTTCATCCGAAAAAACCAGCTTTATCCTGGTTTAATCTGCATCCCTGCGATAGGCTTAAACTCGATTGATAATTGACGAATTGCAATGGAATTGGGGTTAAAACCAAAGTATTTTCTCGTCCCCCCCCCGTCGAAAACGTCGAAAGTAGGATTTACGCAGAGCTGCCGTATTGCGTATATTAATGGTATTTTTCAGTTCACCGATGATTCCACTGCGATTGAGGAAAGATTACACAGTTCATGACTGTACTGCATGGAAATACTCTGATCGGTAATCTTTTCTCCATCGGTGCAGTCGCCTTAAATTATTACAATATCCGCAAGTTTTTTGAAGTCATCGACGACTCCACCGGTTAAGAAAAGATTACAGGTCAGAGTATTTTCGAGCAGTTTACAGTCATACACTAAACTGAACCGTGTAATCTTTCCTCAACCTTTGGAATCATCGGTGAATTGAAAAATGTCCTTAATTATATACTCAAAACGGCAGCACTGGATTTGCGTGCAGAGCAACTGACCCATCAATCGCCAAACGCTGATTTGATTAAACGTATTCCGAATTAAAGTCATTTCGGCCACGGATTACGATTTTCGAGACTGTGTACTCGCAGTTTTCCGTTTTGCATGCGATATTAATCCCTATGCGCTGCGCATGCATGCAAGCTGCTGGTGGAGTACTAGAGTCCCTTAATGGAAAAGTGCCGATGCGAGCAGTAAGCGAATCCAGGAATTTGTCTTCCTCTCTCTCTTTCTATTTGAAAACATGTGTTAGAAAAGGATGTCAAAGGGGGCCTACGTGTGACTTGAGCCCAGAGCTGCCCTAACGGCACACTCAATCCAGGTTTGGTTTCAATCCAGCTACTCGAAGGATTGACAATCCGAAGATTGCCAATCCGACTTTAATCCGATTTCAAGACTGGTTTACAAGCGGCACGGGGATGATCAGCTCCGATATCCGGATTGGAATCGGCTTGAACAAGGATAAACACGGACTCCTCAAACCTATGAGAACCCGTTTTCAATCCGTATCAAACCTAGATTGACAGTCGGATAATCACCAGGTGTACAAGCTTCGTGAAAGGCGGATCGGAAACGAATTTAAATCCGATTCAAACTGCATGCTGGACCCTACCACAAATTGGATCCGAACCGGTTTCAAGCCAGTTCTCTGAACATGGTTCAAGATGGATTTAGAAACTCATAAAAGAAGGACTTCAAAACGGTTTCAAACTTGCTACAAGAAGCTTCATCAACCTGGTTTCAAATGAGCTTTCAGCCGATTTCTTGATCGTCCAGTCGGTTGGCCAGTTTAGTGCTTCGTCTTTAAACTCGATTGAAACCGAGTTAATCGAAGTACTCGCAACCGATAGGAATCTGTTTCCAACAAGGATCAAACCTAGTTAATCAATCGGATAGACGTCAGGTTCAAAGGCTCCATACAAGACAAATCAGGGACGGGTTAAAAATCGACTCATTTTGCATACTACATCCTAATAGAAATGGAATCCGATCCAACATCATGCCAGCCTTTTGAACCGAATTCAAGTCGGATTCAACCCGCTGTAAAGACGGTTTGAGTTTGGGTCGGATCACGTTCGTCAATTTTTTTTGCGGACATGTAAGCCATTTCAAGCAATCTACAATTCGCATTCAATCCGGTTCAAATAACTGTTTTGAAACCGGATTTGAAAGTAGAGTTCTTGATCCGTTTAAACCCGTGTTTAACCCAATTGATAAAACAAGTTTGAATATGGTTTTAAATTAGTTTCAAGTAGGGTTTATAACCCTCCATGAAATCAGTTTGAATCAAGGTGAAATCTAGCTATCCAATTTTTGGTGCGGACATCTAAGCCATTTCAAATCGTCTACAATTCGCATTCAATCTAGATTGAATAACCTGGTTTGAAACCAGATAGGGAAGCGGAGTGAACTTAGTTCGCGGCTTCCGCCGAGAGAGTGCTCCACCATATTTTTGCGAAACGTTACTCGCGTTTACTTGGCCCCGAGCTGCGAACGACCTCTCCACTGAAACTTGGTACGGTTGGGACATCTTTATCATTACTTTTTGATATTGGATTCACCCTAGGCCCACGTAGAGTGCCTGAAAATTGGTTAAGCGAGGCTAACCTAAACAATAACTCAAGCTTGAGTCTATAACTTTCTATCAGTTTGAAGTTGGTCATAAGTTGGTCTGGCACAGAGTTGCCAATAGTGGCTAGATTCGACCACACGTGGACTATTTTGATGAGAATTTAGCTACGCTCCCGGCTCCGTCGTCGCGCTTCTCCGGCATCCTCCCATACTTATCTACAGCGTAGCTAGAAACCAACTCGAAAACTGTCCACGCGTGGCTATTCCACCCCGTCCAAACCTGGCAACACTGGTCTGGTACAGTTCATTCAGAACTTGGCTGCCATCTAGATTCAATCTGGTATTTCAAGTTTAGATACGGTCTTGTGAGTCATTCAAGTCGCCTAGCTGCACTTTGCATTCAATCCGGCTTGAGTAACCAGTTGTGAAACCGGACGGGGACGAAGCTTAGTTCTTGATCCGAAATATACCCATGTTGAACCCAACTGATGAAACAAGCTTGAAAACATCTTTAAATCAGCTGAAAGTAGGGTATATAATCCTCTTCAAAATCAGTTTGATTTCGGGTTAAATCCGGCTGTTCTATTTTTAGTGCGGACATGTAAGCATTTCAAGCCGTCAATAATTCGCATTTAGTCTGGGTTGAATAATCTAGTTTGAATCCGGTCAGGAATTTCAGGTTTAAAACTGGAGTAACCCTGATTGAACCCCATTAATGATTCAAGTTGGAAAGCGTATTTAAATCAGCTTGAAAATGGATTCACAATCAACGGCTAAGATTGCTTAAATCCGAATCAAATCTAGTTAGTCAATTTTTTTTGCGGACATGTAAGCCATTTCAAACTATCTATAATTCGCATTCAACCCTGCTTTGATAATCTCGTTTGAATCCGGTTCGGAATCGGTGGTTTAAAATTGGGAATAACCCTGATTGAACCCCATTTTTGAAACAAGTTGAAAAGGGTTTTTGAACCAGTTTGAATAGGGGTCTATGATGCTTGGCGAAGATAGCTAGAATCCTAGTCAAATCTAGTTAGTCAATTTTTTTTGCGGACATGTAAGCCATTTCAAACTGTCTATAATCCGGCTTAAATCCAGCTTGTGTTAATCAGGTTTGAAACCGGATTGCAAAACTGGATTGAAATCGGTTGACTGGTTTGCCAAACCGAATTGAATCCGGTTTCAACCTCGAAATGTGCCGTTAGGGTGGCGTTTTGCGTAGAATCAATGCCATGTTTTAATTCACCGATGATTCCACCGGTCGAGAAAAGATTACATAGTTCAGTTCAGTGCAAAACTATGATAAACTGAAATACTCGCATCTGTAATCTTTTCTCAACCGGTGGAGTCGTCGATGACTTTAAAAAACTTGCGGATATTTTAATTAATCAACGAAGTTTCCACCGATTAAGGAAAGATTACAGATCAGAGTATTTTCGTGCATTACAGTCATACACTGAACTGAACTGTGTAATCTTTTCTCAACCGGTTGAATCATCGGTGACTAGAAAAATAGCATTGATTCTACGCAAAACGGCAGCCCTGCTTGAGCCCCTATCTCCGTCCTCTTCTGACACATGCATTCACATTTGAGGACTTGGGTGCCTTTCATTGCAGTGCTTCATTATCTCATTTCCTACTTTAAAGACGTAAAATTTTTCTTGGAGATTGCACTAGAAACACCCATAAATTGTGAATAATTTGCCTATGATTTGCCTGTGACATACATATACCAAGACAAACTCTAACCTCCCAATCTCGCAAACAGAGCCACCAGATATGATTATAGACGGTAGTGGCTCAACACAACAACAGCCAAAAGTCGCCGACTATTGGGTGGCGAAAGTTGACCCAATTAAAATCTACCTGAATACATTTTGCTTTGAAGTCAAAATTCCAATCTATTGAGGTATGTAATATTGAAAAAAAAACCAGAAACTGCTCTGGTGTCACAAAAAGGTCAATTTAAACCGCAAAAAAAAAAAAAAAAAACAACATAACATATGTTCATTACTCATTAATAGAGGACTGTTGGCTGTTTCAATGAATCTCGATGTTTGAGCTGAAAAAGGACACCTGTCGCAAGGTCTCTACTAATTAGTGTTTCCACTCGTATTTGGCCTTTTGCATGGATTTAATCAGTGACGTTGCTAGATTGTACGCCTCATTGGCACTATAATTTTCATGAGCGAATACAGGTTTTTGTCTTTCTCTCTCTCTCTCTCTCATCTCATTTTAACAAGTGGGTTAGAAAAGAATAGCAGAGGGGTCACCAAGTGACTTAGGCCCCTACCTCCGTCCCTTGCTATTGCGTGCATTCAAATGGAAAGAGAGTGAGAAAGACAACGTCCTGTTTCCGCCCATGCTACCTTTGGCCTGCTGCAAATCATTTCGTGCCATTTCGGAGGTCTAACACTGGCTTTTGTGAGCTCATAACTTGGGTATAGGTAGTTTGTGGCCGGGTCATTAAACAAAATTCGCTTCTTGTGACACCTCGCTGCACTATTGCTAAAACTCGAGCTGAAATACTCATTTTTTAAAAAACGTATAAATTGAAATACTTTCGTTCGACAATTTGCGTCGTTCGCTCCACTGTGCCAGCGCCAGCGCAGCGTAGCGTGACGCGGAGGCACTGCGAAGGTGGCGTTATCCGCAAAGTTCAGCCGGGGCTTTAACCTTTTCCCCGCTTCGCTCCACTTGTGTGCTCTCCCGCGGACTCGCGGTGGCGTACACTGGATCAAAACATTTATTTTTCTGGACCAAAAAAAGTGATTGTTTTTTTCTGCTTTAAAAACATTCTAATATCGATATTTTCTTGTATTGGCTGCGTTATTTAAGCTCTATAAGAACGATTTCACACATTTTCAAGTTTTCTTCCTGTTTCTTTTTTTGTCGTATATATTCTTGATTTTTAATTCGTGATGTTATAATCCAGGAAATTCCATGTTTTCGATCCACCGCGCGGTGGGGGACGTTCACTCGCGGTGGTGTCAAAAGCGTCATGCTGTCGTGTGCTCTCTGTTCAGCCGTGAGAGCCGTTCAGAGGGTATAAGGAATGTAGGTAGGTCGATAGAACGATACAACTCAAAGAGTGTATTTATGTCCTTTGCCTTTATGCTCCCCTCCCCCCCCCCTTCGACTCCCTCGCCACTCTCTTACCCACTTCGGCCGCGGCGTGCCGTTGCCGTTAAGATTATTAGCATCAAAGAGAGTGTCACTCTTTGACTGACGTAGGTAGGTTCGAGCGGTGAGAGGGCGGCCGCTCGCGCACGCATGTTTGTAAAAGAGTTCGCGTGCGTGCGTGTGTGCGTGCTTGCGAGCGCGTGATGCGTATGTAGGGGTTGAATATAGGTGTGAGTGTGGGTGTGTATGAGTATGTGTGTCAGTGAGAGAGAGAGAGAGAGAGAGAGAGAGAGAGAGAGAGAGAGAGAGAGAGAGAGAGAGAGAGAGAGAGAGAGAGAGAGAGGAGGGGGAGGAGGGAGAGTGTGTATGTAGCTCATCGCTCATCGCATTTTGACTAATTTACTTCCGCGCTTCCTGTATAGGTATTATGTATTGTTTGTACTTGCGGAGCTTCTGTAGAGACAATAGACGCAATATCGTATCCAACGAGGTATACATTCATGTATGTACGATACGCGCATCATAGAAGAGTGCGACAGTCTAATGCCCCAATGGATGACCTGCGTAACCGACGAACTATACATATTACATATGTATATCTATAGAGTGAAAGGACAATGGGTACGCTGCGCAGTACGTATGCGACGAGAAAGATTTTTAGGTTAGAGGTAGGGTTAAATTTCCCTACATTTTCCCATGCATTTCTGCGAGGGATTTGTGATTCTGAATGCCTGAAAATCTCGAATTGGAAAAACTCTATTAGTGTGACCCAGCGTTGCCATAAAGAGTAAGAATCAAACAACGCGACGGCAAAACCTATGATTTTGGACCTTACTGGAAAAAATGAAGCATATAAACAAAAACAGGATTCCGAGAAAAACGTATTGAAAGTTTAACTAAAACGCATTAACTTAAAAAAGCAAAACTTCAAACTTTAAAGGCCAAGAAAAATTTGTTGAAAACGCTCCCTTTCATTTTGTTTCTGTCCAGTGGTGGCTCGTGGAATGTGGGAACAACGAATTCTCTCCATTAAAGTCTATGTAGAATAATCGATCATCGGAAGCTTCGTCGCAAACTCCCAAGAAATCGATTCTTTGACGTAGGTTTAAATGGCAATACGCATGGTTGCGTAGATCGCACGAACTCCCGTGCCACAGACTCTGTCTCTTGAATGAATTTTACGTTTTGTGAAGCAGTATGAATAGCAGCTCAGAAAGTGCAGAAAAATCAAATGGGTGTAGTGAAAAACACTCTAAAACTCTCTGAATGTCATTTTTGTAGCAGTAATTTCAAATGCATCGTACAGGAAATCAATGAATGTAAACAAACAAGAACCGCATGACTGGGTATATACAATACCTGTTATTTAATCGGGGCAAATCTCATCTCACATTCCCATACTCCTCAAAATAAACAGAACAGGGGCTAGAGTTCTAACGCACGGGTATATTCTCCCCGGAAAATACTCACACTATAATATTTTCGATTGATTAAATTCCCCGTAGGTCACAATCTCATTTATTTTGCTCCTCTCAGTATCTTCCTTGTTACTTGTACTTTATCCGTTTCAGATGATCTTGCCAATAAACAATGCTCAAATATGAATTTCTTTTTCCAATGAAATAATGAATCCGATTATTAATTTCAACTCATATGTAAGACATGAATAAGTATACGGAGGCAGAGTGGTTCCGAAATTCAAATCGGGACGCGCACTTTGAACCGGCCAAGATGAAGGGTATATGGACCCCCTCCCCCACCCTAGGAATGGAAAGAAGGTCCCATTCATTAATATACTGATGATGATTCCACAGTCAAAAGTTTCATTCTAAAACATATTTTGAAAATGAACTTCATCGGCTGATCCCTGGTTTTATGTTTCTTTGCAAGATTCAGGCTGTCTCTTTGTCATTGATTCGATAACCATCACTAATGATGCTCAGTTTTTTGTTGTGGTTTTGCGGTTTTTGTTTGTTCCGTTTATTTTGTTTGTTTTGTTCTGATCTCGTAACAGTGATACAAGGTGTTCATCAGTCAAACAGTGGGAATTTTCGGGAGAAATATTTAAATCGGGTAGCGTTTGATGTGTGCTATAGTTACTTATTCTTACGCTACGGTACCGTTTTTGTCTACCTTTAGAAATGAAGGCGCATGCATCCATAAAAGTAAGACTAATTCGTCGAATAGCTGAAACTTTCGGGTGGATTGAATTGGCTAGCGTTAAGTGTGATGGGGAAAATAGTTAACTAGTCTTCAGCGACTGTACTATTTTAGCCTATCTTGAAAAATAAAGGCGCACCCATAAAAGTGAGACTCGATTTCGGGATCGTCCACTAAGAAGTATTTGAATCGGATACCTAGAGCTGGATACATTTCCTGGTCAACGCATGACTCATTTCCATCTTTTCCATTCTCAGATCGGAACAATCAGCCACGAATTTATTAAAGCTGGTCCGTTCTATGGGACCGTTCATCTTTCTCTCTATTTATCCACTTCTTACACATCTCCCTCATTTTTTTCCTCGTTTCCGTCCCTCCCTTTTGTTCCTCCAACGACCCGGGCGACCCAAATTGGGTCGCAGCCCACCGGGAAATTTCCCGGTTTCCCAGTGGGCCAGTCCGCCTCTTCATGAATAGTTGCATGCCCGCATATTTTATCTTCAGATTTGCCCCCCCCCCCCAAATAGCAGAATAAGACATGATGAGTTCAAAAATGAATCTTGAATCAGGAGTGAAAAAATCTGAATAATACCGCAAACTTGCAATTTGGCTCATGAACATTAGCTTTGAACAAAGGGGAGTCGAATAGCAAGAAAAATGAATGAGGAATATTAGCTGAGTGGAGCTTGGTGAAAAATCAAGATACCTCCGTGCGTTAATGTAAGGGTTGTCTGTCTAGACAGTGGGTTAGCTAGCCATGGTATATATTTGTCAAATCCTCTTCCATAGTTCTCTCTTTCTCTCTCTCTCTCTCTCTCTCTCTCTCTCTCTCTCTCTCTCTCTCTCCTCTCTCTCTCTCTCTCTCTCTCTCTCTCTCTCTCTCTCTCTCTCTCGCTCGCTCTCCCTCCACCATCAACCATCAGCAATCCTCTCTGTCATTATTATCTACTTTTAATTTATTTTGACGGACTTCGTCTTTTCTTTTCCTCGTCCCCTCCCCTCTTCACCCTTACACTTTTCTTACCCCTTCACATCCCTGGAGGAGGAGTAAATGGAAAAAAAGTTCTTTTTTTTTTACAAATCGAGTTGACTTAACAAGTAAGATGAGTTGAAACTTACCATCGAAAGACTTGAACTGCGTTTCAGTCTTTATTTTTGTTACAAACGGGACACTTTGTCTCAAAAAGTATCCATTTGAACCATTCCAGTAAATGGGAACCAGCGAGCGGGCCGATCCTAGAAATATTTATCCAAACCAATCATGGCTTTAAATACCTTTTTATCGAATCGAGAGAGCCCGCGCGATCTTTGAAATACTTAATCTAATCTAATGAAGGCATTAGAAACCCGTCTCCAATCCAGCGAAAAAAGAGCTATCTTTAAAACCTAAGTCTAAAGAAATGAGTAGTACAGACTATTTATCGGGGACTCTCAGAGGGCCGATAAATCCTTTATCGAATGGTTATATTGAACGCGAGGTAGAAGTGAAAGTGAATTACTTTTTATTTAAATTCAAATTCGTCGCACCGTTTTATCAAGAAGACTTGTGCATGATGAATTAAGTAAAGGAACAGTATTCTTGTAGGAATTTTCAGTCCGTCAAGTTACCGTTCTACCATCTTAATTTCTGTGACTATTCCGTGAATTTTATACGTCTAAATGAACCATTCATTCAAGTTGGAAGCTCATCATTCATCAATGGGTCTGTTGCAAACTTTTGCTACAACGATACAGATTGTTTCATCGTATGTAAAATCGCCCGAAAAGTCCATTGGTGGCATCAGAAAGTCATAAAATGCAATAATAAACTCACAAGAGACGTTTAATGAAATCCAAGATGGCGGTAAAATATCGAGCAATCTGTATGCATGCACCTTTAACATCCAAGGATTGCCAACGTTGACAACTTCACAGCTTCAGAGGTTATGTGTTTATTTACGTTGTGATTGGGTGTGATCGATATTGTAAGGTTGGCTATCCTTGGATGTTCGTGGTGCATGCATACAGGTTGCTCGATATTTTACCGCCATCTTGGATTTCATTATACGTCTCTTGTGAGTTTATTATCGCATTTCATGACTTTCTGATGCCACCAATAGACTTTTCACGCGATTGTACGTGAGATGGAACACGCTATAGCGCTGTAGCAAAAGTTTGCAACAGACCCATTATTAAAATCACCCATGTTTGTACTAAGGTTCCGCAAAAAATCGCGCAAACCGCACTTCGTTAGCGTTTTTTGTTCACTCGTACGGTCGACCGATGCATTACTTTTGGGGTAGCCCTAGTATTTTTTCTACGCCTGAAAAGTATGTTTGCTAATGTTTGGAAGATCACACAATTCCCTTGCTCTTAATTGTTTGTTGCCAAGTCTAATCAAAATGCGGTATTCGTGACTATTTATGTTTATCGAACGGTTTTGAGAATCTTGCATGCTGGAGATGGACTGGAACTTGTTATCAAAGGCTCAAGCGAGAAAAAGTGGCACTGTCAAACAAACTTGAATTTTAAATAAATGATTGGTCTATTAATCCAATTCCACCTCCAAATACTGTATTTTAGAGTTTTAAGAGTATAGGGTTATTTTTTCCATATTCAACAAGTTTTGGGATTAACTGAGAAAATATTGGGGAACATTTTTTTCGAACGACTTCCGTATTTTGTAATCATCTCTATTGCTTGTTACCGTATATTTTGAAAGAACACATTTAATCGGAAAGAACGAGAGATCACAGGCCGACCAACATGAGCTGTTGCTCTTTTAAAAATCCTTTTTTTCTGGATTATCTTTTCCCTCGTAACTCAAACCAATGAATTTAAAGTCTTTTTTAGCATTTAATTTCTCATGTTTTGTTTGTTACAGGTGAGGTTTTTGAAAGCTACTATTTTACATTGGTTGTAACTGTGGGTAAGTCTTAAAAGACTTTGTATAAATTAAGTCCTTGCGTACTTTGGGAAGAATATTCGTTCACCGGTGGAGCTGTGTTGATTGTAGATTTAGTGTGTCAATACTTTATTTCACGAAAGACTGGACCCACCTGTTCAGCCAATGACGATATTTTTACACTTTTGATTCAGTTTTACATGATTATTGACACTCACATAGCCCGCTTGGATAGTCTTTAGTTGAATTTGGGAGATCGTGGTCATTATATTCACTTATTTTTCTTCATTTTTTAACCTCTTAAACACTAAATTATTCGACCTATATTGTTTAACGCTGAAAAGGAGGTGTAGGAAGGGCTGCTCGGACCTTTTTCTTAGTTTTGAATGTTATTTTGTCTTCTTATTTTTTCATTTACATGTGCTTGAAATGGTTTCTTGGCCAAAAATTACTTTTAGAATTCATAATTAAAGTTTTCAAACTAATTGATTGTCAAACGGTGAAAACTTAAGAGTTTATTGGTTTTTTTTTCTCTTTTTTTCTCTTTTTTAAGGGTATACGTCCGACAAAATTGTTTATTCCCCGTTCCTCCCGATCTTGACAACTTTTTCAACCAGATAAATTGAGAGAGCAGTGGTTAAGGTTGACAAAAAAAATTTTGTTTTGTTTCTAAGTGAGTCTGGTATGTTGTTTTAGTTTCGAAAAAGGTCTCCGCAAATTCCAGGGTTTTTAAAGACTTAATCCATAGCAGAGTTGGGTGAATGACCGGGGAGGGGGAGAAAAATTCTACGATTACTGAGTAGTCGTAATCGTGGTTTTTTCGGATGGCGTGCCGATTTCACGATAATCCGAACTGATTTTTGACTAGTCACCCTGATCATGTCAACTGCAGAAGAATTAGATCTAATCGAAATAATCTTCAAGTTTATTTTAAATTCGTCAAAACTACATTTAACTACCTTCCTAAGGTTTCACGATTACCAATTGGTAATTCACTCACAATCAGTGAATGTGTGATCGATTACACTCCTATTTGCCCAACTTTGCTAACAGTGCTAACTGATCGCCACAAAAATCTGACTTAGTTAACTGTTCGTACGGGGCTGCTTTGTTTTTGCCTACTCCGCAAATTGAAGGCAATCTATAGCTCCATGGTCATTAAATTACGTACTTATACGTAATGATACTCTACGTACTTACATCAATTTGTCATTCGTTCTCGTCATTCCCTGTGACAGCAATCCGAAAAGAAATAAATATAATTGCATTTTTCAACATTTCATCGCAAAGAAACCAGCGTGTGATTTGCGCGGGGGACTCTCCCCCTGGCCCTTTCCCCTTCCGTAAAGCACATGTTGATTTCGGCAACGATAATTTAAATTCAGGAATAGAGATGCGGTGATGCTCTCAAAATATACTGTATTTTTCTGATTTCGTCTTTGAATGAATAAGGTGGACATTAGAAAAGGTTTCAATGGTAACGGTCTCATTCGAGTGTCTTTCCTTTGTAACAATTATTATGAAATGGTGGACATTAGAAATGGGTTCAATGGTAACGGTCTCATTCAAGTGTCTTTCCTTTGTATCAATTATTATGAAATGTATGTTTTAATGGAGAAATTAAAGGGAGAGTGGATTTCTGTTGTGAGAGGAGAAATGGGATTCGATCTAATCCTATCTACATCAGTCCATTGGAAGTTATTTTGGTACATTGATCGAAAATAGAAAAGCGAATGAATGTATTCTCAATGTTATTTTATACATATAACTAGACGTTCAGGCGCCCTTCGGGCGCCCTCCACGTCTAGCATTCTAGGGGTAAAAGTTAGTCTGGGTTTAATTTTTTTGTTTTTTTGCTTTTTTTGTTCTGGTTTTTTGTCTTTCCCAACAAAAATCAAAGCTCTCTGCCTTGTTACAGGGTTGAGACTGTCATCAAAATTAATGCCCTCATTACTTTTTTTTAATTTTTATTTTTTGTTTAAATATCATTAACACGTATTTACATCATAAGTAATTTTCCGTGTCTCGTATTATTATCAAAATGCTAAACTGATCAAATCTCCAAGAAAAATAGATAAATTATACCGAAAAGACGCGCGTGAGTAAATACATATTTACAAACACTGTAACTATCTCTGTCAGACCTATTTCCTTTTCGACGCTTGAATGTGATGCGCGCAAATCAAAGCAAGAAAGATTTCTAAATTTTATCGAAAGGACGCTCGTGAGTATGTACACATTTACAAACATTTTTACGAATCTCTATCAGGGGGGTGATCACGGAGGATCGGATCGTTTCGTTATCGTTATCGTTATCGTTTGCATTAAATCAAATGGGCTTGCTTCTGCGCAGCTAGATCGCGCAGGTGATCCCCTCCTCACCTCTTCCTACTTCAAACGATCGAGTATAGACGACAGCCTCCAACTCATCGCCTCCTCTCGTCCGTTTCAATCGATGTGAGGGGCTCAAAACGATTCGATGAGTTGAGCCACCCATAAGGTTACATGTAAACGATAACGATAACGATACCAAAACGATCCGATCCTCCGTGATCACCCCCCAGACCAACACGGTAAGACGCTTTAATTTTGTGCAAATAAAAGCATAAAAAATACCTAAATTATATTGAAAGGACGCGCGTGAGTATATACACATTTACATACAATGTAACTAATCTCTACCAGCCCAATATTCACCGAAGAACTTCGTTGTAAACGACGTTTTTCGTAAACACAGCTGCAGTTCCTTCAATCAATGCTCCTTGTTTTGAGGTACCAGTTACTTGGACTTTAATATCAGATTTTCTTCTTACGCGAGATAATGCAACGTACAGCTGGCCGGGGGAAAAAAACAGGGTTTGGAAGGAAAATCCCTACTTTGTTTAATGTCTGGCCCTGAGATTTATTAATTGTCATCGAGAATGCAAGGTTAATTGGAAATTGCTGCCTTTGTAAAATAAAAGGAATATCGGGGTTTGAAGGAGCTAAATTTCAAATCTTTAGCTCCTCGGGAAGTGCCCTAAAGTACGTGAAATGGAAGTATGGACAGAAGGATAGACAGACAGACAGACAGATACGCTACGGCTTTCATATATGTGGATACACACTTTCACGCGCGCTTGACCTTATGACAGGAACTTTTTTTCTGCATATTTAATTTTGTTTTCAACGTGCGCTTTTCTATTTACCTGAAATTCTCTACTTATTTTTTAAAAGTCCAGTGGGTGATTTTGTTTAAAAAAGGACTTGCGTTTGACCGTCGTGTTTTGTGCTTAAACGTCAGTAAATAGAGGTGTTTTTTTTTTTTTTTTTTTTATTTTTTTTTATTCGTTTTTCCCCCGTTTTTAAAAAAAAAATACTCAAAGTTTACGAATTAATAGGTGGAGCAAACCCAAACAGTAAACAAAAATGTTAGCTACCAAAAAGTTCGGTGAATTAAGTAGCGAGTAAGCTCCCAAAAGTACAACATTTCCGCAGACATTGGGAGTACCTAGGTGCGCACCGATTCTACACATCTTTTCAAGCTAACGTTAAAATCAATTAAAATAATCACAAATACACCGTGAGAACCATGCGCGTAGTTAAAAAAAAAAAAAAAAAAAAAAAAACTCTCTTGATAACTATTAGCGACCGAAGATCTATCAATTAGAAGTATCCTGCGGGCTCAGAATGATAAACACACTAAGAGCTCAGTGCTTCAACACATTCGACCCAACGTTACTCCTCAGGGACCAAATAATGTTAGGTCCCGAGCATAACTTACGCACGGTCACATGACCGTGCGTAAGCTCTCTGATTGGTCGAAACCGCACGCAAGATGCACGCAATTCAATGCTCGGGACCTAACATTATTTGGTCCCTGAGCCGCTAAATATTCGCAAGAGAAAGAGGGCCAAAATAGTTCTCCGAGAGTACAACACTCAAAACGTTGAGTACGTGCTCAAATCAGGTGGTCAAGGATTAAAAATGCGGCGCAAACCCGAAGTTTTGAATTATACTATATTCAAAGGACACCGCGCTTTGCTTATGGGAACTGGCTCCCAGTCAAATTTTTTTAAATTGAAATATGTGTCGTAAAAGTGTCTCCTGAGAAAAAGCTCTCACGGGCGGAAAAAAAAATAATGACAGGATTTCGAGATATTCGCGTCTAAAGTTGGGGACTATTTGCCCTCCGCTTCGTATTCTCGTACGTAGCAGGCCGCTTAACTACTACGCCAACTGGAAACCTTCTCGGTCGAATCGCCCGACTCAGCGCGCATTGATATTTGCAGTCCCTCCCAACTGCTTATTTGTTTACCGCACACCAACTGCTCTGCCTTGACCACTCCCTCAACTGATTACTTACCTACATCAACATTTTCTTTTTCTCTGCGAACTATCTGCTCTCTCCCTCTCTCTCCCTCTCTCTCCCTCATTGTAAATGTAGTTCCGATTAATAATATTTCATTGTTGTTTCTCTCGCAATATTTGACACCTAGTTTTTGCATCTTTTTTTTTTTTGTTTATTTGTTTATATCTCTTTTATTATTCATGGATTTATTTAATTTGATTGAGGGGGAAGGGGTCGTTAGCACACGACGTAGTGGTTCATGAGCATTATACTATCGTTCTACTTCCAAAGCTATGTTTGTTTCGATATCTCCTCTATTTAAACCTACAAGAGAGAGTCTATCTTCAGACTGTTCATTTGGGCTTCCGAATAATCGATACATTTCCTTAGGTTCAAATGGGATGGAAAATTCAGTTGATTGTTCACGATCCGCCGCTGTCACTGTCGCCATCAGATCGATTCTATTTGGTAGATTTTTATGGAGGAGCCATCGATACACCAATATACACGACTGTCCGCGTTCGTGTGGCACACTTTTTTTTCCCCCCCTCCGACCCCCCTTTCCTATTAAACTTCAGTACAGCTCTATACACTTGTCAAAAATCACGTTTCTTTGGTTTGATTTTTTTTAGGGGGGAGAAGTTTGTTTTTGTTTATTTATTTTCATTTTTTTCTTTTTTGACGACTCTTTAGAAAACTTGTATCACATCGCTTGAAACATCGCTTTGGAAGTAGAACGATAGTATAATGCTCATGAACCACTACGTCGTGTGCTAACGACCCCTTCCCCCTCAATCAAAATAAGTAAATCCATGAATAATAAAAGAGGAATAAACAAATAAACAAAAAAAAAAAAGATGCAAAAACTAGGTGTCAAATATTGCGAGAGAAACAACAATGAACTATTATTAATCGGAACTACATTTACAATGAGGGAGAGAGAGGGAGAGAGAGGGAGAGAGCAGATAGTTCGCAGAGAAAAAGAAAATGTTGATGTAGGTAAGTAATCAGTTGAGGGAGTGGTCAAGGCAGAGCAGTTGGTGTGCGGTAAACAAATAAGCAGTTGGGAGGGGCTGCAAATATCAATGCGCGCTGAGTCGGGCGATTCGACCGAGAAGGTTTCCAGTTGGCGTAGTAGTTAAGCGGCCTGCTACGTACGAGAATACGAAGCGGAGGGCAAATAGTCCCCAACTTTAAACGCGAATATCTCGAAATCCTGTCATTATTTTTTTTTCCGCCCGTGAGAGCTTTTTCTCAGGAGACACTTTTACGACACATATTTTAATTTAAAAAAATTTGACTGGGAGCCAGTTCCCATAAGCAAAGCGCGGTGTCCTTTAGCTTGTTGGTATGAGAGTAAAAGTAGTGGAAGAGAGGAAGAGAGGAAGAGAGAAGTGCGGAGGCAATGAGAGTGAAAGCAGTGGAAGAAAGAGTGAGGAAGAGAGGAAGAGAGGAGCGCGGAGGCAACCCCTGTGAGGCAATAACGTTACCGAGCTACCTCTTGAAGACTTGAAGTCAGTCTTGACTCTTGATTTTGACCCTTGTCAAACGGATTTGGACACTTTTATGAGTCTTCGGAGTTCGGACCCTTCGCTTTCCGTGACACTCTAATTCTCTTGCACCCTCTCTCTCCCACTCACTGAAACATCTCTCTGTCGGAATTTCTATAATAAGCCTCCTTTCAACCGCTTAATGAACCATGAAGAAATCTTCTGACCGATGGAGCCCAAAGGCGAGGGGCAAAGAGGGTATCTGATGAGGAACTTCCACCCCCCCTGCCTTGCAATTTCGACAAAATTGGCTGTAGCGGCGCTCCCCGTAAATTTTTTTGAAATTTGGATTTTTTCTCATAAAGGGGCGGTGGTCAGGAATGTCTACACCAAATTTCAAGTTTCTAGCTCATCTGGATATGGTCGAAAAAAGTCGGTACGGACGCTACCACAGCGATTTTATATATATGGATGGATGCCCATAGTGCCATTAACTGAGTGAATTTAATAATACTGAAGATACTCTCAACTCTGATCATGTAGGCACACAGATGCAGCTTCAAAACTTTAGTCTACCTTTCTTAAACTTCAAAACAATGAGAGAGATTCAATTGAAAGGTGTGGATATTCTCAATTTTGTCTGATCAGTTTATTGTGCCAAAATTCCGATCTTGTGAAAATTGTATTGAACTTTCAGCAGTATTTCATTAATTTTGTTGCACCGGCAATTAATTTCAATGAAGCAAAAATAGGAAGGTCGTGACAAGTCATGCGCATTTATAATGATCAATTTTCTTCCTCATCTTCTAGTTTATTTTGACGGTTAATTTAATAGACCTTACCTCCGTTTCAGTCAAGAACATGGGCGCCCGCAGAAAAATTTCCAAGGGGGGGCAAAATTTTTGAACTACAACGAAAGGTCTAGGGGGACCCCCCCCCCCGCGTAAAAAGGGAAAACTTTTTTTTCACTCAAATAGTGTACAATTATTGACCCATTTTAGGTGTATCAAATTATAATAACAATTTTGACGTGTTTGATATAATGGATAAAGGGATGATAGATGATAACGATAGTAAAAAAAATATATATATAATTCATTATTTCTTGCAAAAAATTAGTTAAAATTACAATATAAACTAGTAATGAAGTTTCTCAACTATTACTCCTTTGATTAATTGTCATTTTAATTTCATTTTCATTTTTCCTTTCATTTTTCATTGTGAAATTTTGACTTTTTTGAATTCCAGGGGGGGGGCAAGTGCCCCCTCTTGCCCCCCCCCTCCGGGCGCCCATGGTCAAGAACAATGACAAATGTATCAACCTTGTGGAAGACTCATGAGGGTCGTAGTGTTGCCGTTTTTCTGATAATGAGCTCGCAACGAAATTATCCTAAAAACAAATAAAATAGTGACTCTTTTGAAAAGCTTTAAAAGAAAAACTATTAAAGCGCGGATGTGGTTTCAAAGTTTTCCATTGGGCGGGATGGGGGGGGGATCACCTTCCAAAAACTTGGGTGAATGGGCAAACTTCCAAAAAATCTCGGTCAAATGTCTCCAAATTCCCAAGTATGGTAAATTTCCGGAAACATGTCAAAGCTACAATGAACTGAAATGCTTCCCATTATCCTCCCTTAAATTACACCCCTGGATTGTAGCATTATTTTCGAAATTCGTACCTCAACTGGGACTAAGACATGGTTTAAAAAAATAGCTCTGTCGTGGCAATTTGCGCAGCTTTCAGTAAGCACTTTTACTATGAACAGCCGTTGCGTTATTAGCACGCTAAAAAATCGACAAAAAAAATTCATAAATGATTGAAAGTTAGTATGCTTAGTAGAACATTGTGCTTAGCTATCATTACGACTCCGCTTTAAAAAGTGGATTCTAGATTAAGGGGTCGTTTCGGAAATTGTTCATAACTCTTTAATCGATTTTCCTGCATAGTTATAATCCCCCTGCCCCCCTTTCATTTGTTTGTTTGTAAAGTTATCAGTCTTGCGACTGGTTTAATGTTTTTTGCCATCCCTTCCTATTCTGAGCTAGTTTTTCATTTTACATCTGAACTATAACCTGTAACTTTCTCTATAGTAGTAAGAACTAGGAAATGTTTGCAACAGACCCTTTGCAACTTCTTCTACTATGAATCACTTTTCTCAGCATAGGAAGTTGTGAATAGATGGGACTCTCTCATTGTGACTCGCTCATATTACAGCCATGTTTAAATTCTGTTTAAATGAATTTAATGAGTTTTAAGAGTCAGTTAAATCCTTCTGATGCTCCAAACGAAAGAATTGGCCTCCTGATTTTACACCAGCATTTTAACCTCTCTACAGCTGTTGATAAAAATTTCAATGAACCGGCCGGCTAGAAACCATCTTATTCTCCTCCTATCTATTTACCTCCTGTAATTCAAATGAATGACAGAAGAGGTAAAGGAATTGCTAGTTACGCCATTGTTCGTAATATGTGAATCGAGCTCACATAAAATGAAAATCTGGCAACCCGTCTTTGGTAGTGAGAGAGAGAGAGAGAGAGAGAGAGAGAGAGAGAGAGAGAGAGAGAGAGAGAGAGAGAAAGTGAATTATATTTTAAGGAGAGGTTGAGAAGGAAAGAGACCTAATAATGGTCGCGGAAAGGAAAATTTTCATTGCGCAGCGATTCCAAGAACTTTAAAGGCTAATTGATCGCAATAATTGACGCGCGGCGCTCACGGCATCGGCAACAGGATAGATATATACTTAGAGGGGATGGTGGTGAGGGTATAGAATGGAAAGGGGGTAGGCGGGCACAGGGTAGATTGACTCGGAATTCCGGCGGTTACAATGTGTTACGTGACGAACGGACGCTGAACCTTTTAAAGGCTGCGGTTCCGAGAAACGAAGCTCAACCCTCTGCATTCTACAATTCCTTTCAGCCTCATAAAGCTGGATCGTGAGATCGGAGGAGCAGGAGACTTGCACATGCCTGACGACATATATCCACAGGAGATTGAGAAGGTGATATTTTTACTCCGATTTCTAAGTCCCAACTTATGACATTTTATCCCGCGTCTTACAAAGAGGCTTAGTTGAATTTGACGTTCCATATTTCCATCTCTATATTTTCTTCACCCGTGAGTGAAATGGGGCCGGATAGTACAATTGAATTTTGGGTGATTGGATTTGGTTTATAATATAGCCCCTTCATCCTGCATGATGAAAAACGTTTGCATATAAAATCTCACATTCCTTCAAAGACGTACCTTACCTATTACGGGTGGGGTGACCGCAGGTCACCAGAAGGAAAGCTGACATCCACTCGCGGCATCCCAAAAATATGACCTATATAGGTTGAGTGTTCTGGGTCTTTTGAAATTTCGTGCACTTTCATGAAAACACTTCTTACTTAGGTCCATTTTCCAGGGTTGAAAACAAGACACCGCAGGGCAGCTGCAAGTCTGCAAGGGTCGGAATTTCATGTTATTTACTTCTCATCAATCTTCCAGTTTTTAAAAGGACATCTCCATTTCACTGTTTCTAACATAAAATGAAAACACTTAAATACATATAGGGTGTCTCAAAAGAACCGGGACTGATGCTACTTCAAAACTAAACCAGTGTGGGGGGTTTTGTTGGAAACCTCAGAAACTCAAGAAAGAGGAGACCTGCTTTCCGTGATTGAGCATAACATCATCACAGGAATCCAACTAAAACCAAATAATAATAATAATAACTTAGTCATCTCAATCATAAACAAAAGGGGTTAAATAATTAAGACAATTTAATAACGCGTAAAACCAAAATAAAATAAGCTCAATAGCAAAGTGTTGTCGCACGGGTTGCGTCGATGTTAACGCACGGCGCACAACGTAGCAAAAAATCTACGGACTCTGCCGTGACTCGAACCGGGGACGCTGAGAGAGTGGAAGAGACTCAGCGCATCGAGCTAAAGCGTTGGTATGTGAGCCGTCAACGAAACTAATGTACGTATGCACCCGTTGCACCACAAACGATAATGATAATTACAAATAATACACAATAAACGAAAACCTTTTTTATATCTGCACCGTCCTTGGCAGTATAAACTTAATAAACAATATCTCTTCAATGACTTTTGGCCGGCTTCCAGGCCTAGTCAAACAAAACCAAATAAAACCAAATAAAACGTCGACCACCTCTAGTTGATGGGAGTCGACTCCACGGTCGGTTCCGCGAAAGTCGCTCTTTCAAAATTTACAAACAAACTTGACTCCAGCAACACAGCTTCAGTTGCTGTGGTTCAGCGCTTCGCAAGTTTGCTGAACTCGGGGTTCGCAAACGCACCGAATGCCTTTACCTAAATTATACGTAGAAAATAAATCACTTACGACAAAATTAATAATCCAAGAATAACGTAATCAACAAAACAATTCATTTTCAATAATATTTTACACTTCAAACACTAAGATTCACGGTCCGGGGAGAGGAAAATTCAAGCCCCGGGGTCCCACCACGCCCCCCACCTACAGGAGCAGTGTAGCGACGAGAAAAAAGGTCAGCCACTCGACGTCCGCAATATGGCGCGACGAGTACTGAACTTAAACGGAAAACTTGAGAAAAACAGTTTAATCCTAGTTGGAATGGGATAGAGGCCCTGTCACAAGGACATATGTTGGGCCCCCGTTTCTATCAATATTCCGCTTTCTCGGCGCTAACTGTAATGGGAGGGCTGCTTCAAAAGTTGATGGAGATAGCCACTTGACGTCCGCAATATGGCGCGACAAGTACTGATCGTTCTGAATTAGCGATATTTCGACTCATCGATATATCGCTAGCTCATACCTCAAAATTCAAAGACCTCGAAGCAGCCTGACCGGTGGAAGGTCGTCAAATGGCCATGCGTTTTCACCGGAGAGAATCTCGTCCCCGGCGTCGCGACGCGCGATCTGTTGGAAGGACGGCGAAAGCTCGCTCAAAGCTGGCTCGCCGGCCGCGAGCTTTGCACACGGCACCAATTCATGCGGCGCGACCTCGCTTCGGATCGCGCCAAACTCCTCAACTTTTTTTGTACACTATTTACACTCAATTTCGATATTTACACTCAATTTCGATACAATCGAAACATACCCCTCACCAAAAAATAAATAAGACCTTGGGGTTTAATTTTTTTTTTCAATTTTTATTCATTCCTGCGTCACATCTAAGGTTTTAGTGACTTTAAGATCCGGAGGATATCAGATGGATACAGATTAATCCTATTTGTCTTCGTCGTAAGCCTGAAACACTTAGGAGATTTTTTTGTTCGTTGATACTTCTGGTAGTATCTTTCGAAAGCGACCAACTGATCGGGCAACGTGGTTTGAGCGACACATGAGATGACCTTGGATTTTAGTTCAAGGACTTTTTCCTTGGGAACGCTGGTAATTTTAGTCAAAGGCCAAGATGACATGTCACTATTTTTTAGCCACGTCGGACCCTCCCACCATATAGGATTATTTACAAGTTGTGATGGAAAAAGTCCGCGTGACAGGAAATCAGCGGGATTTTCTTTGGTTGGAATATGGGCCCAAAGTTCCGGTTCAACATTTTCTAAAATTCCGGCTACCCTATTAGCAACAAAGGTGGTCAGTTGATAAGGCGGTGTGGTGATCCAGTTTAACACTGTTGTGGAGTCACTTAGGGCCAAATATTTTTCAACCGGAATGTTGCATGACGTGTAGAACCTTTTAACGTAAGATAGCAACTTGGCTAAAACAACAGCGCCGCATAGTTCCAGTCTAGGTATGCTTAATGTTTTTAATGGAGCTACTTTTGCCTTTGAAATCAAAAGGTGAGTTTTGATCTCAGAATCCTTTCCTGTCACTTGAACGTATACGCATGCGCCGTAACCCTTTTCGGATGCGTCACAGAATCCTATCACCTGAGTTTTTTCTATTTCAGGGCAAAATGTGTAACGTGGCATTTTAATCGATGAAACCTGATTTATTTGCGATGCCCACGTTGACCATTGATTTCGCACTTCATTCGGTACGGGCGAGTCCCAGTCTAATCCTAGGAGCCAAAGCTGTTGGATCAGCCATTTAACTATAAATACTATCGGAGAGATCCAACCAAGGGGATCGTAAATTTTGGCTACATTTGACAGAATTGAGCGTTTAGTACACGTGCTGTCTATTTCTGAGCTGTTAAATGAGAATGTGTCAGAAATAGGATCCCATTTAATCCCTAAAGCACTTAACTTTACCTGACTATCTGGGTGAAATAATAGAGGTTCAGCAAGTTGAAAATCGGCAAATTTGGTGAGTAATTCGGGTCGATTACTTGACCACTTTCGCAATTCAAATTTACCTTTTTCAAATATTCCGATAGTTTCATCGCGAATTATTTCTGCTTCTGTCAACGTGTCTGCGCCTGCGAGGATGTCGTCGACATATACATTATTTTTAAGTACCTCACTAGCCTTTGGAAAGTGTTCTCCTTCGTCTATTCGTAACTGATCGACTGTTCTTAAAGCCAAATACGGGGCAGATGTAGTGCCATAAGTGACCGTATTTAACTCATATTCTTCAATCGCCTGTTGTTCATTATCACGCCATAAAATGTGCTGATATTTACGATCCTCTGGTCTAATGAGGATCTGTCGATACATTTTACAAATGTCTACCGTCAGCACTATTGCATGAATACGGAATTTAAATAGAACATCGATGATGTCCTTTTGCAATTTTGGGCCTTTGTAGAGAATTGAATTCAACGATGACCCAACGCTGGTAACCATAGACGCATCGAACACAACTCTGATTTTTGTTGATTTACTGTTTACATTAATGACCGCTTGATGTGGAATGTAGTACGCCGCAATCCCATAAGTCACTTTTGTCATGTGACCTAGGTCAGCATACTCCTTTAGAAAAGTTGCATAACTATCTTTCAATTGATGATTTTTTCGCAAGCGGTTTTCTAGAGTAATTAATCTATTTTTAGCTAAGCTAAAGGAGCCCGAAAAAACAGGATTGTCGGTTTTTAACATCAAAGGGACAACGTATCGTCCGGTGTCGTCTCTATAGTGAAGTTTTTTAAACATTTCCTCGCATAACTCATCTTCAGGGTCAATATGGTTATGATCTGGAACCTCCTCAATTTCCCAAAATTTGGTCAGAGAGGCATTCAATGCAGAGTTATTCAATGTCAAAAGGGATGACTTTGAAGGGCTCTCTGAAATCGCCGGAGATTTCCCCATAATCACCCATCCAAAAATGCTGTGGAGGCCACAGAGGTCATCTGTAATAATTTTGTGGCTATTTTGGATGTGCGGATATAATTCGACTCCAATTAGAATGTCGATGTTGGCAGGGTCCCCAAAATGAGGGTCCGCTAAATCCAGTTTTTTCCACTCAACTTGGATTTCAGGTGGTACAAAAGATGAGGGTAGTTTAGCGGTAATTGTGGGCACTACAATGGCGTCAGTAGATAGGATTGGGGTTTCAGTCTGACGCGGTTTCATTGAAATTGCTGTCAAGCCTGAAGTTGAGACGGTTTGATCGCCTAATCCTGAAATATTCGTTGGCCTATTTTCGACGTTAAGTTTCAGCCGTTTCGCGCAAGAGAATGTGATAAAAGAGGACATCGACGCAGAATCTATAACAGCTCGAACGGACTGCCAAATTCCTTGCCCATCTTTTATCTTAATTACAGCTGTGCCCAATAGGACTTGAGAAGCGTTGCTGGTCATAGGCTTATTCTGCGC
The DNA here is from genome assembly GCA_011764245.1 of Trialeurodes vaporariorum. Lineage (NCBI taxonomy): Eukaryota > Metazoa > Arthropoda > Insecta > Hemiptera > Aleyrodidae > Trialeurodes > Trialeurodes vaporariorum. The sequence goes on from VMOF01000035.1 coordinate 23,462,157, forward strand.
AGCTAAAGTGCGTGTTGCGATGACTGGCTGAGCAGCCACACTGGTCTCTGAAGGACCGCCTACGTCACTAGAGACCAGAAGTGCGTGGAGCATAGTATGATGTGATTTATTGCACTTTTGACACTTTACTGTACTAGAACACTGAAGAGCCCTATGGTTTTTTCCCAAGCAATTGAAGCATAAGTTATGCTCTATGACGACCGCACGTTTTTCTTCAGCTGATAATTTTTTGAAAATTTCACAATTTCTCACCCAATGTTCACCTTGGCAGTGAGAGCATTTTCGAGTAAATGAGGGTGATTCATTACTCACAAATACTTTATGGTGAGAAGTTGGTGTCGATGGTGAGCTGGAAAATTTCGTAACAGAAGCCGGCGTTGCTTGAGACAGTTCAGCAATTTTTGATTGCTGCCTCAAAAACTTTATTAAATCCTTAATCGTCGGAACATCCTCGTCGACGTTATGCGTTTCAAATTGTCGTCGAAGAAAAGGAGGTAATTTTTTCAACGCGAGATACAGGAGGGTGAAATCGGAGAGATCTTTGATCTTTAGCGTCAAAATCGATGAGGTTGCGTCATTAATAGTTGACAACAACTTATTTATTGAGTCACACGATGCATCTTTTAACGCCGGAAACTCGCATATCGAGTCTAATAAATTGTTACCAAGAATACGTTTATTCTGATACCGTTCTACTAAACTTTTCCAAACTATCTGATAATTTTCAGAATTTATCGGTAAATTATTTGCGAAACTAAGAGGCGGACCAGATAGAGATGATATTAGGTAGTGGAACTTGGCCGCGTCATCTATACCTTTGTTCCCATGCACTAAGGTTCGAAAAGATTCATAAAAAACGGGCCAGTCTTTCAGTGATCCAGAAAATTGCTTAAGTTCAATTTTTGGCAATTTTACGCTGAGATTGACATTACGCACTTCCACGCTTTTTTCCTTTTCTATCTTTCCGCACTGTATAAGTCGTATTTTTGACTTATTATACATTTCATCATACGAATTACCAAGCTGATGATACCTTTTTTTTAAGTGTTTCAGTTTGGGTTGGTTCAAGTTCAGTGGCAAGATCGATGAATTTGTCAAGTTCTGATTCAAACTTACAACTGTCTTCATCAATCTTTATTGAAATCGAAATTATTTCATCATATTTTTCTTTAATGTCCAATGCCAGGGCACTGTCATGAATACGTTTTAAACGACTAAATAATCTTTCTACTCTAGCTTCTATGGCTCTGAGCTGAGACTTTTTAGTTTCATCAGCAGCCATGTTTAAATCTGTTTTATTTAAAAGGGTTTAAAATATTAAACATTCACTTGTAAAGACTGTATTTCCTAGTCCTGTATTCTGATTAGGAAAATATTGATTGATTTTTCCTTTTTAATCAATCCGCGACCGGAGGACCATTTAATGTGGGGGGTTTTGTTGGAAACCTCAGAAACTCAAGAAAGAGGAGACCTGCTTTCCGTGATTGAGCATAACATCATCACAGGAATCCAACTAAAACCAAATAATAATAATAATAACTTAGTCATCTCAATCATAAACAAAAGGGGTTAAATAATTAAGACAATTTAATAACGCGTAAAACCAAAATAAAATAAGCTCAATAGCAAAGTGTTGTCGCACGGGTTGCGTCGATGTTAACGCACGGCGCACAACGTAGCAAAAAAATCTACGGACTCTGCCGTGACTCGAACCGGGGACGCTGAGAGAGTGGAAGAGACTCAGCGCATCGAGCTAAAGCGTTGGTATGTGAGCCGTCAACGAAACTAATGTACGTATGCACCCGTTGCACCACAAACGATAATGATAATTACAAATAATACACAATAAACGAAAACCTTTTTTATATCTGCACCGTCCTTGGCAGTATAAACTTAATAAACAATATCTCTTCAATGACTTTTGGCCGGCTTCCAGGCCTAGTCAAACAAAACCAAATAAAACCAAATAAAACGTCGACCACCTCTAGTTGATGGGAGTCGACTCCACGGTCGGTTCCGCGAAAGTCGCTCTTTCAAAATTTACAAACAAACTTGACTCCAGCAACACAGCTTCAGTTGCTGTGGTTCAGCGCTTCGCAAGTTTGCTGAACTCGGGGTTCGCAAACGCACCGAATGCCTTTACCTAAATTATACGTAGAAAATAAATCACTTACGACAAAATTAATAATCCAAGAATAACGTAATCAACAAAACAATTCATTTTCAATAATATTTTACACTTCAAACACTAAGATTCACGGTCCGGGGAGAGGAAAATTCAAGCCCCGGGGTCCCACCACGCCCCCCACCTACAGGAGCAGTGTAGCGACGAGAAAAAAGGTCAGCCACTCGACGTCCGCAATATGGCGCGACGAGTACTGAACTTAAACGGAAAACTTGAGAAAAACAGTTTAATCCTAGTTGGAATGGGATAGAGGCCCTGTCACAAGGACATATGTTGGGCCCCCGTTTCTATCAATATTCCGCTTTCTCGGCGCTAACTGTAATGGGAGGGCTGCTTCAAAAGTTGATGGAGATAGCCACTTGACGTCCGCAATATGGCGCGACAAGTACTGATCGTTCTGAATTAGCGATATTTCGACTCATCGATATATCGCTAGCTCATACCTCAAAATTCAAAGACCTCGAAGCAGCCTGACCGGTGGAAGGTCGTCAAATGGCCATGCGTTTTCACCGGAGAGAATCTCGTCCCCGGCGTCGCGACGCGCGATCTGTTGGAAGGACGGCGAAAGCTCGCTCAAAGCTGGCTCGCCGGCCGCGAGCTTTGCACACGGCACCAATTCATGCGGCGCGACCTCGCTTCGGATCGCGCCAAACTCCTCAACTTTTTTTGTACACTATTTACACTCAATTTCGATATTTACACTCAATTTCGATACAATCGAAACAACCAGTGTTCATTGAAGCGCAGTTAAATCACACAATTCCAATATTTTTTTATGGAAAAGGCGATCCCAAATAGTTGACATGTGCTGCATAATGTGAGATGGTAAGGCAAAACCAACACCACGAAGAAAAAGTATTTAACTACCCACTAAATTTTAGCGTGTTATCGTTGATTTCAGACAGTGCTCTGTTGTCTTTGAGTGAGTGAGATAGAGAGAGGGAGAGGGAGAGAGAGGGGGCGAGAGGAGGAGAGGGGGGAGAGAGAGAAAGAGAGACAAAGTGGGGAAAAAAGGATTTTAAACATTGGTGCAAATACGATCTTTTTGAAAAGGCCGATTCAAAGATAGTTTGAATTATTTTAAATAGCAAAATATGGATTTCTTCTATTTTTTAGCCATCTTGTTAATTTTATCTTTCACTATAAAGGTTTAGGTCACTGTAACGATGCCTGGAATATTATTGTGTCATTTGTCCCGATTGACTGTATATGTGCGGAGGGAGAGAACTTCAACAAGAACTTGATTTTGAATCACAGATGTGGTTTCGCGGATCTTTGGTGAGGTGGTGTTTAATTCACCGATGACTTCACAGATTGACACACATATTACACGTATCAGTTAACTAGTATATAACGCACGGAAATACTCTGATACGTAACAATCTAGAGTGACAGTTTAATCGGTAAGCTCAAAACTGTGTAACCGACGTGCAGGATTTTTAGGTTAGGTTTAATGAGTAATTTTTTCATTTACTTCCATGTATTTTGGTACAACGCACAGAGGCACGGGCGGCAATCGGGCATGTCTCGATCCTCTGTGCGCTAGCACTACACTACATGGGAATAAATGGAAAAAATTACACCTTAAACCTAACCTAAATATCCTGCATGTCGGTTACGCAAGTTATCCATTAGACTGTCACTGTAGATAAATGTATAGCACGTTGGATTCATGGGGGAGTTAAACACAAGCCGGGGATCTCGCAATACAATTTATGTATTGATAAAGCGTGCCATGATATGATTGTAATTTTGTTCATTACAATTTATTTGGTATTAGTGTTAGAGGGCATGCGTCTTGACAGACACCCACGCAGAACAGAAAGAGGTTAATCCAGTTCCCATCAGGAATGGGCTATCCTCAAAAAATCTCATAAATTCAGGATCGATAGACCTCTTTCAGATAGGTACGTTTAAACATGCCTAGTTCTTTAATTTTGGTCCACTGCAGATGAAGGGAGGGAGCCTAAAGTCAAAACCTTTAAAGCCCCATAACTTCCGCTCAAATCAATATTTTGACTTTTCGTTTGCGCTGAATGAGTCCTCTTTAAAAGAGCTTTCAATTAATGTGTATGAAAGTCCATCAATTTTTTCGAGGGGAACATCTTTTAAGGGGGTACCCCTGGGGGGGGCACATTTCGAAAAAAAAAAAATATCTTCTCAAAAAAGTTCACTTGAAAGGGCTCTTTTGAGCCCCTAATTTTTTTTAAAACATGTCAAAATTTTCAGAGGATGAAAGAAAAGGATCGACTTCGAAATTCAGAAAACGCCAAAGCACGCGGGTTCTATTAATTTCAAAGAAAACCATTTTCGGGAGGGGCACCGATTTCAGGCCCCCAAGGGTAGTAGGGGTGGGGGACACAACCCGCGATAATCGAAATATTCCTCCTGCCCCCGCCTTCGGGGCGCGTGAGAATCGGTGGCCAAGGAAAACGGTTGATGAAACCTATAGTTAAGCGTTTTCTGAATTTCGAAGTCGTTATTCCTTTTTTACAGCCTCTGAAAATGTTGGTATTTTAAAACTATAGGGGCTTAAAAGCGACCTTCAAGTACAATTTTTGGAGAAGACATATGTTTTTCTAAAAATTGCTTGCTCCTCAAAGCATTTTAGACCCGAAGTTTTTTAAAGGATTATTCAATGGGGAGTAACGAATTTTTGAAAATGGGTCCATAGCAAACTTTGACCTTCGATTGATCGAAAACGCAAAAGGATGTCGACTATTGGTTTTAGTCAAAAGTCTTACAATTTTGACCTCCTTCCAATCATCTGATAAAAAACGAGGGTCCTCATTTGAAGTATTAAATTTAGGGGGGTGGCGCCTCCCCTCGAAATCAGCAACCCCCTTGAAAAATGTTCTCCTAGAAATAACACTTTTCAAATAACTTTGTTTGTGAGTGGTTGTGCATCGAATACAAATCAGAGAGAGATAGAGTGAGAAACAGAGAAAATGCTGTGTTTCAGGAACATCTAAAGTGAACAGAGTCCGAGAACTTGACTTCAGTCGTGAAATGAAGCCCCGTTAAAATGGAAAATAAAATCAACGAAGGATCTTCAATCACTGATTTTTAAGCATGCCTAATCATATGATTTTCGCAAACGCAATATTTTCCAAAATTATTAAATACTAGGGGGCTTCGCCCCCTCGCCGCTCCGCGGCCCAACCCCCGGAGGCGCTTCTCGCTTATATTGCGGCGCTGCGCGCCGTTAGAAATCAACATGCAAAACTATGATAATGGTATAAAGTTAAGAAAACAGCACAGAAGGAGGGGGTGCAAAGGGGGTTGGATTCAAGGGTCCGCTGCGGCGCGCCGATCGGGCTGGCGGAGGAGGCTCTCCCATCTCTCGGCTCATTTACCCCCCGTCGCCACGTCTGTCAGAAATTAGTCACGGCACTTCCTGGCACACACAGAAATGGACAAAATCTGAGATTTTAGAGAATCCCGAAGTTATTTTGAAAGAATGTGTGAAAGAATGTGTGGAATGTGTGAAAGAATGTGTGGAATGTGTGAAAGAATGTCCCTTAGATTTTTATACTATAGTAAGAAACACAAAGAACCGGACGCCAAGGCCATGCCTGGATTTGAATTATCCAATGCTTCCATCTACCAAGTATGGCAATAGAGGGCGCCTCTATACATTGTAAATATGTATGCTATCATTGTATGCAGCAAAACGAGTGGAAGAAGCTTGCTGTATACTTCGTATATAGCACGCTTAAAATCTACAGAAGATCCGCAAAACGGCAGCCCTGTTTTGAACCATCTTAGAGATGCTTATCTGGAAGTACAGACTGGGGTTAATTTCAACTTTTATTCCATTTGCTGAGTGTTTTCAAACCCATGGATGGATCGATATCAAATGTCATTCGCTTCTGGAGGTGGATCTTAGACCTTTATCTTTCTTTCTCTCCACCCATTCGTGTTAGAAAAGGACGGGAGGATGGATTATCACGTGATTTCAGCCTCTATTTCTATCCAATTCTATAATGCATGCATTAAAAAAGAAGGAGATGAAAAAAGAAATACATCCTGATCCGCTGTTCATTCTTTGACATTCTATTCCATTTCGTAATTGATTCTGAGAGCAATCGAATTCGATGTCAGTTTTGCAAGAGGATGCAAGGTTTCGACTTTATTGGTTTTATTTTTATTTTTTTTTTTTTGCGCGCGAGACCGAGCAAGTTATCAGCCAACTAGCTCATCGCGACTTCGTACTTTCCGACATTACTCGGCAATGTTCGGCAATGTTCGGAAATGTTCGAATATCCGCGACTTATCTCGATCTGCCCACTTCCTCACGCCTCACAGAAAATTGAACGAAGAAATTTTCCGGATATCATTTCATGAAGAAAAATCTAGATCACGAAGAAAAGTGCTTCTTCAAAACTTTTACCGCTTGCAAAGAGTCTTTTGATGTTTTGACAAAAAGAAAAAAGAAAAAAAATTAACTCTCGAACATTTCTGAGGAAAGGGGAAAAACCTTTATAGCCCGGAAAAATTCACATCTCGAACCACTGAGTGCTGCTACATTCATTCATTCTTGCTCTTGCTCCACCTTATTGTAAAAGGATTGATTTAGCTGTAAACGACATCCGTTCAATGGATTTAGACATTTTTTTTTTCTTTGTGCGCATCGTTACTTTCCCCTTTTGAATCTGTGTGTCATATTGACGTAGCAAAAGTACGGAACCATTCACGGAAAAAAAAGACTGGCAGAATTCACTATCTGTATAGCTGATTGCTAGCAAGTATGGTAAATTTCACCATTATATGGTAAATGCAACGTACCTTGTGGTAAACTAAGGTAAAAATCTGGGCAAATTTACCATACTTGATAGCAGATTCTAAAATCAGCTATGCAGATGGTAAATTCTGCTTGTCTTTTTTTCCGTGATTAAGAACTTCTAATTCTATACGACTGGTAAATAGAGTCAAAGTTTTTCATCAAAATGTAACAGACTACTTCAGTTTGGGTTAGATTTAGTCAGATTTAATAACGTTATTTTCTTTGGTCACTCCCTAATAGACAGAGAGAGAGAGAGAGAGAGAGAGAGAGAGAGAGAGAGAGAGAGAGAGAGAGAGGGAGAGAGAGAGAGAGAGAGAGAGAGAGAGAGACGGGGGGGAGGAGTTTAAGCCGTAAAATTGGGCGTGGTAGATTCTCTGTTTCTATGGGTGAGTGAACACTGTGCATATGCAAAGTAATTATTCACTCGCCGATGCCAGCGTCGCATATAGTGAAACCACAATTCATATTTTGACGACCGCAATGACGTCATAATATGTTCGTGATTCACTTGAGAGATGACTTTTTACTAAAAAAAAAAAGTACCTACGCGGCTAAAGTATGGGTTTGTGAATTTATGTGCGTGTGTGTGTTACGTTTTGTGAGTGCAGATCAAGGCTGCTTCTTTTCGAATCCTGTGCTTTACTTTAATGCTCCGTTAAGAAATGAAACGGAAGCTTTCTGAGTCGATTTGCAGAGAAGTCGTGTGAACGTTTGTGTCAGAGTTATGAAAAAATTGATCGCTCAGTTTGTCTGAACTAACTTTTCAAGGTTCAAAAAGAAAAATCCAATCAAAATGAATTTTGAGATTTCGGTGAGAATATAAACGTTCGTTTTCCTAACGCAGCTTATTCATTCACATCGAATGAATGAATTAAATTGGTTCCAGTTCAAAGATCTGCATGCAATTTCTGGAGCAGTATTTCAGAAAACATAGGTACCTGATTGAGTGTTTTTGGATTTTCGTGTTCTGACACCAATTCTGGCAGAACTTTACGTTGAATTAGATGGTGTCTTATCGTTAGACTTAATTGTAAGTCTTTTGACAGCAGTGGTGGATACATGAATTTGTCTCTCCACGTTCATTTAAATTTATTTGAATGGAAAGAAGATACAATGCAGATGGGAGAATTTTGGTTTGAAGACGCAGAACGAGTCTGCACCGTCTCATTTTCAGTAACAGAGATCTTGTGGGTGGGGGGAGGGGAGGGGTCTATGGTAACTAAATGCATCTATGATTCGTCCGTGATAACTTGAATCAATTAATCATTTGGATAGCGAGTTTTTGAGTTGCGAGTTAATCCCTTCAGGGCCAAGCCCGAGTAAACTCGTTTTTTCCCCTCTAGTCTATTTCACATTGTTTCAGTCTTCATTCCGGATAAACGCGATTATCGATGAAAACTCTTACAAGATGAGATCTCTTTGTGCGCCTTCAATCTGTCGTATAGGCAATTCCAACTCTCCCGAGTACGAACAGTTAACTACCTGCCCTAAATAAACAAAGGAGTGGCGTTCTTTTGAACTAACCTGGCCCTTAGAGGGTTAATAAGTCAAAATTCAAATCATTGCGCCCTCATTCAAATCAAGCTAATACGTTACTATATCAACAGCACTTGATTTTCCCTACATCGTCAATTGAAGGCGCCTGACGAGGCATTTTCCAGTCAAATGTGGTACTCAACGTGCTTTCATTTTTAATCATATGATTGAATTATATAAAAGCCGTGAGGAGTCGGTCTACAGATTCTTTCCACGGGCTCTTTACTGACTTCCCGTCGAGCCACGGAGTTGGAATTTTACAGGGAGCATCCCTGCTTGCTGTAGATGGAGCCAAAAATCCTAAACCATACAAAATCCGTACGGTTTTTGGTCAGGAACCTGATTTATGGTTTCTCCCATAAGATAGAGAGTAAGAGTGAGTAGGGAGTATCGTCTGCTCCGTTCACTCGCATTAGTCTTATGGAAAGAAGCCCTTGCTTGACGACCATTTTATTGGTTGCTAATGCGTGTTCAGGAGTCCGACGATTTTCCATATGATTTGATCATGCGTTGTTTGAAATATTAAAAAGATTATGTAAAAATAGTGAGTTCTGTTTTTCGGAAGTATAACCTTTCTCGGTGAGTGTCTAGAGTCAGCTGATATTTTCGAAAAGAGGGCGCGAAATAAAACCGATACAGATCATGGTATCACTCATAGAGTACCTTCATACAAAAGAAAAGCTTCAAGATTATTAGATAAAATAAAAATTACCCTCTTACTATTATGATTGTGTTGGGTCAGAAAAAGAATAATTTTTATTTTATGCGAATGCGGATGAGTGATCGTTGGTAAGATGAATTGTAATTAATTCATAAATAATTCATTTTCGTTTGAAATGTAGGAGATATTTTTAAAGAGAGAGCGAATAAAGTACATATGATGATTTTGCAATTATAATAGTACGTTCTTAAAAATTGTCAATTGAGTTTGATTTGTTCTTTTGTATTTTTCAATTACTGTTTTTAATCTGTTACACTATATAAGAGTGTGACGCTTCGTAAAATGATACAAAGAAAAATACAAAAACGAAGAAAAACAAAAAGAGAAAACACAACCGTGCGAAGCACGGGCATTCCAACTAGTCAATAATAAGTCTCGTTGCCGAGTGGAGCATATGAGTGATAATGAATGGTTATATACAAGTAGATAGGTAGTTGATAGCGGCTGTTTTCGAAAAATCAGTCCCGAAAAACTTTAAGTGTGCTCCATTGAAGAAGTCATTATCAGAATAAAACTAAAATTTAGCGAAAAAACAGAAATTCTGACTTTCGCCGAAGCCGAGCTTTGCAACTAATATAAATGCAAAACATGTAGAATTTAGAATTATCATCCAAGTCTATTAGTTTGGACCCTCAGGAATGGATTTTGTCAAGTTTAGGGAAGTTTTGAAGAGGTCGGTAAAAAGGGGGGTTTCCCGCCTAAAAAACACTGTGCGCCCCCCCTCGAAATCTAGAATTTCGCCTTTTTTCAACAGACAATAGCCCAAAATTTCTTCATGCAACGCTTCAAATTTAAAAATTCAGAGACCCCCCCCCCCCAGAAATATGTTCTGGATCCGCCACTGGGTGGGGACACAGTGAAGCTGCCTCTCTATATAACGCCAAATCTTTCTTTATCCCTTTTAACCCATATATTCCCAACTTTTTTTGAACATGTTGGGTATTTTTTGGTGTTTTTCTCAAAAAACACCACCTTAGAGTTAAAAATATTTCAAATTTAAAAATTGTGTGAAATTTTCTGGTCCAGCTAAATTATACACAGAGAAAAATACTTCGGTAAAATTTGATCACCAAAGTTTTCGGTTAAAGGAACCGAAATGTTCGGTCCTGATACCAAATGCTTCATTAGTAATACTGAGTATTAGGTAGGGGCGGAATTTGGGTTATACTTACCGATTTCTCCGGTACTTACGACCGAACATTTTGGTTTATTCAACCGATAATTTCGGTGATCAAAATAAGTCGAATCTTCAGTTCTAACAACCGAAGCATTTTTCTCTGTAAAGGTGCTGAATGGTCACAACATTGATTTTTTAGTTAAATTGGCCTAAATTTACTGTAGTTTGGCCTGAAAAAACCATTTATAGTGGGTCGTTAACGAGCCAATGAGCATATATGGGTTTTAAAGTACATGTTAATGGTTTTTAGGAATATGAATCCCTTTTAAGATGATTCAACGCGATATTCTCTGTTTTTCTCTTTCCAGGGCTCAGCAGATTCAAATTATTCACAGCCATCTTCGGAGCTCTCCCTGGACGAGGAAAAGGAAGCGATTCGCCGCGAGAAGGAGCGGCAAGCGAAAAGTCAGCTGGATAGGGCGCGGGTGAGTTGCTCTTAAATTTATATCCCTAAAATTTTATGCACGAGATTTCTCGCGAAATTTTACTCAGTATTATAAAGCGTGGGTAAATGAGTAAATGGTCCGAAGAAGACCGAGAATAATTGAGGATCGGGAAACTGTTGCGACGGAATATAGTGCTTTCTTACCATAGAACTTCTTAACCCGGAAAGAGTATCAGTACCTTGATTTTTCACCCGTTTGAAGAGAGATTTCGCATTGAAAAACATTTCCTGTTAACGGAGACGCCTGTTTAATACTTTACCTATAACAGGACATCCCGGTTACTGTAACCAGAATTTCAGTCACATCCAACGGAATTTCCGGTCATGTAAGTATTAAACAGACTTCATGTTACGGCAACAAGGAATTGTTTTCACTGTGGCTCTAAAGATAGCGCCATACTCTAGTCTTTTTTTGAGAATTTGACTTTGAAGGCTTATATAACACAGAATAATACAATCAGAACGGAAACTCTGTCGGATTTTGAAGCAAATTCACTTCGCGTCCGCATGTTGGGATATAGGATGTTTACATCTGGATTCGCGCGCGAAAAAAAAAAAGATAGGACATGACCCGCGAAATTTTCATTCGGAAATGCCATTAGAATAAAAGTGAGGCTGGAAACTTATGATTTCTTTCCAGAATTTACAGAAATAAATGAGTTTCAACACAAAACACACGTCCGCCATGTTGGGATGTAGGACCACAGCGTTGCCTATTGGTGCCGTTAAATTCCAAACTTGCTTCCATTGGCTCTTATGGGAGTTTCCGTTCTGATTGTATTATTCTGTGCTTATAATTTGTTTCCTAAAAGAATTAATCAATTAATCGGAAGTAGCGTTCCCACAGAAACTACACAATTCTTTCCTCAATTATTTTAGCCAAATATTCTCAAGATTTAACTCCTAAATTAACGGAAAAATTGAGCACCAAAGTGGCTAAGTTTTAGGCTATGCTGGGGCGTTTTATCGCATTGTTAAAACGCCCGAGCAAAAATAAAAATAAAAAAATCCGTGGGTGAAGTGAAAAAGTGTGCAGTTTCTGTGAGGACACAGCGGGCGCCCCTTTCGATTGATGCTTGAAGGAAAAAGATTGTAAGATTTCAAAGTCAAGGTCTTCAAAACTGACCAGTGGCGCTATCTATTGAGCCAGAATCTCACATCGGACAGGTGAGGAATCACCTCAATCAAAATCAAAGTTCAAAATATGCTTCGAATGATGTTTGGAAGTTCAACTTTGACGCAAAGAAGCGCAGTGATCAGGGTCTAATGGGAACCAACGTTCTAAAAGCCCCTCGAAGAAAAACTGTACAAGGAAAGTCCAACCATGGTCGTTGATTTTAAGGGTGTGATTCTACTTTAACATTGGTAATAGGACTTTTCACTGACGCCGAAAAACTGCATAGATATTAGCACTATTAAAACCTTTAAAGTTACCAAACAAATGTGAACATCTCAGTCAAAATGGTTCCTTTTAGCAAGTTTAAAAAAAAAAAAAAAAAAAAAAAAAAAAAAAAAAAAAAAAACAGACAAACAAACTGTTATGATTTATTGAAATCAAATTGCTTTTGAAAAGTCTGGAGGTCATATCGCCATGACTGTATGATTGCGGTCATTGTGGCTTAGGTGCTTCTGACTTTTGAAAAGCTAGTAAATTACAATTTTATGACGTAAAACCTGCTTTTATTGGTGTTGTATTTTCTATTTTTTCTCCGTAATTTTTCAGTTAAAGCCGGTGGCGTTCGCTGTGCGAACAAACGTGTGTTACGACGGGAAATTGGACGACGATTCACCGATCCACGGGAGCGCCATCTCTTTCGAAGTCAAGGATTACTTACACATCAAGGTAATCACATCCTGCTATTTTATTTATCCCTCCCTTTCTCCCTCCATACGTCCGTGCCACCCTTCTACGAAATTTACATCCTCACTCGGTGGCATGCAATCTCATCCTTTTACGGATCATTCAACCCCCTTGACGATAGTTCTGTTCAACTTTCATTGTTCCAGGGAAACCTTCAAAAGGGTGGTTGAGAACTGCTGATAAACCCTTTTGAGCCAAAAATGTTTGACTAACATTTGGTATCAATGTGGGAGGGTCTAAAAAAAAAAAAAAAAAAAAAAAAAAAAAAAAAAACCAAACAGTTTTTCACGAAGAGACTTAGTTCCGTGCATCACCAATTTTGGGATTTTCAAGGATTTTTTAAACTAGAGTGGAATACTGGATTTTTGTTTTTAGTTTTTTTTCGGTTCTTTGCCATTTAATATGAAGAGTTGAACCACTAATCCTAAATAAAAATCAAAAATCCTAAAAATCATTAATGAAGCCGGTTTTGATCCATAAGCTAAAAGTGTAATCAGATTTTGTTTGATTTAAATGGACTGAGTAGGTACTTAAAAAGCTGTTCAATGGGGCTGTTTCACACTTTTGCTGTAAGCAATTTAAGGGTCGACTCAGATGCAAAAACCTGCCAAAGTAAGGTAGAATTAAAAATTCAAGAAATTCACTTTCAAACTCATTAAATACGTTTCTATTAGCTTTTTTCTTATTCCTAAACCTATATTTGCTGCCAGGGGGTTTTCTTCATGAGCGCTCTTTTTGCCTGTTCTATTCTACTCTTTTTATCTTATGTACTTTTTCCTTTTTTTGTAATTTAATTGGAAACTAAGTTTAGTCTGTTGTACTTTTGCAGGAAAAATACGACAATAATTGGTGGATCGGTCGACTGGTGAAGCAAGGCTGTGACGTAGGATTCATTCCATCACCTGTCAAGTTAGAGAACCTCAGACTCCAGCAAAGTCAGGCCAGGAACTCAAAGCTCTACTCCTCCAAGACTTCCTCGTCAAGTAATTTAGGTGCGCTAGCCAATGACATCGTTTCCACGTCCAAAAGCGCTAATTCACGTGGCTCCACCCCTCCTACCCCTGGTATGTCCTGTTCGGCCACCGACTCGTTCCGTTTTCGAAATCGGCTTTTTCTTTCTTCTCTTTATCATTCTCTCTCTCTCTCTCTCTCTCTCTCTCTCTCTCTCTCTCTCTCTCTCTCTCTCTCTCTCCATCTCTCTCTTCTCCGTTTCTCTCGCCCTCATTCTCTACCCCCTCTCTCTCTTTCATTTCTCACTTATTTCTCTTTCTTTCTCTCTTTCTCTCTCTCTCTCTCTCTGAACTCAAATGAAAAAATTAGAACCTTCATTCTTTTTTTCTCTTTCCTTCAAACTATCAAGATTCTTTTTTTTTATCTTAGTCTCAATTTCCCCTCTTATTCTACTCTTGTCTCCATCCAAAGTTTCTTTTAGATTCTCGCCCTCCTTGTTTTTCCTCCATTTCCTCTAAATTCTGGAACATCTTTACTTCCCTTCTAAATTCTTCAAATGTTTTCCGTCCCATTCACATTTTCGCGTTTCTGCGTATCCATGAACTCGTTCCCAGGCAAGACTCTCAGCAAATACAATCCAGTAGCGGCCCGTGAGATTTGGCAACCATGCATTTTTCCCACTTAAACTTAGGTGAAAAATCGATTCAAGCGGAGGCTGGCAGCCTCCTCGAGTTTCGATTGTTTTCCATGTGGGATAAAAACACTGTTGCCAAATCGCACTAGCCGCCACTGATACAATCCGATCGATGAGGCCACTTCTTGCTTTCTTAACCCTTTCAATACACACTACGCCCGAATATATTCATTTTGATACTATATATTTCATTCACAACAGTTCAATTTTTTATTGACAGAAGCTACTCTGAGCTGCTAACGTTAAAAAATAACGTATCGTAGAGAGCCTTCAATTGAAGGGATAGGCAAAATTGACTCAGTGTAGAAGGAATGTTTAACTATCCACTTAATTTGAGCGGGATTTTGTCTTCGTACACCCTGGTAGTAAAAGGGATAAATTTCGTTTCCTTTTTATCTCGTGGTTTGAATAAAATAATCAGAGGCGTAACCAGGAATTAGTGGCGTCACGTGCAACCAGGCAACGCTCCGATTAGTCCATTTAAACCCATGAAAAATATCGATATGAAGGAGTATGCTGTGCAACTCCAATAGTTCGATCTTATTCATGCGTTTAAATGGTCGGAATTCAACGTTGTCAAATCGTATGCGCCAGGCATTTGGCTTATTCTCTCTTTCCTCTTTTAAACGTATGCGGTTGAATTGTATGCATGGGGAGAGGGATATATGTAGGACAATCACGTGACTCTTTGGCGTTTCCTTCAAACTATTCGAATAATGCAAAATTCAGTGTAGCGCAATCTCCGTTTGATTGAAATCTCTGAGAACTTTTCCCAGAATCAGAATGGCAAAAGATAGTGTCACTGTCATTGATACATGAAAAAGTGTTATACCATTATTTATGCGTGCGGAAAAAAAAATCAAGTTGAGTTTTGGTCGAGTGTTTTAAATTCAGAAGAAGGTTTCGGAAAATTCACGACCATGACTTGTTCCCTTATCCCACATCATCAATGGAGGTCAAATTCGGAAAGAGGGTCCATGAAAAAGTGTGTGCGTTCTTCCTGAGAATTGTGCTTTAAGTGCAAATGGTGGTTTTCAGCTGAGGAGCACACTTGTTATTTTATGCCTCTTCTTCCAGAAAAATCTTCGATTGAGAAATGTGAAAATAAAAGGCAATAGTGAATTAAACCTATATACTATTACATTATCTCTAGGATTCTACTTGAAATCAATGTTAATTCCAAACCGAGAACACAAAAGAATTATCATGGAATATTCACCCAGATAAAGCCACCATCTCCCCTCATCCAATTCCCCCAAGCGGCATCTTCCATATTTACCATTTTCTATTAATTCATCGCAGCCCCTTCGCATCATTTATTTCACATTTTTCATAATTTCATTGATTCCCAGAAATGTTTTCTTATTTTCACTTCCCCGTGGTTCTGTTGCGAACTTTTATTGCTACGGTTTTGAGCAGTGATTCTATTGTGAAAGTATGGAAAAATTACGATGCAAGTTGTCAACTTTTTAACTCCTTTTCACGAACAGCAAAATGTCATTTACTCTAATGCCGCTGCACAATACTACATACTCATTCCTAAATTCTAAAAAAATCATGATCCATCAGTGTCAAAACGCGGCTGTTCGTTTGATTTTTTTTTTCTATTCAGGAGTAAGTTCTGATAGTTTTAAGTCAACCTAATGTTACTTTTGCATTTGCAGCAATACTCAAATTAGCTTCGGAAAACGTTCACAACAGACCTATTAATCAATTATTTCATTTCCCAAAAATATCTACTGGCATCTCCTTCACTCTACTTCACTATCTCCATTCCTTTTACGTTTTTCAAACCTCTCTTACACTTTTTATTCGACCATTTCTTTATTTTTCCTTTATTTTTATTAATTTATTCATTTCTTTTTTTTCTAAAATTGGTTTCTATCAATTTCTTTGAGAGAACTTTTTCTTCCTCTCTTTTTACGATAAAAAGTGCGTCGGTCTAATAGTGTCACATGAAGAGGACAAAAGGAGGCAGAGGCAGCTCGTGAATAATCGATTACAGTTTTTGTCCCATTTGGACATATGAAGAAGTAGCGATTTTCTGGAGGTTCAACTAATTCCCTGAAGGATCGATTCTTTTTTATTATTTCATAAATCGCAGTTCTCGAGCCGCTTCTGGGAGGAGGAGAAATTTCAGTGGTTTTAAACTCAGGACGACTCTGTTTTGTCCATAGTTTTTTTTGCATGCTATCAGTGACATCTGAGCAGCAAACATTTCAAAAGATACTTCGGAACTCTTGAGTTATTTCCATTTCTCCTCTACCCGTTACCTCTCCTGCAAATACACTCAGTGGCGGCTCGTGCAATCTGGCAACCGAGCACCTTTGCCATTTTAACGTATGCAAAAAGATCGATATTAGGTGAGGCGCTGCGCCTCACCACGTAATCGATTATTTTACACAGTTTTAAAAGGAGGAAATCCATTGTTGCCACATTGCACGAGCCGCCGCTGAATACACTTCCAGGGAATGACGCGAATTAGTCGGATTAAATTTTGTTATTGGGAGACCATGAAGTTATGACGAAAAACGGATTTTTAAAATTCGGAAATCAAGCTTGGTGGTCACTCTTTTTTATTTAATTTTCGATCTCATGCAAATTAGCGGAATTTTTTACGGATCAACGTTATTTGACAACAAACCAATGGTATGAACAGAGCAGAAAACAAATAGGTGATGATTTGGTCCCTTCAAGTAGGAAGTTTAAAAAGGGGCAAAACTGAAGGGGGAGACTTAAAAATGAGCATTCCTTATCGAAGACTTAGTTTCCCGTGATCAACTTTGATACATTCAAATCAGAGAAAAAAGTTCTTGCTTTAGATTTTTTTTTTTTTTGTTTATTTAGTCCAGTTTCGGTTTAGTTGTCCCTTTTAGTACTGTCGGTAAAAGAGAGTGAATTCGAAATTTGATGCCTAAAAAATGTTTTTGTATTCTAAATTCTGTAGGGTTCATTGTTAATAATAATGGGACATTTTCTCAGGAGTGGTCGCAAAAATATTACATCAACAAGTTATCCACTTTCGTTTTCCTCAAAACTCAAACATACATTGATTGTTTTCGTGGAAACTTTCCTTCTGCCTTTTTTTTCAAAAAATCATACAACCCCATCCCTTAAACCTCCAATACACCACGAAGAAAGAAAAATCCTTTTTTTAAACAAACAAGAGAGATAAAAAGAGGAGTACCTTTTTCATCCGATTCAGAATATTTGCTGCAATCAAAAACATTCAAATTAAAGTCGGTGGCATCGATACCATCGGTATGAATCCCCACCTCTGGCACCTAGCTGCGCTTTTTAGTATGATTTAGTCGTTAGCTGTATGTAGTTTTTGCTGAGTGGTAGAAAAATAACATTTTTGCATCCCTTAGTTATTAACGTAAAGGGTTATTTCACGGTGACAGAACTTTTTGCTATCGGGGTTTTTCATGGAAAAAAAATTAGTAAGTAAAACATTTAAATCTGTATCGAACAAATAAATACTTCGGTCCGAGACAGTGGTTTTTGCTGAGATGTTATACAGGGTGTCACAGATGTATCCCCCCCCCCCCCTGTCTAACTTTTGAACGAGTTGAGATAAATAGTTGCGGTTTGGACCACTCTTCATAATTTTAGATAAAATTTATTTTTTGGGGGGTCAAAACCCCCCAAAAAATATCTCAAAAATTATCTCAAATATCTCAAAAATTTCAAATGGCAACCCCTATCTTGTGATACATCATTTGAAAGGGCGTAAAATTCTAAGACTTTGGCGCAAACCGAAGGTTACGATATCAATATCGTATTCCGTTTTCGATAAATCGAAAGTCAAAGTTCGATTTTGACCCATTTTCAAAAAATCAGAACTCCCATTTAAAAAGTCGAAATTTAAAAAACTAGGCATCTAAAATATGCTAAAAAGCAAGTTTTTTTCAGAAAAAAATACGGTTCTGCCATAAATTTGGTCAAAATTTGGTTTCAGAGCCCCAAAACAGTTGTCAAAAAATTGCCCCTCAAGGGGTCTGTCTCAGAAAATCCGAGGCACGACCCCTATCAAGTGATACATTACTCAAAAGAACGCATTAAACCGAGCATTTTGGCCCAAACCGCAGGTCGATATCGTTTTTAGTTTTCGATATATCGAATGGAGAAGTTGTGTTTTCACCCATTGTCAAATTTCGAAAACTAAAAACGATATCGGCCTGCGGTTTGGGCCAAAATGCTCAGTTTAATGCGCTTTTTTGAGTTATGTATTACTTGATAGGGGTCGTGCCTCGGATTTTCTGAGACAGACCCCTTGAGGGGCAATTTTTTGACAACTGTTTTGGGGCTCTGAAACCAAATTTTGACCAAATTTATGACAGAACCGTATTTTTTTCTGAAAAGAACTTGCTTTTTAGCGTATTTTAGACCCCTAATTTTTTAAATTTCTGATTTAAATTTTCTGAGTTCTGATTTTTTGAAAATGGGTCAAAATCGAACTTTGACTTTTGATATATCGAAAACGGAATACGATGTTGACCCTCGGTTTGCGCCAAAAGTCTTAGAATTTTACGCCCTTTCAAACGATGTATCACAAGATAGGGGTTGCCATTTGAAATTTTTGAGATAGCCCCCCTGGGGGCCCCCTAGGGAAGGGAAGTGAGGAGTTTTGACTCCCCCAAAAATAAATTTCATCTAAAATTATGAAGAATGGTCCAAACCGCAACAATTTATCTCAACTCGTTCAAAAGTTACACAGGGGGGGGGGGGGGGGGGGTACATCTGTTACACCCTGTATATGTGTAAAATGTGAGAAATCACTATCAACTTTTTATGAGTCAAAATTTCATACTGCCACTAGGTCACTTTGCCATGATAGTATGACATTTTTACGATTAAAAAGCAAAATAAATCATTATAAAATGGTCTGCTATTACCAATGCCTCTGATTGATATATTTATTAGTTCACGATGGCTTTAAAAGGTTAAATTATTTCACTTTCGTGAAAATTTCCCGGCTTCAGCAGGCAAACTCATTGCCGTGGAATCACCCGTTAGTCTAGTACTGTGGTCTCAAGGAAGATCGAAGTTTGAAAATCAATCGCAGTTTTTTTTTTTTTTTTTTTTTTTTTTAATTTTTATTTGACATTCAAATTCCTTGAGTGCCAAGACACTGTATCCACTAACAAGGAGTCTCACGTTTTACTAGTTTGTAGACGTATGGTGACTAACGATTATCGAGTCGTAGAACTGCGCGGACATTTCTCGAATGTTGAAAATTATTCAAACAATGCCTTCTGATCGACGCAATTAACTCTTGTAGTTTCACCTGCATTCAATTAGACCACTCATGAGGCTCGCTGAGCTTGTTTTATAACAGACGACCCCTATTGGGTGGTCTCTGAAATGTACCACTTCGTCACTTTTCATGCGTGAACAGGCATTTAAAATCAATGGAGGAAAAAACTAATTTGCGAGCGAATGTTCTACCGAGAAATTCTCCAAATTTTTCAACGAGCTATAATAACTATAAATAAAAGGAGCGACATGACGCCGCCCCATGTTATAAAGTCCTATCCAAAAAAGATGCAGCATGGACGGATGTTTGCCTCCTATTTTTTAACCTTAGATCAAATATTGGAATCAATTTAGTGGAAACTGGTTTTAAACGGAAAACGGAGGTGCAAGTGTTTTGGAGTGGTTTTATGGACAGGTGAATCCTGGCGAAATTTTTCCAGATTTCAACGCCATCGCCATTATACTTACCGAATTCTTCAATGCTCTTATCTGAAGTTTACGGCACTCACAATCGATAACTTTGGCATTCCATATCTACTGAAGTTCAGATCACATAACCAAATTATTTTTCCTTGTAAAAGAAATGAAAAATTTGAAATCAGATGCAACTTTTGAGAGCTTCTGTTGAAGAAAAAAAAGAAAAAAATAGGGGAAATTTAAGAATGGAACTCTTTTGTTGGAGCATCTGGATAACCAACTGGACTCATCCCAATTCGAGTAAGTTAGCCCTGGTAAAAGTTTTTCATTGGTGACCAATAAAACGGTTCCAATTCTCCAGTGACCAATGAATTTTTCATTGGTGACCAATGTAATTTCATTGGTCACCAATGTAATTCCATCGGTCACCAATGAAAAATTCATTGGTCACTGGAGAATTGGAACCGTTTTATTGGTCACCAATGAAAAACTTTTACCAGGGAGTGAACCCTGCATTTAATCCGTTTAAACTTTAAAGCTGTTGTGCATTATTTAACGAACGGAAAAATTTGTGTGCGTGGGGAGGGGGAGGGGGGTTAATAGTATGGCCTGCCTCTGGCCACCGCAAGTAAATTTTTACTGATGAGCAATGCAATGACGCAATTTTTGTCTACAGTTTTATTACAATCAGGTGTATGCCTGAAAATAATTGACCTTCTGAAATTCTAACGATTGGAGCTGTTGCAACTTTTTGCTACAGGCTTACTAATAGTTGAGAATGGGGTAAAAACCTGTAAAAATGATGAAAGCACTAAAGAATCACTGAATCCACTTCTAAACTCATAAAATGCTTTCAAACACGAGACCGTAATGGAGGTGGTTATCGCCTTTTACATTGGGTTTCCCTATATCATGAATAAGCTTCATCCTCACGAGGTGTTCTCGCGACGCCACAGAAGAAGAAGAAGAAGAAGCATACAATGGGGCTCTTGCAAACGTTTGCTACAGAGGATTGAAGAGTTGAATCTTCCTTGCATAGAAACCTGTAAAAATGACGTTGAGTTCACTAATTAATCACGAAATTCACTCAGAATCGGGCTTAATGGCGGGAAAACGCAGGTATCACCATTCCTATCTAATTTGAGACATATGTCTGTGTTTCCTTAGAGAAAGTGACAAATTAGACAGGAATTTTCCATGATACCTGCGTTGAGCCGCCATTACGAACTTGACGTTTTAGCAGTTATATATGAGTTTATTACTGAATTTTAGACGTTTTTAGTTAAATTTTCGTGATTTTCGCTGGTTTTTATATCATATTTGACTATGTTCATTTGCCCACAGCAAAAGTTTGCATGAGCCCCGCCCCGTTGCCATAAGATTTAGGCAGTAATCATTGCCGTTACAGTCTCGTCTCACGTTTGAATGCATTTTATGAGTTTAGGGGAGGATTTCGTGATTTTTTAGTAAGCTTTATGTCAATTTTACAGGGTTTCACCCCATAAACAACTATTAATAAGCCTGCAGCAAAAGTTTACGACAGCTCCATTTGCTCGCAATAGCGGGGACAAAATAAAATGCACATCCGCTGAGTGTTAGCGCAGGTAAAAAAATGTATCTATTTCATCGAGTGATCGAGATAATTAAATTTGCTTAATTAGAGAGGTCAAATCTCTCATGTCTTCAGCTAATTACAGGCTACTGGTCCGCTATACGAAAAGAGTCTCATTATAAATAGTTTGACGAAGAGTGTTGAAAAAATTGAGAATCTTAAGAGGTCGAAGCACGATCTTGTTGAAAAACTCTCAAGATTTCTCAAGTTTTCATGTAATACTTATTCATTAAAAATGTGCATGTTTGCATAAATACTCTTAATATTTTACAATCTTTGCTGTTCGATCAGCTCATATTTGTTTTCCGATCAGTTAACTCAAGTCAAAACAAGTCAATGAGATCCCAATTTATTGTTCTCTGAATCTAAAAAATTCTGAATGGGTCTGTTGCATACTTTTGCTGCAACAATATAGAACCCTGATTCTTATGTAAAATTCGGCGAAAATAATGATGCGCACATTAAAAACGTTCAAAATCCACTCATTAACTCAGGAAATCACTTCAATTTCAAACAGCCCGCGCTACACTAGACACTATTTGCACCGGTATACTACTACACAGACGGAACCACCGTGCATAAGTGAACAACATCGTAACTACAAAATGATGGAATTCCCTTCTAAATACATGATCAATTGGCTGCATTTGCTATCTGGTCTTTTCGGTTTATCAAAGATTACAAAATAGTATAAGAAATGTACGCATCTAATCGAAACATTCAAATGTTTGTAAGTTCTGTTCATGTTTACATAAACGAGATGGTTCCATCTATGTAGTTATAAGTCGGTGATTTAGTGTCTAGTGTAGCGCGGGTTGTTTGAAATGGAAGCAATTTTCTGAGTTAATGAGTGAAGTTTTTAATGTGCGCATCGGTATTTTCGCCCAAATTTACGTTCGAAACAATGAGTTATATTGATGTAGCAAATGTACGCAACAGACCCATTATTGGAAAGACAATCCGTTTTTTCAAGAATCAACTTTTACACGAGTTTCAGTGACGAAAAAGCGCGGTTGCCAACTTACGCCAGGGGCCCCGGCCGTGAGTGTGTTTTAATCAGAGTTGGGCAAATAGGAGTATAATCGATTACACAATTACTGAGTAATCGGCAATCGTCGGACCTTTGGATAAAATGTTATTTTCTCTAATAGACAGTAAACTTTAGAGTCTTTTCGATTAGATCTAATTCTTCTGCAACTAATATGATACGTGGCTTGTAAAAAATCAGCTCTGATTACCATAAAATCACCCTTCGAAAGAACGACGATTACGATTACTCGGTAATCGTGTAATCGATTACCAACCCCGCTTGCCCAACTCTGGTTTTAGTCACCGCTGCGGGTTCCAAAATAAAAAGAAAGTAGGAAATAAAAGGGAGCTTCACGACGACCCTTGTTTTTAACGTAACACTTGTACGACTTAAAAAGCACAACTAAAAGGGTTGTTTTCGAAACTTTCGTTTCAAGGTCAAGGGCGGCGACGGAAACATCCGCGAGGACATTGTGAATTCGTGCCGCGGGAAATGGACCTAGGGGCGGGGCTCAGGGGGTAGGCATTTTCTTTAAAATGTTGACCTTTTTCTTTTATAATTTTCACTGAAACTCAGTGGAAGAAAAGTTTTCAAGCGAGCGATAGAAAAAAATCGGCTCGAGGCTGCGAAACTGAGAAAGAAAGAAAGAAAGAAAGATGGAGAGAGAGAGAGAGAGAGAGAGAGAGAGAGAGAGAGAGAGAGAGAGAGAGAGAGAGAAATCCACTCGAAGAACGAACAAGGTTAGGCACATCGAAGAGAACATCTCATAGACATAGTCAAGTCGTCACAGAGGCTAGATTTTATCGGCTGGAATATGAATACTAGTTTCCATTACCTATCCTCTTCTCCTCTTTCCCCACCAACGACAACCCTTTCCTTTCATCCCTCATCCCTGCCACGACGCGCGGCTCGCGACGTCGCGACGCCTCGCATCCCGTAATACGGCCAGGCCACCCCCTCACTCTCTTTCACTCACACTCACACAGAGTCCCTATAGATCTACCCAGCTTCCGAATGCTTTCTCATTCACCACCTCAACCTACACCCTACCTCCTCTCTCAGCCCTTCTCCGCTCCGCGTCGCTTCGGTGCGGTGCGCAGAAACACGACGCAACGTTTTATTTGTACCTCGGATCCGTATTCTGCGCCTGCTGGATGCTGACCTTCTCAACCTTCGACCCCGGTCGCCAGTGCCGCTCGTTTTTGTGCCCCGCTCCTGCATTGACCTTCCTTCCATCCCGCTCCGCTCCGAGCTGGTTTAATCTGGTTTTATTACGACGATCTGCGGATCCCTTGTACGGTCCATGTCTCCCATCAAAGCTCCATTTATCACGATTGCCGCCATTGATTTGATTCAATCGAGTGGTTTTTCCGGTCGAACCTCCTTCGAAACCATCTCATGTGGATGATTCGACTCCTTGACGCCAAGGAATTTTATGGACAAAGGCCAGTAATGGAGCTCTTGAAAGGTTTTGCAGTAAGCGACTGGAAAGTCGGTTCTGGCGTGAAATGCTGTAATAGTAACGGTGAGACAATGAAAAAAAACGTCTATAGACTTTTTTTTACTCATAATACTCACATAATACTCACTCCTCGCCGAGGAAACTCAGCTCAAAGTTCAGATAGAAGTCCTCCCACTATGTTCTAGGATATAAAAAAAAAAAAAAAAACAGGACGGTAACAGACGGTAACAGGAATTTTCGCTGACGCCAAGGAATTTTATGGACAAAGGCCAGTAATGGAGCTCTTGAAAGGTTTTGCAGTAAGCGACTGGAAAGTCGGTTCTGGTGTGAAATGCTATAATAGTAACGGTGAGACAATGAAAAAGAAAGTTTGTAGACTTTTTTTTACTCATAATACTCACATAATACTCACTCCTCGCCGAGGAAACTTAGCTCAAAGTTCAGATAGAAGTCCTCCCACTATGTTCTAGGATATGAAAAACAAAAGTGGCCGAAAATCAGAGAGAAAAAATTAATCGAAAATCATCAAAGCTTAATTTCAAAATTGTCAGTGACATTTCTAGGCTTAAATCGCATGTTAAATGGATTCTCTGTAATTAAAATTGTAAGATGCAAATCTTATTTCCCTGGGCAAATGGCAAGCGCTTGCGATGTGCCTTAGCAAATTCTGCGTTTTGGGATCTGCCTAGGCAAAGGCCCGGTATTACGACCTCTGGTTAAGTGATAGTTTGGCTGTGGTTAGAGCCCTATCCTCAGGTATACGAGGAGTGGCGTTTTACGACCTCTAGTATCCTCTGGTTAGGGGTTGAGCCTCCTTTGTTCTCATCCTTTAACCAGTAGTTTGGCTGCCTACCGGACTGCCTTGTATGGTTGAGTCAAACCATTGGTTTGGACAAACCAAGGCTAGTAATACCGGGCCAAAGCCGATTACGATTTGCCTGACATACATACACTGGTGGTTCACCTAAGTTTTGAGCACAGAATCAGAATGGGAACTTCGGTTCATTTTGAAGCATTATTTTCTGGTCCGCCATCTTGAGAAGTTCAAAACTACCCCCATTCAAAGCAATGCAAAAGATAGAGACAGAGATGCGACCACCATCTTGAAAAGTCACAAAAAAATATCAAAGAAAATGTTTCCATTGGCTCGACGTATCGGAGTTTCCATTCTGATTGTATTATTCGGTGTTATGCGCTCAGTATTTTCTGTGAGGAGTGAATTTTGACTTTTTAATTGGTCTCAGCGTCATTTTTCCAGCATTTTGCAGTGGCTGAGGATCCACTTGCCTACAGTAAAACAAAAAGAGCTCCATTCTACCGAGCAAAAGTTATTCAGTCAGACCTATTAATGGTTTCTGTTAGGGACACTGCATCGGCACATCGAATACTCCTTATGAGAGCTACCCGGTCAAATTTATTGAAATTAAAACATGTTGTTTATGGGAGATTTCTGAGACAAAGTTCTCACGGGCAGAACAAATTTGAATGAACAGATTTCTATGTATTTGCGATTTAACCCTTTCCAGCAATGTGGTACAACTGTTGTACCACTTCGAAAATATTTTTTTTTGGGAAGGCGGGCAGTGGTACAAGGTTTGTACCACATTCAGTAGGTCTAGGAAGTGCTGCTCTCTGGTGGATATTTTTTGTTTCACGAAAATCGGGTTGGTAGTACTGTTTAGTTATCATTTTTCATCGGATTTTGAGGTTACAGCAGCCAAATCAAGAACCGGCAGCAAATCTTGCTCCTGAGGCGGTCCAAAGTAATTTTGCTAAGTAAATTATATATTTTCTGTTTACTTATGATCTCAGCTTCATGCCTGTTCCATCAGATTTTTATTTTATGCTTTCGTTCTTTCTAAATAGGGCTTTTAGACGTGGTACCTATTTGTACCACTTCCCCACAGGAGCTGACAACAAGTCAAAAGAGGTTATACCTATTTTCCTTTTTCCTCAATGGGGGGGGGGGGCTGTCTCATTAGATCAGTAAAACAAGATCAATGTACTTTTCCAGTAAAGATAAATACAAATTAAATTAAACTAATTTGACCCGGCTGACCAAATTTTTAATGAAAAGAGTTGATTTTTCGCAAGTAAAAAGAGACAAAACTCTATGCAAACTGCAGTAATATATCATTTTCTTATGATTATTCCATTACTTATACATAATATCATTACATATTATCACAAAGAAGACAAAAACTGAAGAAAAATGGTCAATAAAACAGACAATAATGGGGGAAAATGGGTCCAAAATTGAACGGAATCCTCTGTGTTTTATAAGTTTACAGCATGAAACATTAGGATCTTGGTAAAATTATGAACTTCTGATTGTTCAGGATCAAGGGTTTCTACTTGCAACCATTCTTAGTGAATTTTTGTAATTTTTTTAAATGAAATTTAACATTTTTTTAATACTCAACCCAGGGCGAAAGTGGGGGTCCCAGCGGGGAAGTGGTACAACTGTTGTACCACTCTATTTCGGGCATTTCTGTTGGTCGAACCCAGCTGAAAAAAATCATGCATCATTAGACTACCTAAGAGACAACAAATCACGAAAAAAAAGTTCAAAAATTTCAAAATCCTTAATGGGTGCTGGAAAGGGTTAAGACGGGCACTATTTTGGTTCAAGTAACAAAGCATTTTTCAATGGGAAGAGCGTAGAGACTCGGGCGGCGCACTATGTGGTATTTGACCAAAAAAGCTGGCATAAACTCAAAAAAAAAAAAAGTCGCTATTGGGAAAAACTGTTGTGATATTCGGAATCTACATAGATTTTTGCATTAGAAACTTGTATTTAGCGGGTCTAAACTAGATTAATTGAACTAGAATCCACCAGGGGAAAAATCAGTTTTACCACCATTAAATTTAGCCTCAGCACGAGACTATAATCAAAGTAAAAAAAAAGTGTTTCAAATGAAGTCAGAACAAAATTTTTGTACATGGATCGTCTTCCTGAAGGTATTTACAATCAGTTTATGCCTATTTTATCCAATTTTAATTTGAATTTGATATTTTTTTTCTATTTCAAAGTTTTTAGCTAAAAACGTAAATTTTCTGATTTTCAAGAGAACTTAAGTTCCATTATCCTGCCACATCCCGCGGGTATATATATGAGAAATGGTAGTCCTTAGTGCGTACTAATAGGCCTTGAAGTCAGAAGTTGCGGAAAAATGCGGCTTTTCCGGGAAAATTAGTTCGAATTTTGCGTTTTTGCACGAAATTCTCGTTTTTACGTGTTGTAAGGGCTACATCGCTACAAGAGTGAAATTTGGCAACACCGTCCAAATGACTTGAAACTCAGTATCCAAGGGTACTTTTTAACGCTGAATTCATATTTTGCATCAGTTTTTCAAAATTCGAAAATCCAAGATGGCTGCCGACCGATTAGCCAAAAAATGTGTCGGCGGCCATCTTGGATTTTCAAATTTTGAAAAACTGATGTGAAATTTGAATTCAGCGTTAAAAAGTACCCCCGAGTACCAAATTTCAAGTTATTTGGATAGTAGAAACAGTTTATGCCAACTTTTTCGGTCAAATACCACATAGTGCGGCGCATTGATACATTTCATTTCTTCCCCTCATACCATAAGGGGTCTCTCCACCTGCGAATTTAAAAGCGCGAATAAATTGATTGAGCCAATGAGCTGCCTTGAAGTCGATAGGTCGGGTCCAGAAGCGGCTCGTGCAATGTGGCAACAGTGTAATCCCTCCATTTAAACCTATGTTAAACAATCGATCTTCAAGAGGTGCAATGCACCCCCAAGATATCGATACGTTTGCATAGGTTTAAATGGTAAATAAGCATGGTTGCCAAATCGCACGAGCCGCCACTGGTCGGGTCCGATGTATCGTTTATAAAGAAGCCAATTGCCTCAAGCAGTTTATTCGCCCTTTTAAAGTGTGTGTGTGTGTGTGTGTTTTTTTTTTTTTTTTTTTTTTTTTTTAATTGTTTGCCCGTAAGAGCTCTTTTCTTGGGAGACACTCATTCTCTTATACAACTTATTTAAATTTCAGTGAAATTTCAGTGCGCCAGTTGTCGTTTGGAGTCATATGAGTTTGCAAGGTCCTTTATACAGTTAAGGGACTAGACATTGAAAGAATCATTGAAATTATATAAACAAGCTTATTAATCAAGTTTCAAAAGTTTGTCTACCATGCCACCATTCTACCATAGCAGAATGAACCATTCGACATTTGAAATGATGAATATTTTGATGATCTGCTAAGGGTTCGAAATCACTAAAATTTATAGGAACCGATGTTTTTTTTACCTTAATATTGATTCTTTTGGTTGTTTTAAATCTGTTGATGGTTCCATTTCTACAAAATGGCGTCCTTAAAAAGTCCTGTCTCACAACTATCCATTTTTTTATAACAGCTCTATCTCTGAGTAGTTATCGGGTAATGGGAAACTTAACGATGGTTACTGTGACAACGGTCAAATAGCGTAGCTCATAGATAAACTAACAAACAATTAAATGGTCCGCTTGTTGGCAGAACTTCGAAGAGTTAATAAAAGTCGTCGCAACTGCGTTTTTCTTTCGCTAAAGATTGGTTTGTTTTTTTTGTTTTTTTTGTTTTTTTTTTTTTTTTTTTTTTTTTTTTTTTTTTTTTTTTTTTTTTAATTTTATAATCGTATAATTTTGTTTTACTCTGTTTTTTGTTTGTTTGTTTTTTTTTGTTGTTTTGCGAGGATCAAAGCTGACTGATACCCATGAAAAAACAGTTTTGAAATATTCACTACGTCACCCGAGAAAGTAGCTTTTAACCTTCATCTGCCCGATCTCTTTTGTAAAGAAGTTTCCAAAGTGGGGTCACCTTTTTACAAAACTTTAATTTAATTTTTCTTTCAAAATTCATCGGTTATTGTTTCAAAATCGGAGTTGAATCACCTCCAAACCCAACGGCAACGCCTCATATACGAAGCAAATGGTGTTTTTCGGATCCGGCGCGGGTTTTTCCCT
Organism: Trialeurodes vaporariorum; assembly: GCA_011764245.1. Taxonomy (NCBI): domain Eukaryota; kingdom Metazoa; phylum Arthropoda; class Insecta; order Hemiptera; family Aleyrodidae; genus Trialeurodes; species Trialeurodes vaporariorum. The sequence continues at coordinate 23,491,260 of VMOF01000035.1, forward strand.
GATTCAATGTTTGTGCATTTTATTAGATCCCCGATAGTTTTGTTCGATGAATGAAGCTGCGAGCAACTTTTTGGAGCAATCAGAATGCATTTCGTGATATTTTTGTCTCACCACTGCGATCTTTTTTCGAATTCATTTTAAAAAGGTGAGTACATTCTCTAGGATTGGAGACAGAAAATGAAATCTTATGAATGATCCGTTAATCTTTGTGAGCCCAAGGTATCTAACCAACATACGGTACCGGTATACTGAGAAAATCCCAAACTGTTTTTCACCGCGGAGGCGGCTTTGTTTTATTATTTATTTTATTATTATTATTTTTTTGTTTTTTTTTTTTTGAGCTTTAAGTTTTTTCAGTGATCGAGTACATTCTACTAAATGTCACCAGTTTTTAGATAGTAGTGGATATTTTTCGAAAGAATGACAGATCCAATAAAATTGGACAAATGTATTTACTTGTTTTACCGTTGTTGCCTTTGAAATATGAAGATTAAACCGCTGATCCAAAAAAGACATTAAAAGTATAATAAGCCTAAAAAGCCTGGTAACGTCTGCAATAAAATTATTAAAGTCCAAAATGTGAAAATTTGCATACATTTTGGCTGTAACAGTACCGTAAATTTTACAAAGTCTCAAATTTAATTTAAAAAATAAGAGTTCCACGCAAACGAAGAAAACAGAAAAAAAAAACATCGACCTAGGTTCGTTTCAGACACCCCCCCCCCTCGGGATCGGAAGGTTTAAGCAACCGATGCCTAGTTCTTTTCGATCTCCGAATCCATACAACCCAATCTGTGGAATCAAATCGGCTCATATTCTTTCACGCAGTTGTTCTCTTCAGTAGCGCAAAGAGATACTTTTGTCCCTCTCTTTTCTCCATTGAAACATCGTACGTTAGACAAAGACAGACGAGGAGAGAAAGGTACCTCTTTCTATCCTTTTTCTACACATAAATGTAACCCTTGTGTGTCCAATCTACTTCACACCTTCTGTTAACGCCCGGGGGGGTGGGGTTGTGTTGGTGATGGTGAATGTTCACCTGAACTTAAAAAACCATTACTGATGACGATGCGTGTATGGGGCTGGGGGGGGATATAGCCCCCTTTTTTGAGGAATAAGGGCTTGGTTCTTAATATTGAGGCTCAGGGCTAAAAATAAAGTTTTGCAAAAAGCAAAAGTTCAAATATTTCGACAAACTGTAACAAACGTTCCTTTAATTTCTTTGAATATTGACATTTTGTAAGATAATCCCAAAACATTCTATAATCTTTGAAGTAAATAATATAGTAAGCTATAAGATCACACGAAGACAAATTTTTCCTGCTGTCAACTGTAGAAAGCTTTAGTTGGTGCCCAAGGAGGGGTGAATTTTTACCCCCATCTATACCTATTGCCTGTAAATACGGGAAAGTTTGATGAAAATGTCCGGGGTTTGTATCGTAGGAAGCTTCTAAGTACGCTCATTGGGAATTCATGGAAGCTTAAAAAGATTCGTTTAAATGAGTTTTTTATCTTTAAAAGCCAGCCTCGAGTGAACTTTCAACCCCCCCCCCCCCCGCACACAAGAATTTGAAGGAAAAATAATAGAGATAGAAGAAATCCTGGTTATCATGCTATTTCCTTTTGATCTGTCCAGGTGAAGACTCCGACTCCGTGGGGAACCAAAAAATACCCGGCAAATCTCTAACGACTGCACCGACCAAGGAGAAGCGGAAACCGTTCTTCAGAAAGCAGGAGATCACCGCCCCCTACGACGTCGTTCCTTCTATGCGCCCTGTTGTTCTCGTCGGCCCATCGCTCAAAGGTTATCAGGTCACAGACATGATGCAAAAAGCCCTATTCGATTTTTTGAAACACAAATTCGATGGAAGGTTTGTATTTGCTTTCTCATACATTCTATTGCTGCTTCACTCAGTGGCGTAGCCATACACTGAAAAAACGATACGACTATATAGGTTTACCGAGGGATTACGGTTGTGACGCCCGTAATTTTCGGCAGAGGAACCCGTAATTACGGACTCCATCACAGAAAGTAGCGGGCTTCAAGACCGGGAATGCCTCGGTAAACCTATATAGACCGTAGTGTTTTTTCAGCCACGGAAAAAAACTACGGTGAAAATAACCATACGGATACCTGATTTTGGCACCTGCTAGATGTTATGGTAATGTTAATCAGAAGTATACTATGTTTTGACTGGGTACTAGGTGATGTTACCTGATTGCATGTTGAATTTACTCAAAGTATTGGTAAATTTACCATACTTCTGGTCAAGTTTACCATAACATCAAGCAGGTGCCAAAATCAGGTATCCGTATGGTTATTTTCACTAATCTTTTTTTTCCGTGAGTGTACGGGTGAGGCCCCCCTCAGTGAGCCTGGGTGCCGTAAAATCTGAATAATAAAAAGAAAGAAAAAAAATCTCTTAAATGGGGCTGTTGCACACTTTTGCTGTAAGAAATTTAAAGCGGACGGACTTAATTTCTGAACTATTCGAGGTCACGAATGAATTATCCGTGTAAAAATATTTGAAACACAAACTGAGGAAAATAGAGACAAAAAGACCATTGGACGAAGAGTCCCATAGTTTTATTTAAAAAAAAAAAAACAACAAAAACTAAAACAAATCGCAATGGTTCCTAGTAGGGCTGCAGCAAACTTTTGCCCCAGGCGCTTCAAGGGCCAAATCAGATATAAGTACGTCCAACAATAACGATGGTTGCATTAAAAACTTACGAAATCTACTCCTTTCGTAAAATGCTTTTAACCGCGCGATCGTAATAAGGCTGTGTTGGGCACTATAATAATGGGATTCCATGTTAATTTTGTCCCTCTTTCTATGCTGGGAAGGTAAATCTACAGAGTAACTAGTCACAAGAGGAGTGATTAACAGCCAATTAATGGTACCGTGACATAAGGTGACACCAGTGCCAAAGGTACGTCGTCGCTTATTGGCCAATGGCCACTTCTTGATAGGATGACAGTATTGAGATCTCCCATTATTAGTTTCCAAAGCCGCACCGCCATTACGATCGCGCGTATAAAATCATTTTATGAGTTTAAGAGTGGAATTCGTAAGTTTTTAATGCTACCATCGTTATTTTTGGAGGATTTTACCTCTAAAGTGACCTTAAAATATTGCCTGGCAAGAGTGTGCAACAGCCCCATTTAGGATGTAATTCAGACACTTTCCTTTCGATTTCCTGAACTCGACTTGGCTTAAGAATTACTCAAACCAAGTCGGGTTGAGTGAGAAAAATCGCGATTCAGAGGTGGCACTTGCAAACCAGCAATTCTCAAGAAATCTTGAGCTTATTTCAAGGTAGCTCGTAAGGTAGCTAATGAGCTACCTTGAAACTTATTTTTGAGATTTGACTTGAGTATACTATACTGTACGTTTTCGGAGCGTCTCTGAACTGTTGACAAGCGTCTCAAATCCCACTTGAAAATCCCTTGAAACTTCCTCGAGAAATCTCAATGCCTTTTGACTCAAGGTGTGTGTCTGAATTGTGAATTGAATGTGGAGGACGGTTCAAGTCCAAGTCAAGCCGAGGATATCTCAAGGAAAATTGCTGAGTCACACCCGTAGAGTCTGAAGAAAATTAAGTTTAGATCATGAAAAACAGGTTGAATCTAAACGTGAGCAAAACTAAGATGTAAAGCAATTCGTAAAAAATAACTAAATCGTTGAATTATTCCGGCAAGCAACTAAATTTGTCGTTTTTTGCTCAGATAGACAATAATTACTGTAGTTTTATCAGATTAGTTGTCAACCGTAGCAACTAACGACTAATATAGTTGCTTGCTGGACTAATTTATGATTTAATTGTTTTTCAACATTTTAGTTTCAAATTACTTAGTTTTGCCAAGTTCGGTCACTCAAACGGGAGGACAATCATCCAAAAAGTTGCCAATTTTCTTACCCACAGCGTAGCCGTTGGGTGTATGTACATATATTGTACGTCCTTCTGACATCCTTTTAAATCAGCGGTTTTTAATTAAACTCCTAAACAAAAAAAGTCAATGCTAAAACCAATTTTCTCAATTGAATTAAATAAAAAGAAGAGACATTGGATAAGCAGAAAAATTTCACAAAAGTCCCTAAAAAATTACGACTGTTAGACCACAACAAAGAACCACTCCTCCTCTAAAGTAGAGTTTGGCAAACGGGGGGGGGGGGGGGTAGTACTCTTTACTCTAGTACCACGAGTCCCAGTGTTATGGATTCTTAAATTTTTTGAATCGTATTTCAACAGTAAGCAGACTGGAATTTTAGCGAATCAAGGATCACGACTCTTCATTTTAATTTATTCTAGAATGGGGTCATACTTGATTCGTCGAAAATCCACTCTGATTACCGTTGAAATACGATTCAAAAAAATTACGAATCCCAAGCGCTAGTACTCGTGGTACTCGAGTACTACCCCGTTTGCCCAATGCTTCTCTAGAGTAGGCACAGCTGCTTGATTTCCAACAAATCAATTCTTAAATTTTACCGCAGACTACAAGCAGTCGAGTTGCGTGCAATCTTGCAACGTTGCAGTGTTTCCATTTAAACCAATACAAAAAGTCGAAATCAAGAGTGAGAAATACTTACTCTTTTTTTAACGATCGATTTTCATCACGGATTTAATAGGACACATCGCAACATTGCCAAATTGAATACTATACGCCACTGAGTCTTAGCTTACACTATCCCCCCCCCACATCCAAATCGAGCCCCGGAAATGTTAAAGTGTTCCACTAGCGTTTCCCGCAAACACTCACAACCCATAATTTCAAGATTTACAAATTTACATAAGTCCGATATCGTCTAATTCCACCTGCGACTGCCAAAAGCGGATCCAGACATTTGCCCTTTTCCCTCTCCGTGCCCATTTGAACAGATGTGTTAGAAAAAGATAGAGGGAGAAGCCATCGCGTGTATTTAGCCTCTATCTCTTTATTTGTCTAACACATGCGTTTAAATGGGAGGATATAGAGAGAGAAAGATAAGTTCTTGGGACCAACTTCGACGACTGCATCTCGCGTTTCCCTCGCGCTTACAATACGGGGGGAAACGTGTTCCCTGTTCAATGACAATACAATGATACCGTATATACCGTATGTGATACCGCGTATTCCGAAGACTGCATTCCTGCATCAGTCGCAAATCGCATACTATGTTTGGAACGCCGCCAAAAAAGTCCCTTCCCTCTAGTGCCTGTACCGACTTCTTGAGCCGTTTCTGTTGGCTCGCCGCGTCCGCGGTCGCTTCCGCAGGAAAAAAAAAGAAGGAAAATAGGGGTGCGCAGTTTGGATGAAATGTGTTCCATTGCAGGAAACAGTCGCTTATTGTGGCCCATTAATTTTTTTCGTCGGGTTAAATCCCGGGACATTTTCCATTCTGTCGGCGCCCGATCGCTAACACTAATCTCTCTCGAGTAATGTTAGTTATACGTAAAATCGTCGATTGACCACCCGAATCAATATTTTACCATACGTCATTGTATAATTGTGTTATTAATTGCATTTTACAATTTTATTTCAGTATTGCAAACTTAGCATTTGTTTAAGCGTTAATTTATTGAGCTATTGGACCAACGTTAAACGCTCGTATTTGTATCTGGTGACACTTGCAAAAATCGCTTTTTCTCTCTTTTTTTTCTCTCTGAAGTGAATGCAATTTTATGGGTGAAATGTCATTTTAACGATAGAAATCACAAACGTCTATACATTTTAACTTTAAGAGAAAAAAAACAAAAAAAAAACAAAAAAAAAAAAAAAAAAAAACGTGAGTGATGAAGCAGTATTTGTGTTGTCCAGCACTTATAGGTCCAAAAAAATACCAACAATTTTGAAAGACACAGTATCCAAATTTGTTAACAGGCTCTAGAAATTTTAATTTTCAATTTCATGGAGCGGAAATTCTATTTTTTAAAAACAAAACAAAAAACAAAAGACAGGGTAAGGTTACACAATTACTCCACCAGAGTATAACTTCAGGGTTTAAGAAATGAATTCTCATCGCTACTTTGTAGGTTAGATTGGTTTTAAAATATGATAAGATCTGAGAGACGGGTTTAGCTTCGCCAATGACTCTTGGACGGATATTGCAAAAAAGGAGCAATCCACATAGGAAATCAATAGCTGGTGGCTCTTTTCTGCTGCAAGCAGAAAATGAAAATAGATCTCGAAGAAGATATTATTTTTTTTTTTTTTTTCGGTCCAATCTCTCTGAAAATCGGGTACTTATTCGCTTGTTACTATGGCGTCGAATACGCTAAAATACTTCATATCTTCGAGGGAAAAAAAAGAGAAAAAAAAAAGAGAAAAAAAAAAGAGAAAAAAAAGAAAAAAAACTAGCGATGTCCGTCACGCACAACTTTGTCAAAACAAAAAAACAAAAACAAAAACAAAACTGCATAACATTGACACGAAAAACGTCGAAAAACACTGCAGCGTCAGTCACACGTTTAGAACGACTGAAATCGCGCTTATGGTGTCGTCACCTTTCTCCCTCTAATTTTACTACCATTTTCACTCGTCAGCTATTGCATCACTAGATTCACTGTTTCTTTAAGATCTCAGTCATTGAGTTGAATGCGCTGAAACCGTTCATATCTCCGGGGGGGGGGGGGGGGGATAATAATGATAGCTCGTTGAAGATAAGCCGTAGAAAATTTGCTCCTTTCCTCATATTTTGTGTTTTTATTTATTTATTTATTCATTCATTTATTTATTTATTTATTTATTTATTTATTTATTTATTTATTTATTTATTTATTTATTTATTTATTTATTTATTTATTTATTTATTTATTTATTTATTTATTTATTTATTTATTTATTTATTTATTTATTTATTTATTTATTATTTATTTATTTATTTATTTATTTATTTATTTATTTATTTATTTATTTATTTATTTATTTATTTATTTATTTATTTATTTATTTATTTATTTATTTATTATTTATTTATTTATTTATTTATTTATTTATTTATTTATTTATTTATTTATTTATTTATTTATTTATTTATTTATTTATTTATTTATTTATTTATTTATTTATTTATTTATTTATTTATTTATTTATTTATTTATTTATTTATTTATTTATTTATTTATTTATTTATTTATTTATTTATTTATTTATTTATTTATTTATTTATTTATTTATTTATTTATTTATTTATTTATTTATTTATTTATTTATTTATTTATTTATTTATTTATTTATTTATTTATTTATTTATTTATTTATTTATTTATTTATTTATTATTTATTTATTTATTTATTTATTTATTTATTTATTTATTTATTTATTTATTTATTTATTTATTTATTTATTTATTTATTTATTTATTTATTTATTTATTTATTTATTTATTTATTTATTTATTTATTTATTTATTTATTTATTTATTTATTTATTTATTTATTTATTTATTTGTTTATTTATTTATTTATTTATTTTTATTTTATTTATTAATTTGAAAAACAATTAGTTGATTGTGCTATATATTTTGCAGGATAATAATCACCAGAGTAGAGGCAGATATTTCCTTAGCCAAGAGATCTCTCTTGAACAATCCATCAAAGCGAGCTGTTATGGAGCGTTCAAATTCCCGATCGACGTGTTTGGCCGAGGTCCAGGCAGAAATTGAAAGGATATTTGAACTCGCTAGAACATTACAGGTACGTAGTCACTATATCGATACACGATAACAGTGGAAGAGAATAAATCTGAAACAACGTTTTTGAGCTAAAAATTAAAGAAGAAAATTTAATGAAACGGATTGTTTGGTCAGTTTGGTAACAACTCTTTACAAAAGAAAGTCGGCCTTTTTCTCTTGTGGCTATAAGTTTCACAGTATCTCACATAAGCTCACTGCCCATACGTATTCGCAGGAAATATTTTGAAGTCTTGAGTATTAAGTAAGAATGTGTTAGAATCAGGGGCTCGGAGCCGGAGCCTCGGTTAAAATCAAAATTTGCGTCTCTCGTGGCAGTAAACCATGCAAAAACTTCTAGACCAGTAATTAATGGCTCAAGACCTGGTTCCTGGTGTTCTTGCACAACCAGAAATTTATTTCAAAGATTTATTTTTGCTAAAGAATTTCTAACTGTGCCATAAATTCTTGAAAGATTAATTACTGATCTCGTAATATTTGTCGCGGTTCTTTTTTCTTTTTTTCTTTGCTGCGAGACGCGTTTTTTTTAATCGTTGTTGATCCAGCTCGAAACTCCTGGCCAGAGGGAAGGTATGTAAATATTCGTACGGGCCGGAGCTCTTTTTGCATAGCTTCTATTTTGAAGGCGATTCATTGACGATAGTTTTGGAGACTACAAGCACTGCGCGTAGCAAACATTTGAAATCAGGCTGGGCAGATGAAACAAATCAATTTTTTGATTTGATACAATCATCCGTACAGTTTACTGAGAAATAATTCTTATTTTATCAAGTTTTAAATCTTCTTGGCTACCTTTCTTTTTAAAGACATTTTCATTTGAAGCTCTGATCAGCAACCGTCTTTTGGATAGACCATAATGTCCATCTCATAAATCATTTCCTGAGGTATCCAGGTAAAGCATTCTGTTTTGATGTTATCATATTTTACTTGTATATAAATCGTCAAAACTGAGATGGCTGATATTGAGGAATGGTTTCAATCATTGCAGTAATACTTATACCTTTACTTACTGTACTTATATTTATTACACTTTATATAGAAAGAAAAATCTGAAAATCTTGTGGAAAAAAGGGCGTTTCTTATTTCATGATTCTAGTAAATCTTGTTCAACCATCTCCACGCAAGATTCTAATTTCAGTGTGGCTTCGATCTTAGTGAGTAGAATCAATCATTAGAACGTTGGATACATTCTTCAAATGACACAGGATTAGTTACTTTCATCCTGCATAAATACAATCGATTCTCGACAGGCTTGATTTTAATTAAAGCAAAATAATTTTTTTCTATTTTACAATCTGTAATCATGACAGTAATGGTATAATCGTGTTTTGTTTTCAGCTCGTAGTTTTGGATTGTGATACAATCAACCATCCATCGCAGTTAGCAAAAACTTCGCTAGCACCAACTATAGTTTATTTGAAAATTTCCTCACCTAAAGTAAGTATATTCCGGACCTTCATCATCATTAATTTATCATCATATCGAAATTTCCGTTGTACCTGTAATATAGCATCAGCATCAAAACGCGTATATGTTTGATATTGAAATTTTTACCGGAACTTTTTAACTTAACTTATATTTTAACCTGAGACAACTTGAAGATATCATAGAAGGCGACGAATAAATGGCACAACTTGAACAAGTTTATTTCCCGTGATACAAATGATTCCGCATAGAGCAGATACTTATCATGCTAAAATCCCTCAAACTGCAACATTTTTTGTGTTCGACTCATCGACTGAGAAAAATACTTAAATTAAACTGGTGCCTAATGTGTTATAAAACTGATTTTCATTGATTCTTGTAAACTTACGTAGCCACCCCTCCACCCCCTCACGATCTTATTAGAAAAATACAAACAGATAATCAATTTTGAGTTTCACAATAAGGAATAGCTCGAAGGTAATGGCTGAAGTTTTTTAATTTAATTTTTCTTGTATGTGCTCTCTTCCACAATTATTACCTGTTGATTTACTTTCTGTTCATTTCCTCTTGGTTTTTCTGGATCGTGGCTTTTCCTTGTCCACTGTCTTTAATTTCTTTACAATATAACTTAGAGTCACTGGCATGCCGTTCATCCCATTTATTCGATTCTTTTATACAAAATTCATTTTATTTTATTTTTAATTTGATTCATTTTTGCCGGTTTTTTTTTTTTTTTTTTTTTTTTTATAATTTTGATTTTTGTCCTGTATTCGTTTTTTTTAATTTTTTATCTAAATTATCTTGAATGAAAAGCAAATTTTGGACGTAAAACGAAAGGACGTACTGAATCTAAATTCATGTCTTTACGCTCCGTTTCGTCTCTATCATTTTTCTTTTGAATATTTTCCTCTAATAAACTTAACTGTTTAGTAATCATATTCTATGATTATTGTTTAGTTTTTTACATTTATTTTTAAAACGGAATTAAATAATTCCATCATCATTACCGATATAATCTTCGCCCTAACGATGTTTTCCTTTTGGATCAGGTGCTCCAAAGACTGATCAAATCTCGGGGGAAGTCGCAAACTCGCCATCTGAACGTTCAAATGGTGGCCGCCGAGAAATTAGCTCAATGTCCGCCTGAGATGTTTGACCTTATACTAGACGAGAATCAACTAGAAGACGCTTGTAATCACATTGCAGAGTATTTAGAAGCCTATTGGATAGCGACGCATCCACCGGTCGAGCAAGCCCCTGTCACCGTCCCCAGACCCATGGCACAACCCTCGCCAGCCTTGGATCATCCAGCTAGTATAGGCAGAGTCAACTCGACACCACCCGGTAAGTGATGACCTTGCGTCATGCTTTCGTCCTCTCTATCTCCAATTTTCTCACAATTAATCCAGTAAAATTCTCCAGGAATTAAAGGTCATGTTAATCTTCTGTGACGGGACTCTCCTGCTCACCTAGCATGGGCGGATATAGGATTTTGTCTTCTCCATTTGAATGCGTGCGTTAGAAAAGGACGGAGAAAGGAGCTAAAGTCACGTGACCGCCCATTTGCTATCCTCTTCCTACACATGTGTTCAAATGGAAGGAGAGAGAGAAAGACAAATTCCTGTATCCACCCATGCCACCTAGCTCCATTGTCGTCCGTGTCGACCGTCGACCAAATGCCAGTGCGATTACATACAGTTTATGATTTTCTTTTGAGTAAACAGCAATCGACGAAATCACGATTTCTAATCACAATCGTCTATTCTCTCACAATCTCTTCCACGATTTTTTTTCGCCTCCGAGGATTTGTTCCTCTAAGTGAGAATTTTTAGACTATCCACGTGTGATCCGCACTAACGTTCTTAAATGAAAAAAGACTAATTTTTAATTAAATGTGTGAAAACTGCCGTTTCCACACAGTGTCTTACGACCGTGTGGCTTGCGATCGGACTGGATTTCTTCTACCGCCCACTGGCTCTGACGTCGGGCGATTTGCAGCAACGCTTTTTAGTAGATGAGCGAGGGAGAGTTCCATCATTTAGAGAGTATATTTATGATACTAAACAAATACGTGCAGTTTCAAAAACTGGCACATGGAGAGAAACTATTGTCATCATAGAATAACTGACACAATGCTTTATTCACGAATAAAGTTCAAACTCAAGACCTAACCCTATTTTCGGAGGATTCTCCACAAATATCCTGCGCTATAAAAAAAGCGGAATACACTTTGGCTTTCCTCATGATTACTGGAGTCTGATAAAAATTCTTAAATTAAAGGGGAAGGTCTGGGGTTTCAACCTAAATCTGAAATTGACCATTTTAGACATTCAATTTTGTTGATTGTGCGGATCAGGACCATGAAAGGCATGGTTGAATTTTAGAAGATTAGTGACCTTTTTTTTTGGGGGGGGGGTGTGTTTTATTTTGTTTTTTAATAGGAAAGAAGAGCTCTAATTCAGAGGAACTGATTTTGTGAAGAAAATTAAGGGCCCTCGAATCAAAATTTAAATTAAAAAAATTGATATAAAATTAAAAAAAGCGAACAAAATCACACTTTATTTATCAGCAAAGTATTAATAACAAACATAAATAGTTGATGAATAATAATGCTAGATGGAACTATGATAGTATGCTTTCTAGGTAATTATTTTTGAAGTTGCCACAAATCATCAAAAAAATTTTGAACTGTTTGTTGATTGTTACGAGTTGTGGCCGTAGTTTTTTTTTTTTTTTACGCACTTAGATCCATATCGTGTAAACGTTCATCTCAAGAGGTCACGCTGACCACTTCTTTCAAGGAAACTTGCTCAAGAATTAATCTTCTTCATCTTAACAGAGTGTTTTCACTATTCAATTTGCTAATTAATATCATAACATCGATGTATAAAGTAAACAAATATGTATTTTTTTTTCCTTAAATGAAGGGTCTGCTCGTTAGCTCGTGGCTAGCATAATATTGCCAATTGGTTTATATGAGACATTCTATCAAGAACGTTGAGCTATCGAGCAGACCTGTTATTCCTAGAAATGAGTTACACATTTTTCGATCTTGGTCGTAGATGCATCTGTGAATGAACATTTTCCCCAGCTAACTCTTGGTAGGCACGAATAGATAAAAATACTCATTTGGCGCATTTTACAAGCTAGAGCCACTTGATATATTTATCACAAGTGGCAGTGGCGGATCCAGAACATTTTTCGGGGGAGGGGGAGCGCCCATGAATTTTTAAAATTGCAGCGTTAAAGTATGGACCCCATGCCCCAGTGCCCCCTCCTCCGTGGATCCGCCACTGACGAGTGGATTTATACTGTAACCATAGATTTATGTGTATACCTAGATAACAGCGTTCAGTTTATTAACCTTAATTTACATAGTGCTTTTGCGTCGCTTAACAAAATACGAAATATTCTACAATATAGCTATCCTAAAAGTAATCTAACTAGGTGAAGAAAATACTACTGACGACGAGCTTCAAACTCAGAGATGGATTCAAGAATTTGTTATTCTCGCACTCTCACTCGTTGCGTAACTGTAGCAAACTACAATTTCCTTATTAATTTGTCATTTAATTAGTATTCAAGGGCGCACTGTTGTATATTTTAAATTTGGATAGGCTTTTCAAAGTGAAAGTCTAGAAAAAGTAAGTTTCAAAGTTAAAAGAAGGACAAATTTCTAAAAACGTCTCTGTTCAAATTCAAAGTATAACAGAATTATTTTTGAGAGCTCCGTTAAAAAAAATAAAGAAGCATGTCGCAGCAGGTTTAAATACTTCATGGGCGGAACTTGGCTTTATCAAATGTACCTACTTTGTTGTTCCTTGAAATGAGAGTAAGTAATGTGAAACCCTTTTTCTTCCATGCAGGCGTTCATCCGGATGATTATGACTATCCTCAAGACCAAAGAGGTAATGAAGCATTGATGCTAATGATCTGTACTTTTGACTTAAATTTTATCTTAATTATTACACACTCAGGCCAATTCTACTTAATGTCGCTTCAAGCTTATCTGCTGCAATTTTAGCTGCCTTTTTTACGGTATGCATGCGTAGTACCTCCAGTTCGTAGCAATAGCTTATTTGTTTATTATTTGATCACGTGAGTATGTGTTTTGTCCATTCACTGTTGTTGGGTGGGTACTCGCTCTGACAAAGAAACGTAGACAGTATATTCCACACAGAACGCACAAAATACTATTTATTACGTGTCATGTTTACCTGGTGCGTTCCTTGCAGATCTCTCTTTGTCCCCATTATAGTACGCACTTATGAATCGGGTTTTCTTACCAAAATGACACATGCAAGATTTTCCAATTCCTGAAAATATATGGCGAAAGTATATTTTATCTTTGAGATGAGACACCAATTTTGAGAGAAGTTCAGCTTTTTCATTCGATTAATAACCGAAATGTGGAAATGTTTGTATTCAGAAGGAAAAAGGATCATGACACCTGAAAACAAAAAAAGTAAACAATATTAAAAGACACCAGTTGATCATCTGTTTCAAAGGAACTTCAATTCAACCATAATACTGAGTTCTTGGAAAAAGCAAACTTGAAATTTCACTGGCTCTACTTCTGGATATTGCCTCAAATTTATTTTGGACACCTCTTCGTTCAGAATTTTACGTTTGAAGGAAACAGTTTAAAAATGACACAGGCGTGCACAAAAGCAAAACTAAAAAAAAAATCGTTTGTTGATTTTATACTAAGATCAAACGCTTTTTTAATGCTTTACTTATGATTGGGAATATGTCATGGTTGTTTGGTCGCACATAAGTATAATACCTTGTACTATTAGGCTGCTAAAACGCCATAGATAATTCAAAAAGCTCTCAGAAATGTTGATCGTTTGAGCTATAATTTCTTTCTTGGTTTAAAGATGCAAAATATTTTAAAGCATCGTTTCAAAAACTGGAGATGCTCCTGAACTTTGGAAAGCTTAAAAAGCTTGAATGCACCAAATAAAATGCTTTAATGGCTGTAATCCGTTTGTATGTTTAATAGAATAACTGAGATATTTTCAATGAGACTTTTTGATCTATATTTTGTGGTGTCAGACGACTTTTTAGATTTTGTCGTAACTAGGCCACCTGCAATTGTTAGATTCATTTAGATAAGTATTGCGGGGAGCTTACTTCTAGGAGTCCTCTGACATTCTGTTTGTCCTCGACTGCACATTTTGCTGCTGTTTGAGAAAACTATTGACTATCGTTTCTCTCTCACATTTTTTCTCTTTCGTTCTTATCTCAAGATGGGCCTGTTGCAAACTTTTGCTGGAACCTTGCGGAGGGTTAAAATCAAAGAGAGCGTCAAAATTTCAAAACTCTACTAAAAAAAATCAATTAATGCGTGTAACGAAATTACATGATGGTGTTAGAATGAGTGAATGACAACGAGAGTCCCGTCTACTAGCAGATTTCTATGCTGAGAATGGAGCTGTTGCAAACTTTTGCTACAGGCTTATTAATAGTTAATTATGGGGTAATACTCAGTAAAAATAACGATTAGCGCGCACTAAAAAATCACGAAATCCACTCCTAAACTCGCAAAATGCTTTTAAACGCGAGACCGTAATGGCGGCCGGGGCCGCGGTTTTCATCGGGGCTCCCTATCTTCAATCAGCGCCATCTACACGAGGTGTTCTCGCAACACCACACAAGAAGAAGAAGAAGCATACAATTGCCATAAGAAAACCGCGGCCTCGGCCGCCATTACGGTCTCGCATTTAAAAGCATTTTGTGAGTTTACGAGTGGACTTCGTGATTTTTTAGTGTGCTAATCGTTATTTTTACAGGGTATTATCCCATATTCAACTATTAATAAGCCTGTAGCAAAAGTTTGCAACAGCTCCATTGTGATTCATCATAGAGAAAACTGCAATTAGATGGGACTCGATCCCCCATTGTCACCCACTCATATTGTACTTTGCAACAGACCTATTAAACCTATGCAAAAGTATCGATTATGTTGAGGTTCATTTGAATCCTTTATAAAAATCGATCTCACTACATATGACTCCAAGTTTACGGAGAAGAGAGGTATAGACACATCCAAAAGACTCGTATAAGTGAACTGCTGCTATAGTGCAGTCTTGAATGAACGGTTAATCCTCTTTGTAAAGTGCTGCTGACTTTTGTCTGAATTAAATTGGAACTAATTATCTTTATTTTACTGTTTCTTTTCCTCATTGCTCGTCTCTCTAAATCTATGTCTTGTCTTCTATTTCCGCTTTTTAACCCAAACTTGGCTGCAGTTGAAGTAATGAAGGGTGTTGTCCGAGGTCAAGCCACAGTCCGATTTTAGCTGTCATTCTATTAGACAGCTCTAATTTGCACTCACGTACATACCGCCTAACTCTGATAATAATCCTTAAACTCTGAAAAGAAAGAATAGTAAGTACAGAACGAACAATTCAGCGTGTGGTTTTTGAGAGTGAGGTTTGGTCCATTCGGTGGGATTCATAAACAGTGGCGATTCTCCGGTATTATGGCATGCACTTTCGTCAGGGAGTTTTGATCTCTAAATGGCCAAAACAAGATTAAAATTAGCAACCAAAGCATACATAAGAAGATACATGTAGGTTTCTGTCTCTCTAACTAAAAAGTTCAATGTAAAATAAATTATATTATTCACACAGGTTTTATGGTTCTAAAGTGTTCTAAAGTTTTGATGGAAACACGATTTTTGTCTATTTAAAACCTTAGAATTGCAATAAATCGTACTACATTATATTAGTTTAATATTTGTGTAGTACATTTGTAAAGAAGCCCATTATTTAAGATTATAGGACTTTTCGTCCCCCTTTTTTCGTCCGAAACTTTTAGTCCTTGAAAATTAGTTTCATCAACTTTAGTCCTGAATAATCATTCCAGTCCCTATTTTCTTCCTCGACTAAAAAATTCATGCGTTTTTGGTCCAAATAATGTTATAGATTCCGATTATGTGTTTAGTTAAGTACAATATTGGTACGCATTTTTTCTGTCCCCAAAACATGTCCGTTTCGTCCAATGTGTGTTGCTGGTTTTTTAGAGCAGAACTTATGAATGGTGAATGTCAGAGAAAGTATTCAATTGGTTCATCCCATTTTTCGATTTTTATTAAACTCGGCGCAAAGTTCTAAATACATTATAAATTGGGAGGATTTAATTTCGACTCTTTTGCCGTCAAAGGTCCAAAATTACCTGAAAATTACGATCAGACTTAATTTCTGAATTTCTAAAAGTCATTAATAAATTCTCCGTGTAAAAATAGCTGGGACGAAAATTAGGGCAAAAAAAATAAGGACTAAGAGACAAGCGGACGAAAAATCTTATAGCCTCATTTAAAAAAAAAAAAAATAAATAAAAAAAATAAAACGAAAAGACAAAAAACAAATTGCAATCGTTGCTGGTATGGCTGTTACAAACTTTTGCTACAAACGTCAAACGATATGAGGGCCGAGGGGTAATTCAGTGGTAAAAACCTGCAAAAAATAACAATGGTAGCACTAAACACTTACGAATTCCACTCTTCCAGTCTCATACATACGCAATTTTAAACGCGCGATCGTAGTGGCGGTGATGGACACTAATAATGGGAGATTCCTATCTCAATTTCGTCACTCTCTCTATGCTGAAGAAGAGGACTCACAGAGTAGGTAACTCGTAACTAGTCACCACAGTCGTGATTGGCAGCCGATTAATGACACTAAAGGGGTGTCTCCACCTGCGAATGTAAAAGCGCGAATAAACTGATTGAGCCAATGAGCTGCCTTGAAGTCGATAGGTCGAGTCCGATGTATCGACAACAAAGAAGCTCATTGGCTCAATCAGTTTATTCGCGCTTTTACATTCGCAGGTGGAGACACCCCTTAAGACAAATGGGTGCAAAGTGGAGTCGTCTCTTATTGGTCACTTCTTGATGAACAGTATTATTAGATGGGATCTCCTATTCTTAACTCTTTAAAGACCAGGTTGCTTCAAAAGTCCGTCTTAGGGAAAATAGTTAACTGTTCGTACTCGGAGGAGTTGAAATTACATATACGATAAATTGAAGGCGCCAGGCGGAACCTTTTCAAGAAAAGTGTAGATCTACATCCAGAATCGCGTTTATTCGGAATCTGGAGACTCGAACAATGTGAAAAAGACTGGACGAGTATACTCGGGCTTGGTCCATAAGGGGTTAATGCCCAACACCAACATTACGACCAGGGCTGCCGTTTTGCGTATAATCAATGCTATTTTTCTATTCACCGATGATTTCACCGGTTGAAAAAAGATTACACAGTTCAGTTTAGTGTCTGACTGTAATGCACGAAAATACTGTGATCTATTATCTTTCCTTAATCGATGGAAACTCCGTTGATTAATTAAAATATCCGCAAGTTTTTTAAAGTTATCGACGACTCCACCGGTTGAGAAAAGATTACAGATGCGAGTATTTTAGTTTATTACAGCCATGCACTGAACTGAACTGTGTGATCTTTTCTCAACCGGTGGAATCATCGGTGAATTAAAAAATAGCATTGATTATACGCAAAACGGCAGCCCTGATTACGACCGCGCGTTCAAACGTATTTAATGAGTTTATAGTTACGGATTCTACAAGTTTTTAGTTGCTGTACCATCGTTAGTTTTGTAGGCTTTTGATTCGACCCTTATATCGCCTGTAGCAAAAAATTGCAACAGACAGTCTCATTCTATTCTTGTTTAGACCCTCTTGTAGGCGAGATTTCCTGGTGATGGTGAACTTGCTTTGTAACCCTAGAGCTACTCACAGTCATTGTTTAGTACAGCTCCTTCAAATATGATGGGTCCATAGTTTAAAATAATATGTCATTGATGAGATATTACGGGGTATTAAAAGAGATGTTGCCAAAGGCGGGTGCATGAGATCGTCTCTTTCTTCTCCCTTTTGAACGCGTGTGTTAGAAAAATATAGGTATAGGGGCTTTGCTTAAGTCAAGTAACGGCCCCTAAAGCTCCTTCCTCTATCATAACATATGTGTTCAAACGGACAGAAAGACTGGAGGACAAACTATTTGTTCTGCATTTGGATAATGCAAGTATGACGTAGAGCAGCCGTTTTGTGTATTTTTAGTGCCATTTCTCAATTCACCGACGATTCTATCAGTTAACTAAAAGATTACACTGTTCAATTCAGTATATGACTGTATGGAAAATACCCTGATTGATACACTGATTTCCCGAAACCACCTCACTGTCAGTTTGTGAATATTTTATAAGGAGCCTCTTCTATTTAAGTAGTTGTACAAATAGTGACTATGAGTAAAGCCTATATTTAGCAAGATTGCCAGATTAGGCCAGAAAATCGTCAGATTTCCCAATGGACGTCCATACAAAATCTGGTGATTTTTTTGTTGCCAAATCTGGCAACTGTGACCCTTAGTTTTTAGGGAACTCTTAAAAGACAAGATTTGTTGAAAGGCTTGAAAATACATTCACGGAAACAAAGGGATTTATGGATGAGCGTCCCACGGCTTTCTATGCCGTTAATCGCTAAGATCTTATAATTTTTTGAACGTGCACGATTTTCAACGATTTTTTTCACGGCTTTCTTTGATTTCTTTTTTGTCTTTCCCTTAATGTCAATGTTGCATGTTGTTTTCTCCAGTTTAAAAAAATAGAACAATGTTTGTTACAGTTTACTTATACCCTGCAAGAAAATCTTAAAGATTTTTAATCTAATAATAATTATTATTATTATTAAGTTTTTTTTTTTTGTTTTTTTGTTTTACCGTCTTAACCTTCTCCTTACTTTCGTCAGGTACATTTTGTTCCTTTGTGTTCCGGTTAAAAAAATGCATGGTCTAGATAATCACTTCTTCATGAGCCGCCATACAGTGGATCGAAATATAGAATTTCCTGGACATATTTTTACGAATAAATATCAAGTTTATGAACAATAATTAATTAGCGAGATAACTTATAAATGTGTAAAAACATTAATACAAATGAGCTTAAAAGGAGCTTAAAATTGTATTAAAGTTTAAAATGAGTCAAACGACACCATTTTTTGCAATAAAATATCAACATTACAATCATTTTAAAGTCAAAGAACAACAACATTTTATGTCCGGAAAAAATCATACTTCGATCCACTGTGCGCCACTACATAGTCAGCAGATTGGCGATATCTCTTAGATGAAAAATAAAAAAAAATAATATTAATATATTGTATACAGGGTGTAAAAAAAGGAGCAGATCCGAATAACTCGAGTTTGGGTTTGAATTTCGAAAAACGCTGAAACACGGGTTCCATTATTTTGAGGAGGACATCTTTTAGGGGGGTTGCCGAATTTCGGGCCCCCCAGGGGGCGGATCCGGCGGTCACCGCTCCCCTAAATCACATTTCTCAAATGGTGACCCCTAATTTTTATTACATAACTTCAAGGAACATCAAATTCTAAGCATTTTGGCGCAAACCGCAGGTCGACATTGTTTTTCGTGTTCGAGATATCGAAAGTTAAAGTTCGACTCTGACCCATTTTTAAAAATGCATAACTCCCTCTGAAAAAGTCTGAATTTAAAAAAGTATTAACTTAAAATACTCTACAAAACAAGTACTTTTCAGAAAAAAATTAAACTGTCCAAGAAACCTGATTTGTAGGCTTCAAAAAAAAATGTCAAAATTTTCGAAAATTTTGAATCAGCGATATTCTTGTAAAACGCCCCAAATCAACAATTTTGGCGTGAAACTTATTGGTTGAATCCAAATAAGCGATGTTAAGCTCTTAAAAGCTTAAAAAAGTCTCAAAATCACCATTAAATTACCAAACGCAGTATTGAGAACACTGCTAAATTCAGCGAATCAACAGTTTTGGCTTGAAATCTATTGGCTGAGTCCAAAGAAGCGATGTTAATTCAGAGTCAGGTAACAACTCTCTCTCAAGCTTTAATGGGGTTTTGGGGACTTTTGAGCGCTTTACATCGTTCATTTAGACACAGTAAACGGGTTTCAAACCAAAATTGTTGATTCGGGCAGTTGTACAAGAATATCGCTGATTCAAAATTTTCGAAAATTTTGAAAACATTTTTTGAAGCCTACAAATCAGGTTTCTTAGACAGTTTTATTTCTTTCTTAAAAGAACTTGTTCTGCAGAGTATTTTAAGCTAATATTTTTTTTTAAATTCCAACTTTTTTAGTGAATGTTATGAATTTTTGAAAATGGGTCGAAATCGATCTTTGAATTCCGATATCTCGAACACGAAAAACGATATCGACCTGCGGTTTGCGCTAAAATGCTTAGAATTTGATGTTCTTTAAAGTTATGTAATAAAAATTAGGGGTCACTATTTGAAAAATGTGATTTAGGGGGGTGGTGACCCCCGGTTCCGTCCCCCTGGGGGGCCCGGAATTTGGCATCCCCCCTAAAAGATGTCCCTCTCAAAATAATGGAACCAGTGTTCCAGCGTTTTGCGAAATTCGAACCCAAACTCGAGTTATTCGGAGCTGCTCCTTTTTTTTTACACCCTGTATATGTACCGTGGTAATTGGGATCGATTGGCTCGATTTAAATTTATCGATGCAGATCCTTACCAACGCAGGTCCTTATCTACGCATAAATAATTTGTGAACTGGCACCCATTGTTTTGGAATAATTAGTAATAGCATGATCTTCATTTTAAGAGTTTGCTAGCTTTTTACCTGTTCTTTTTACACAGGTCTATTAATTGCATTTCCTTTCTTCTTTACTCATTTTCGTTCGTAATTTTTTAGTTTTTTCATTCGTGTGAAGGTGCTCTTACAAGTGCTTGAAATAAACAACAGAATGTCACTCATGTCGGAAAATTTATTTGGGTGATTGATGGTGTGCCCCCCCCCCCATTTAAGCATGCCAAATGTAGTATGTCAAGCTTTTTCCGCTCTTTTCGCTGCTGACAATGTAGTAAAGATATACTACGATGTAGAGGCGCCCTCCGAGCTGCGGTCAATATAAATCAAATTGAGGCTATACGGTGGCTTGGATTCCAGGATTTGCCTCAGATTTCGTTTCTCGGGTTCTACTGTGTATTTTGGGAAAATATTGGTGCATGTTTCTTGAAAACAGTTAGATTTGCTTTAAAAATTGTATTTATTTTTATTATATTTTTAATTAAATTATTTGTATTAGTTTTATTTAATTTTTTAATTCCATTGTTTTTATTAGTTTTATTTAATTTTTTAATTCGTGCCATGGCCTCAAGTGATCGACTGGCTCAGTGCAGTGGTACGGTGCTGTGCTGTGGAGCGCGCGGTCCCCAGTTCGGGCTCGGCACATGCCTAAAATGTTTGCGATTATTATTTTCCCCAGTTTACAGAAATGCTTTGATGGTAACAATATTAATACTGCACCTCCATTAATAATATCTTGCCAAGAAACTTAAGTTTTTCGCTAAAAATTGAGGTTTGGTGGGGGATTTGTGAATTCTAAGACTTGAACTGAACGATGACAACTAATATTTAAAAAGCTAAATATCGGAAATATTGCAAACGAAAGTACAGTCCTATCGCGGCATTCGCGGCACGCTTTACCAGTACATAAATTGTATTGGAGTTCATTCACCTGTTTGTTTTTTTTTTCTTTCTTTTCTTCTCTGTTTCTCTTGAGCTCTAGTTTACTTGAATCAGGGACTAACAAATGTTTGTTTTGTGTTCTCGAACAGGGGGATACCACTATCCACCGAGGGGCAGGTCAAGGATGATGCGCGATAGAGGCGATATGTCCGAATACGAGGACTCCGGAGTGAGTGTCGTTTCAAGGGATGGCATGATCATGTACCATCCTCATCAACAGCAGCAACAGCAACAACAGCATCAACATCAGCAGCATCAACAGCATCAACAACATCAGCAGCATCAACAGCATCAACAGCATCCACAACATCCACAGCATCCACAGCATCCACAGCATCCGCAGCATCAACAGCATCAACAGCAACAGCCTTATCATCACGGTGAGCCTCCCCGAGGAGGGGGGATGCATCGAGAAATATTCCAGCGTGGCCTCAGTAGCGAAGAGAGATATTCACACCGGGGGGGCCCACCTCCACCGATGCACGAACCGGAAGACTATCATCAATCGCATAGGGCGTCATCGAAACGAGCTCTGAATGCTGTTTAACCTTAGTTCAACCAATGGTAGTCGGATGACGGGGAAGGGAAAAAACTCGCCTTCTTTACATTGATATTATATGGAGAGTATGGTATATTTCCTTCGTACTTTAGGGAACTTGCGGTTTTTCAACGTTACCTGATACCAGTCACGTTATAGTCAAACGTACTATATTGCTCTAACGTTGGGTGACGCAGTTTTTTCCTTTGTCCATCAATATTGGTAAGAGGATGTTGTCTCATCGTATAAGGAATTATTTCCCGTTCATACTACGGGAGATAAGATAAGGACTGAAGGAGTCCCTCTTGGCTCCATAGCAAAATCATCGCCAGCATCTCTCTTCTTTCATCATCCTCTAAAGTAACCACCGACTTCTCTCTAAATTTTCGCAAGGCATATATTCCTGATGGAATATCAAACAACTAGATTTTGAAATTACTGTCTTGATTTTGGTTTGTATAGGTGTTCTGTGTGATGAAACTTCGAGCTTGCTCTAATCTGAGTTTAGAACAAGATATTAACCGGGTTATTTGCCAAGCCTTTCGAGTAGATCAGAGACTTTTGTAAAAAGAACATTATTTTATACTCTATTATCTTGGATATTTTTGTTTTGAAAATATGGAACGTTTACACAGTAAAAGAAAAATGAAAAAAAAAATGTACCCTCAAATCAAAAAATTAGTCTATTAATCCAATTCAAAAACAACTTCCACTCCTATTTTGTTCCTGTCTTATTTTTACTTTCCTTTCGTTGGAGGGTTTCTTATATTCATTTTCTTTTCCAGTACCGCCATCGACTGTAGGTAGATATTATTTTATATTACCTTTTTCATGAGCTATGCATGTGGCTTAATATTTTCGATGGGAAAATTTATCATAAAAGAAACACTAGTTTTGCCTTCTCATTGCTCAGGTGTATGTAAGTACCTATACTTTTTTAGCTCCTGGTACCTCTGATGACAATGAATGACCAACAACATGCAGCTTCGACAGCGGCAAACCGTGCAATCTGGCAAACTTGATTTTTTAGTGTTTTTAACCCTTTGTAAAAAAAATTGATTCAAAAATCGATGTGTATTTTATAAAGTTTTAAATGGAGGAAACTCGGTTTTGTCAAGTTGCACGAGCCGTCCGGGGCTTCAATTTTTTTTCATGTACTTACAGTGGATTCCACGCTAACGTTTATCATTTCGTTTACTTGGAATTTTCCTTTTGGACTTTGTTTCGATTGCAAGAAGTAATCTTTTTCTTGATTAGGATGAGAATCAATCAATATAGTTGATGAATACGCAGTTTTTTTTCATAAATTACGTTTGTTTATTATCATTGTTGATTTGTTTCTCCTTCCGTCGAGAAACTTTTGTCTGGTATCTTTATCCATCAAAAATTCAAGGTATCAAAAAAATTCGATTTACTAGTGATCTGGAAATGTAACGAGGAATAAAACTGTTATCAGACGTAAAGAGTTCCTATATGTACTATATGTTGCGACATTTCTGAATCTTTTTCTGCTTGACTTTCAGATTTAGGCTCTCGGACGAGGGCAGCAAGAGGCAAGATGCCAATGGTAGACGGCGAGATAGATCAGCAAAAATTGCTCATTACAAATCGAAATTGAGCTTTGGATAATTTTTAGGCTAAAAGACAAAAATTACGAAATAGCAGGCATTGGACCCTGATTTGGGCAATTCTGTGGTTCTGTCACGTCGCCTACATAATTTCATTACCTCTTGACCACTTCAAAGAAAGCAAGCCTTCACCTCACCTTCTTCATCCTCTTGCCGCTTATTTTTCCAAAAAAAAGAATAGGACATGATGCAACTCTCAGAGTATACATATAAGGACTCTAATCAGACAAAAAAGCAATTCAAAAATATTCAAGACTTAGATTACTTGCGAACAAGTAGATTTTTTTATTTACTTCATTTAAACTTCTGGTGATTAGAATATTGCTCGCTTTAAAAGAGTTCTTGACATTTTTTAAAGGATTAAATCATTTAGAAAAATTACCGCAAGTTTATCGTAAATTTATCACTTATCGAGAGTTTTTACACTTTCGGACGGATTTAAAGAAAACCTCGATTAGCTCTTATTTTCTTCCTCTATACATTTCCCTTTTTTAAATTTTGCAAATTTTAGTGAGAAACATCCAAGTGTTTTGAAATTACAGATGGAGAAACGTGAAAAGAGTTAAAAACTCGAATAAAAGAATCGTGTCCATCCTTTATTCTCAGTGAGGAAAATTTATATTTTTGTTTCTTGTTTTCATTTTTTCCAAAAGATGACGGCTCCTGATACGCACTCATCTGTGTAAATTATTTATTTCAAATCTTAATTCATATACTTTTCTTTTTTCTTCTCTCCTTATGTACATAAAATTTATGTAATATAGTGAAATTTACCAAATAAATAACAAACTACTTTTGAAATTCTTAACTGAATTTTGGAAAAGTAAAATAATTACTTTTTGTAGTCTTGTGATTCATGTCCTATATTCCTATATTTGTTCACAACTTGAAATGTTTTATAATTCTCTTTTTAAATATAATTTTGATATTTAAAATATTTTCACTTTAGATATGCACCACATTCAATGATGGTAGAAATAGTTTATCTAGGTAAATACCAATACCCCAGACCATATTGCATGATTAACTAAGCTGCTAATTCTATCCGTCATTTCCTTTTTCAGTTTTTTCCCCACAAAAAGAAAAATTAAAATCATACAGAAGCCGGTCCTGAATTGTTAAATCATTCCTTTCTTTTTTATTTATTCACTTGTAAGTCTAAGTTTGTCTCTCTCGGTTGAATGATCTTAAATTCTTGAAAATGACGTGGATTCCTTTCAAAAAATTTTGGTGTTATGAAAGAGCTCATTTCTTTCATACTTTTAACCTGTAAAATCACACACGTCATCTGTGCTATAGGATTCTCTAGAGCTGTATCAGCAATTAGATTCTTTGAGACAAAAATATGAACTGCTTATTTTTGTGTTGGTTTTCCTTTGCATAAGTAGGCTCATTTGCTTTACTACGTTAGATTTCTCAGTCATCAATAATATTGTTGTTATTACTTTTAACTTATTTAATTTATTTTTAAACAATCAGTGGCCCAAAATCGATGTTAATGTGAAAAGTAGTACGTCAGAATCAACATGCAACAGAGATTTAATGTTCATGCAAGCGATTATTTATATTAATTATTTAGCTAAACGTCCAAAGTTGACGATTCAGAGCAGGCTCTGAGCAAGTTTCTATCAGTCTTCGAATTATTATGAATTTTCCAATCAATTACGCCGATGAAATTCTTGTAGAGATTAATAAATATTAGATAGCGTTTTTGTCATATTTTTTTATTTTTTTTCTGAAACTGTTCAGCGTCAGTAGGTTTTGCACCATATTTTTCAACGGATAGTTTTTCTCTTCGTAAATTTGTTCAATTCCTTATTAAAAAAAAAAAAAACAAAAAAAAAAACAAAAACAAAACAAAACCAAAAGAACAACTATGATGAGAAAGGTTCTCCCGTTATTTGAATACGATAGCTAAAATTTTGAGATTACAAAATCTTAAAACGAATTTGCAACCCTTGTCTCATAAGAATAAATGGGAAATATACTCATAGGTGTTGTGATGATTAAAGTATGTCAACTAAAATTCCCAGTCTTAGTAAATTGGTATTGACGGTACAAAAAAGAACTCTTGTAGACTCATGTTTAAGTTAAAAAACGGCTGTCTATCCGAGCGAAACAAAGTATGCAAATTCAAAAAGCCTTGCATTTTTCCATCCTTTAGGGTTACTGATACATTCTGTCACAGCGGTGGGAGGCGGATAGACGGATCGTGCAATTTGACGAAAACATATTTTTTCCCGTTTAAAACTTTGTACAATAATCGGTTTTTGGTGAGGCAGTCTGCTTCTCCAGTCCGGTTATTATTAACCTGTAAGGTAGTTTAAAAAATGCACTTCTCTTCGTAGAAAATTTGGAATAACTGCATATTTATAAAGATGGAAGTAACCTCTTCTTTGAGAACTAATAAAGCTCTTGTTCTTGTTATAATGACCAACCACTTTACAAAAACCGTTGATAATTTATACTTACTTTTCTTATTTAACTCAATACTAACAGTATATGTGGGTACATCTGTATTTTCTGCTCTTTGCCTCCGTTCCTATAGATTTTTTTCCTTTTTTCTCTCTCTCACAGTTTCCACGCAAAAATGCTCATTCGTAGCCTACCTGCATACTCGTTAAAAGAAATGTAGCTCTTAATCAAATCATTCAAAAGTTGGGCATTTTTTCTTCCAATAAAGTATTGTTATTTGAAAGGCATGGTAATTGAGGGACCTAAGTGACGTTGAAGAAAAAAAAATTAGACAAAATTTGTCAAATAAGTGGAACATGCTCCTTAGATTCACCAAGGGTGATTATACGGCATAACAAGACTTTTCGCGGACTTCAGAAAATTTCATGGAAAATGCATCCTAAAATATTTTAAGGTACCAACTGCATTATTTCAGCCATAAAGATATTTAATTTTGCTTTGAGCAATAGCGGGCCATTAGATCAATGAATTATTAACAAAAGGCTCTGCACTCTCCTTAGGGGAAATTTTTCCTAATAGATTGTTGGTGAAATTGGCATCATTCGATTCAGCAGATCGAGCTGAGAAAGTTTTCACATAGCACCAACTCAATCGTATGATAAGAAGTGTTCAAGATATTTGCGATTGAAGTTCGCGTTTTACCGATATAATGGGGCCGAATGCAGAGCATGGTCGTTTGCCGAGTTCGAGAGTTCTACTGGAGAATCCCAAGTATCAGCTCATTTTCAGTTCTCCTGCTTGATCCTCATTGTCTCAGCCCACTTCCACGCGTTCATTTTGTCTGTTCCGGAACTCTCTTACGCACAGCAAAATTCACCGAGAAAAAGAGGACCGATCCGGGCTAACTGAGCAGATACTTGGGTAAAACTCTCGAACTCAGCAGACGACTATGAACTATATTCAGTCCCATTTAACCGATAAAATGCAAACTTCAATTGCGAACATCTCGAAAACTTATCGTACGATTGAGTTGGTACCGTGAGAACTTTTTCTCAGCTCGATATGCTGAATCGAATGATGCCACTTAAATAAAAAATCTATCGGGAACTATTTCCCACATTAAGGAGTTTGCAGGGTCCTTTGCAGCTTTTGAAAAGTCAAAAGGTCACTCTGTCATCGGTCATTCCATCTTGGTAGGATTATTTTTCGACGGTTAAAAAGCTATTTACAAGTAATTTAAATGATTCGTTAAATAAATGGACCGCCATGCTTAAATTTATTATAAACCAATGTTTTTGGCCGACATATTTTATTTTTCGGTACCTGTGATTATTCAAATGGTACGCCTTTTCCGTGCAATTTTCGGTGTGCAGAAGTCCGCTTCTTCTCCGCTTGGAATCCCCACTTAAAGGATTCTGGTGAAATCGTTATACCTACCAACCTACCGCATGCTAAAACGCCTTAAAGCTCGACTCTAACGCGTAAATCATAGCAAATCTTGAATGGTAATTTAGATTCTTAAAAGATCAAGAAAAAAGCAAACAAACCCTTTGTACATACACTAAGCTCCCAATTTCACCTTTACTTAAAAGAGTCACTTACTCATTACGCGTGGCAATTATTGGTTTGAGAAATAATAATTCATTGCTGCCGTGGAGATATACATATAGCTGGAAAAGGTCAGCAAACGTTCAAATATAGGTAATAGGAAAAAAGTAACGACTATATGATAAGTGATAATGGATCTATTGCTGTCAATGGCAGCAATTAATTACGAGCCTAGAAATTATAAGGTTTAGCATTGTTCGTTAACTTTAAACCGAGTATGCGATTACCTCTTGAATCAAAGTTAAAATAAAGACGGCACGGCCCAGTAGCGAGACCAAAGAAATGTTCTATCTCTCTTCTTCCTCCACTACAGAAGTCGGTTGAGTTGATTCCGTAGCTGGAAGAAACATTGATAAAATCCTATTTTCTTATATTTCTTAAACTCATGGCCTCGAATAGGGGAAAATTAAAGAGAAGGCAGATCTTAAAGGGTACGTCCGCCCCTCCTGCTTATGCTTGCCATTGATGGCTTGTGAACAAGAGAATATAATACTGTAGTTTGAAATCATCGCAACCATTTGAATCTATGCAAAAGTATTGATTACTTGGACGTACTTAATTGAACTCACAAAAAAATAAATTCTTTTCCATGGATTTATATGTATGGAGGAGATATCGATAACCGCAGTTTGCAAATAGCCACTGATGGTTGAGCTGCGTGGTGCGGGCGGCCGTTTTGATCTCCATGTGTATGTTTCCTTCATTAAATCCAATAACCAACCTATGAGGCTGAGGAAAAGATGAAGACGGTATTTAGATATTTATGTTTGAAATAGATACAATTTTGAGTTGTAGAATCATTGTTGCAAAGCAAATACTTGTTCGTTTATCGTAGGTGAATGTCTTACCATTAGTCGACGGAAATTTGACTAAATGAAATTTAATTGTTACTTTTACCAGTCTAAATTTGTTGTTGATATTGTTTTATTTACGTATGTTTATTGACTTGTTACGTGTTGATAGGACGCACAGTGATGAACAACAGAGCGACAATTTTTTCTTTGTTGACCACTATCCATCAATCTGATAAAAAATGTTTAGATATTTTAACTACTGTGATTGGGACAGAGTTTAAGTATTGATTGGTGATAAAAAATAAAAATAGAAATACATACATACATATGTACACATATGTATACACTATACGTGTATATCATTAAGCTCTTCATTGGGCCTGGTTGTAGATTTATATAAAAAAATAAAAACAATAAAAAAAACCAACCAAAAAAAAAAAAGAAAAAAAAACTTCATTAATGTGTTGAAATAAACATTTATTGAATGATTGGTTTGTCAAAGAAGAATTCAGAAGCATTAGCATAGTGGCGTCACGCTCAATTTGGCAACATCATATTCCGTGCATTTAAACACGTGAAAAAAGTCGAGCTATTGGCGGTGCACAGTGCAATTCCTCAAATCGATATTTTACATGAATTTCACTGGACGAAATGCAGCGATGCCAGATTGCACATGATGCCACTAACAAGAGGAGGCTCAGAAGTCGCCGCCTCCGATTTTGAAAACAATTGCACGAAAATGTAGCTAAAGTAAAACTATTAGACCCGTGTTTCTCACTTTTTGCTAATGGGCCTTCCTAAAGCGTCAGGAAATTTTTGAAAGTTGCCGAAATTCACGTAAATATTCGGAACGCTCTCCACTCGGGTTTTTTACGTGAATTTCGGCAACTTTCAAAAAATTCCTGATTCTTCAGGAAGGCCCATTGGCAAAAAGTGAGAAACACGGGTCTAATAGTTTTACTTTAGCTACATTTTCGTGCAATTGTTTTCAAAATCGGAGGCGGCGACTTCTGAGCCTCCCCTTGTGAGTTAACAAATGAAAAAAACAAAACAAAACGAAAAACCATTTTATAGTCCGTTAGCAATTGTGTGTTCAATTTGCGTGTCAAATTCTGCTAGAATTTCATCACGTTTACGTAAAGATGAAATTCCTTTATTAAAGTATTTTTGTAATTTCTTATTATTATCATTATTATTATTTTGTAATTAAAAATATCTTTATGCGCCTCGGCAAATACCTAGTCTGTGAGAGGAACAAATACCCATTGAAATAAACAAATTAAACAAAGAAAAACAAATAAATAAATTCAAATGAAAAAAAAAAAACGGCGTTTACTTGTCTTTTTTATTTTGTATGTGTTATTGGTATTCTGATATTAAAAAAACAAATAAAAAAAAAATAGAGGGCCATCTTGATCAGAGGATAAACTTAGGAGTGAATTAGGTTGTCCTAGGAGCCGAAATTGTTCTGAAAAAAAATCGAATATTTTGAATCGGCAATTTACTTGTAAAACGGGCCGAATTGATTAATTCTGTCCTAAGGAACCTATTTGTTCGTGGAGTCCAAACAAACACCACACCGTAAAGCGCTCAGAATCTCTCAAAACCACCATTCAAATGAAAAAATGTGCAGGAATGGATCTACGGTTTTGATAAGGGGAGCAAGTTTGTTTCCTTCTGCCTGCGATGGTAATTCTATCAAAAGTGATGACTTTATCGTCGGTTCTCCCTCATTTTGTTGGCCCATTTGAAGTGCCCCCCGTCTCTTAGATCCAACCCTGCAAAAACGGAAACAGCATCTCCCAAGCAAGAGGAAATTATGATGATGAGATTTATGTATAATAACTTCAAACATCCTTTCTGCACCTCCTTGTCAGTGGTTATTTGCGCGGGATAAACGTGTGAGAACTGCAAAGTATTCCAAAGAACGCATTCAGTATTCATTTGCGATTCCGTTTTGTGTCATCTCCACGTTAGAGGTACTTGCGTGGCATGTCAGAAGAGGAAAAAAGGGGGTGGTCCTTTTTCTGCCCGCTCACGGGTAGCTGCCAAAAATTCTTTCTGCCCGGTCACGACTTAAGGAAGTAAAATTCACTACAGGGCTGGTTCGATTTTTAGTCCACTTTATTTAGCTCTTCTTTTTTGTAACACACTGAGGTTCCCCATCGGCGCCCCCCATCCCCCCAACACAAAACACACGGCTCAAGGAAGTGAAATTCACTGCTAGGCTAGTTCAATTTATAGACCAACACACGACTTAAGGAAGTAAAATTCACTACAGGGCTGGTTTGATTTTTAGTCCACTTTGAGTAGCTCTTCTTTTTTGTAACACACTGAGGTTCCCCGTCGCCGTCCCCCACAACACAAAACACAGGGCAAGTTCAATTTTAACCATCACACTTTACGGAGCTCTTCTTTCTTGCCGTAGTAACACAATTACACAGAGCAAGAATGTTTTTTATTTGTTTTCTTTTTCATGAAAAGTACTTTTCGTACTACTATGAAGTAATAAGTTGTTGTTAGGAAAACGTCGAGAAAGAGTAGAAACAACCCAATTTTATAGATGCACATCTTAAGTGGTGATTCTTTTTCCTCTTTTTTTAAGTCAGTTTTACACAAGAATTTTGCATCTTCTACCAACAGTCTTAGGTACTCTCCTCTTGCGTCTTGATAAGTAACGTTTACACATTTGCTAATTTTTTCAACTTCACTGCATGTTTTTTCGTTCACCGTTCGATTTCGGACGCGCAGCTCCCACTCCACCACGTCTATGTTTTCAACACAGCTTTTTAAATGGTCCACGACATCTTTGGCGTAATATTTGTGCTGTTCTCCTGTTGTATTGAAGTAATCGCTCAACCAGCAATGGCAGCTTCCGACCAAAAAAATAAGATCATTTTTGTATATCTTTGGCGTTGATCCATTGATTGTGAGTTTGGTCGAATCCGAGCCATTTTACGTAGACTTTTTCACCTTTTTTCTTCAACACCTTTTCCACCAAGTACACGTCTTTATTTTTGGGTTTTTGAGAGCTCCTGCTCGTAAAATCCTCCTTGAATATCTTGATTGTTCAAATCCTTCAATTTGTATGTGACTGGCACTGTCTTGTTAACATCAGCGATCACGAAAACTTCCGTAGCCCAAATTTGGGGGGTGTATCCTTTTTCGAAAAGGTGCTTGAACTTTGAAATGCGCACTTCCTCACCGACACGGAATTTAGGCTTCTTCTTCGGCGGCAACTTTTTTGTCATCAATCGTTGCAATACTTCTTCTTCGTTTGCTTCATTCACTGACGATGGAGCGAGACCGATTGATCGATGAACACGAGAGTTATATCTTTTTATTAGTTTTTTCAACAATGTCAGCCACTCGTAACTGCCTTGCTTGCTGAATTCTTTCCACATCCACGTTTTTATGGTTCGATTGAATCTCTCCACCACACTTGCTTTCAATTTTGAGAAGGTACTGTAGTGCTTGATACCGTATTTTTTGAACACATGACTCACCGCGCTGTTGTAGAACTCCTTTCCCAAGTCGGTTTGCATGTATTTCATCGGCTTCTTCAGTTTCCTCACGATGTCATCCAGTGCAACGCTAACCTCCTCTCCTCCCTTCGTCTTCAACGGCACCGCCCATCCTCTCTTACTGAACGTGTCGATGAGCGTGAGCATGTACTTGTATCCTTTGTTTTCCTTTGCGTACGGTATCATCTCCACTAAATCCGCTTGATAGAGATCATACAACCCCTTGATAGTGACGTAGCGTCTCGGAAAGTTTCGCCGCGCAGCTTTGTGCAGTTCATCCACAATTCCATCCATTTCACTAAGAAGACAAATTGGCGGGAAGAAAATGGTCCCAAGCTTCCGTTTTTTTACGAATGTTCGCTTTTTCTTCTTTTGTGAATTTTTCAGCCTTTTTATCCAGTTTGAGCACTGCCCTCCACGTTCGATCCACCTTCTGTTCCATGTCCTTCACATGTTTTTCCACCATTGCTTTATCCCCTCTGTGAGCACTGGAAATTTTTTCGATCAGGAAGCTTGCAAGTTCCGCCAGTTCCCGCTGTATCCACTCTTCATGAATGATGATAGAATCGTGCACCATACGAACAGTGGCAGCATCCTCAATTGATGAAGGCATCCCAACTTTGGCTAGACGAAATTCTTGACAGTCAAACTCTTTTTTTTGGAAGTTGGGTTTGGGTAAAAAACCCCAATTTATATTGTAGGTATTTCCTGTTTATCCCATCTTTCAGACTTTTCGGGTCTCCCACATTACACAAGATTTTGTCTTGCATGTCATAGTTGCCGTCCGCGTTGAGGTGAAATCCGATTCCCGGAGGACCAGCACGATTTTGATATCCTCTGTACCGCCCCCAAACTTGTCCACTGTCTTCATTTTATGTATCCAGCTTCTCGCAGTTCTTCCTCTATGGATGCGATCTCCAATTTATGTCCTTCGTTACCGGCTCCTTGTGAGGCGAAAAGTAACGCCAAACGCTCCACCAGCTCGTTCGGATCTTCCCAATGGATGTAGTCAATTTTGTTACCAGTCACCGGTAGCAGTCCTTCACCCCTCACTTCGAAAAGTTTTTTTATGATTGTCGTATTTTTTTTCCTCCGCTGCTTGCAATCTTAGCCCTCGGGTTGTACTGCTGTCTATGAGCGCTGGTTTCCACAAGTATCTCTTTATATGTTTTCAGATGCTCCGCGTTGAATGTCTCCTCATTCGGTCGTTTTTTAAACAACAATTCAAACAGACCTCTGCTACCACGAAACATCTTCTGACCGATATGGATGTAGTCGTCTTTATCGAACTCGATAACTTTATTGCCGATGGTCCATGCATTCATCAATCCACTTGCTCGCACACCGAAGGTTTGGTCGTATTTGCTTTCCTTTCCATTGGTGTCCGTTATGAGACCGGTCAGATATTCTTTCGATAGGGGTCCCAGTCTGGCAGTGTATTCTCGCCAAGCAGCCCAGTCCTTCGCCTCGTCTTCCTGCGATTGGTAAACTGTTTCGTAGTAGGGGAAGTCCTCTTCATCTTCATTTGTCTCTCGCCGCCCTCTTTTCTTCACCTCCTCAACTTTCGTCGCTGGCTGTTCACGCTTCAGTTCCTTCAGTTCATTTGCTTTTTCTTGCGTCAGGTCGATCAAGGTTCCCAGTGGTTTCAAGAGTGGCTCGACACGTTTTTGGTTTAGTTCCTCCTCCAAATGTAGCGTTTTTTTCAATTCCTTGAACTTTTTTCGGATTGATTTCGAGGCCTTGATAAGGTCTTCCTTCAACTGCTGGTCCATCTTGATTGATTCCCGAGAGTCAGTTACACTTTATATACCATCCACTTTAAAATATTCATCGATAAAGTTCAAATCTACATTTAAATGATTTGAAATTTGTTTCCTGTCGGTGAGGTTGTATGTTGATTTTACAGCATCGTCTTTCGAGTGAAACGCCCACTTCCACGTCCTTTTATGATCTCCTTTGATGGAAATTAGATCGTCCCTCACTGTTTTTGCTTTGGCTGTATAATCTCCCTTCTCAGCTGACTCTATCATGGAAAGTAGATCCTCCCGCATTTTGATGGCAAGGTCCGCCATCTCTTTCATGACAAAGTATTCGTGAACTTTGATAAACCGTTTCATCATATTCATTGTCACCGCATCAGTCAACTCTACGGGATCCGCCACATTTTTTATCGGTTTAGTTTTTGCATCCCAGTACTGTAATTGTTTCAAATGTAAAGTTTGAGAAAGTAATATTGAGGGTACTCTAGGTTCACCGCATCATACTTTTCCTTCGGGTTTCCCACATTTTCTAATCGCCGGTTCATTGCATTGAATTCTCCGCCGTCCGTAATGTCCGTAATGGCTCGTTCCTTCAGGAAGTTTACATTCACCGCGTCTTGTTCGCTCACAGGATTTTTAACGTTGGATAATAGCCTTTGTTGTATATCATAGTCACCATCAGCGGTCAGATGGAAACCGACTCCGGGCGGTCCCATTTTACTGTGGACACCCCTGATGTGACCAAACTTATTGACGGATGATTTCATCCTCCTTCACGCCCTTCCTTCACTGATTTGACTCACCAAGTCAACCGGACTTTATATAATAGTCGAATCCTTTCCGATAACCACCATTGTTTCGTCCGCTTTCCTTGTCTATGACGATGAATCCGTGAGGGGTCTTCCAACAAAAGACGCACATCTCTTGAAACTGCTTGAAACTCATATCGGCTGCTACGTGGTCACTCCAAACGTGGTGCAAGTTCATGTCGTCCATTCTGAAGAGGCAAACGAAATTCGCGTTGTCCCTTAGTAGTATTTTAGGTATTCTGCTGTACGTCTGTCCGAGATAAAAGCTGTCGATTTCTCTGTGTCTGCCCATTGCGAAGAAATCTTGGATAGGTCCTTGTTTTTCGGTGATGACGTCATCAAAGATGCAAACCGAGTTCCTCAGCACTTCCTCCGGTTTCAATATGTTGTTTCCCATGGGGTAGAATCCAATTCCAGCTTCTTTCAAAACTTTCTCCAGAAAATCGTATTTGGGTTGATCTGTTGATTTGGAAAAAAGGTAAACGTTTTCGAATTTCGGCCCATTCTTATCGATCAAGAGTGATAACATGAGATTTGTTTTCCCGCAATTACTCGGACCAGCAATGATAGCACGAATATTGTGGGGGAATAGTTCTCCGTTTTTTTTTTCTCAGACAACCTCCAAAAAACGTGTAGGATCGGATCGGCAGTCTTTGTTTTTTTTTTTTTTCAACCTTCATATTTCCTTGTGATGTTCGATAGTGGTTGGTACTCGTACACTGTATCGTGAATGAGAATCACTGTGGCGGTGGTTCCAGTAGGAAACTCTTTCTTTGTTTCAATTTCCAACCTCACATCAATCGGTCCGTATTTTATTGTTTCCTGTTGGCGTGAACAATCGATGACAATGATTGGATATTTACTTTTATACTCCTCCATCGTCAAAAGACATCCGGCATCCGGCAGACTGTTGAAGTTGGAAGACATCCGGGTATAGTTGTTGAAAATTGAGTGAAGTCCGAGTTCTCGAAATCTTGATCCAAATTCTCGTTAGGATAGGAGTTGTTGTTCAGTTTTAAAAATACGTCGCTCACGCTGCAATGGTCAAACAGGCTCGCATTCTTCTTAGGATCGTCACTCTTTCCACTCTGAAAGAAAACCAATGCGTAGCGGGGCTTCTCAAACTGTGGAGCTGTTCTCACTGTCCATGTATGTTTCTTGGTAGTCGGCAAGTCGTAGTGCTGGTGTAGTTCCCACGTCCTGAAAGATAGGGGCAGAGCTTCGTCCTTTTCGATAATTTTCATGATTGCCAGTCGTTGAGCATCGTCCACGGTGATGAATGGGAGTTTCAGTTGAATCTTGCTCAGTGTGAGTGAGTAATGGTCTGCCGTTGTGATTACTGCATTGTCTTAGTCCTTGCTCTCGTTAGGATCAGCTGTATCTTCGAGTTTATCAAGATGGCACGGAAGTCCTCACCGATGCCAAACAAAAATTTTAAGCGGAATGATGACATTTTTAAATGTCCCATCCGAACTCATGATATGTTCATTGTTCCATCCCATTGATTGAAGTTGACGCGCCTGGAAGTCGTTGTAGGTTGACACAATTTTCGGTATGCATGTCAGTGCTGGATTGTTCACCTGCTCCACTGTGACAGCGTTTATTTTCAGCTCCGCTTGATTGAATAGATGAAGTACCCCCGCGTTGACAAGTTTGGTTCTTGTTGGTGCAGTCGCTGTTCCGTTTGTTGCCTTCTCTTCGATTTTTCCGCTGAGTAATAGGTATCCCCTCTCCAACCAAATATAGCAGTCCGATTGATTCACCCAAAAATTTCCGGTCTGTCATTGGGTCCGAGGCTATTTGCGTTCACAGGGTTGATTGTAACTTCTTGGATGTTTGTGATGGAGGTGTCCATCAAGGGAACGTTTTTCACGTGTAAAATTGGATTCATTTTCTCAGGCGGTATCCGAGTCGTTGTAAGATTGCTTTGCTCTTCCGACTCAACCTCTTGGCTGGTTGTTTTCTCTTGATGGGTCGTTTACGACTAATGGGTGGGGGGGGGAGGCGCACGTTTAAATACTTATTAAACTGGAACCCCATCTTGCTTCAGGTGTAGTCTCACAGTGATTTTTTCTCCAGGGAAAATTCAAGAGATTCCCTTCTTCGTCCAATATTCTCACAGTGATGTTGTCGATTGTCTTCGCTTTTACCGGCAGGTAGGTTATGATGTCGTTCTTCCCCAAAAATTTTTATATCCTGGTGGCGCTGTCGGACTGAACATGTGAATGACATGGATTTCACGATCGTTTAAATAGGATCCGGAGACCAAGTTGCACTCTATGGTGATTGCGTTGAAGCGCACAATGTTCACCGGAAGATCGGATGTGTGTGTGATGTTAGGTGCCAATACGCGCTTACTAAATCCCAAGAGGGATCCAATCGAGCGATCCTTCGTAAAATCGATTTTGAATTTCGAATGAATCTCACATTTTATTGTGTTGTTGTTAGCCTTCAGAGAAATGTCCTGCGCTCCGATTTTGCTCTTCAGATAGGCCTCTATGTCCTCCACTTCATACGTGCCCTCCGGTAGCTCCACCTGTCCATCTCCATAGCTGAATATATTGCATGTGTCATCAACGTTCGGCACGGTGTAGTAAGTTTCGAAGTCCAAAAATCCCAGGCAGTAATCCACGTTTGGTTTGAGATAAATCGGTGGGGAGAAAGAACTGGAAATCACCGATTCTTTTCCTGTAAGAGTAAATGTGTACGACATCACCAGCCGATCAGAAATTCAAGGCACAATTTTCCACAATCCGAACTGTCGAATTTTTGTTTGATCTCGTTATTATATAGAATTTTACTACCGCGATAGCATTTTATAACTTCTGGAGGTGGTCTCAGTCCAAATGAATCAAAATATATCACCTCACTACCATTCTTGCGGATAGCCACCCAGTGTGTGCCTTCTCCAGTGCTTCGATCCAGATTTAAAATCAGCGTTTCCTTGCTCCACGGTTTGTGTTTTCTCAGCTCATCTGTCATCAGAACTCCGCGGAAGAATGGAAGATTGAGGCGGTAGGCATACTCCAGAAGTTCAATGTTGGTCATCGCTTTACGCGGTAGTCTCCTTAGCAGTTTCCCGGACTCCATGGTTTCACGTACAGCCCAAAGCCTCGTCTGAACGGAGCCAATCGCACTTTCCCCTTGATTCCACTACCACTCTTCAGTTTTTGCAGAGTCTTCATTATCTCGTTGGCCGAGCTAGCGGCAGTTCCAGCGGCTGTGATTCCTGTTAAAATAGGCATGAGGTACTGTAAAAAACCCCCCGTTTTTGGTAAGGGAATGACTCGTGGGCCAACCAGCTTCCTCTTATGTCCGGACCCTCTCTTCACCTTCTTGCTTCGCCTCTTTTTTGACGCTTTACATCCTGCTCCTGTTGCGAGTTTCAGCTTCATGGCGTTAGTTACTGCCCACGCCGCGGCTTTTTCACCAAAAGTTGAATCCTTTGCAGAGACTCTCGTCCACGCTTGCTCCTGTAGTCTGCGATCCGCTTCGTGCCTCTTTGAAAGATCCTTCGGGTTGTTATAATACGCCAAATCGTGCAACTTACAAAATTGACCCAAATTTGTTGATTCCGGGATCTCCGCGGGCTAGTCTTTTTTGCAGCTTGGTGAAAGGCCCGCAAAATTGATATCCACCCGGAATATGTGCCTCGAAAGGGATATGATCGATGAGATAGTTCACAACCCCTTTTTCCCTTCTTGCTCCTTCTGTTCACAATCAACATTTAAGATGATTTCCTAAAAACTACTTCCTTATATACTATTGTGTAACTGTCGGGCAGTCTTGCCCCGGGGGTTTACACTCAAGTATTGCATAGAAAGTAGTATTTTTATCACAAATACTGCGATTTTGGACTTTTCGAGTGTACAATTATCATTCATGTTATTCTTCG
Source organism: Trialeurodes vaporariorum (assembly GCA_011764245.1). Lineage (NCBI taxonomy): Eukaryota > Metazoa > Arthropoda > Insecta > Hemiptera > Aleyrodidae > Trialeurodes > Trialeurodes vaporariorum. The sequence continues at coordinate 23,529,889 of VMOF01000035.1, forward strand.
ACATCACAGTCATCGAGTAATCGAATTCGGATGTGTTCAAAGACTTTGGAATTGCATTATAGTGACACGCACCCCGAAACTCTCGTTTGTTGAAAACGAGGGAGGTACGGATCTCACATTGAGATACTGGAGCTATGCCATCTGTACACTAACAATTTCGTGTCGAGGAACAATCACTACTGTGGAACGACTTTTTCATTTTGAAAATGAAAATTATTACGAATATGATGACATGTATTGCTTGAATTTCTGTCCAACACGCAGCACTAATGAAGTTAAAAAAAAAATGTGTAGTAGTTGGCTAGTCACTTGGACCACTCGAGGAATACCGACGGGAAGGTCACTACACTTATTCCTCATGTTGTTTTTGTTTTTTGTTTTTTTTTTTTTTTTTGGTTTTTTTTTTTTTTTTTTTCAACATATTGCTAACATATTTAGAAGTCTTGCCGCATTTTCTCCAACCGCTCTTCGATGAATCCTGGCAAACAACACATGCAGCTGTCTGGTACGTCCACATCCATTTTATCATCATATTCTGATAGAGGGCATAAGACACAATGGCCGTTCCGTTCACCAGCAGCCATCATTTTCCTTATCTTGCGTCTCCATTCCATGATTGTCTCCTTGTCCGTCTTCCGTAACTTGTTGCCGTACTTCTTCTGAAAAGCAACCAATTTTCTGAGTGTTTCCTTCATCGCAAAGATGTTCCTCGATGACTTTGCTGTGTTTCAGTAGAGTGAAAAAAGAATTCTTGTAAAAGGTGAATTTTGATCCGTTTGCTGCGAGAGTCACTTTAGCCTTCCGGTGTGGTTGCTCGATCGTTAGTGTGAAGTTGTCAAACTGGTGCACTCTTTTATAGCTGTCACCACATCTTCAGTTTCAAATATTGCTTCCAAAAGTTCGAATTCACGTTTAAACTCGCAATAATCTTCGAATCCCAGCTCGATTGTCGATTCCTTGTCAGCCAGCAATATCTTCTTGACACCATCAGAGTTTTTTTTCAATCTGCATGGTTTTTCTCTTGCTCAGAGTGTAGGTACTCATTGGGAGTAGAGACGGTTGTAATACACCAGCTCTTGGGCTGCCGGGTCGTCCTCTGTTGCTGTAATTTCCGCTCTGCACATCTGTTGTAACCGTAGCTGAAGCTTCTCTGCCATCTGTATGCGGAGGTCCACCAACTTCACAGCTTGCCTCATTTTATCGAACAGCGGTTGCTGCATACAGAACTTGTTTCCGTCATCACCCAGGAGAACCAAAGAGAGGTGGTTGAACATGTTTTTGAACGACATTGATATTCTTCCGATTCGAACTTCCTTCTGAGGTGTCATGATCCCATTCATATAATCACCGATGATGTCGAAGTGCAATTTCAAGGTGTCCCATTCGCTCTTGGATAAACGCAGGAACACGTTTGGCATGTCCAACTTTTCCAAGATGACAAGCGCTGGGAAGTCGGGAGACCATTCGTTTCCGACCGCTATTCTTTTGAGACCGGTGGTAGACAGATCGTAGGAGGATTCATTGATCATGATTGGCTTTTGTCTGTACTCAATCGTGGGCTGCGCTTTCCCCAACATGACGTCATCAATCATAAGTTCCATCGGATCCATGGCGGTTGTCAGCGAGAGATCTATCGGTTGGCTCGATACGACTTCTGGATGGTTGGCGATCAGCGTGTCGATTGTGTCCTTCTTTGGCCGTTTGAAAGCCTGTTCCAAGGTGTCTCCGGGCGCTCTCCTCTTCCGGGCGGGCGGTTGAACGGCGGGCGATTGAACCACGGGCGGTTGAACAGCGGGCGTTTTACCGGCGGGCGGCGGTCGGGGGGGGCGGCGGCGGCGGCGGCGGCGGATTCTTCTTTGATACTTTCCATGAGTCGGTCAATTTCAGCTTGCAAATTCTTGATAGCTTCCATCTTATTCTGGAATAGAGAAAAAAATTTCGGTTGGAGAGTTGGTTTGAGACTGTGGTGGGTTGTGCACCGACGATCGTTTATAACTAGCTATGGAGGGTAAAGAAAGGTGGGGGGGAAATTTTTTCACCGCGTCCGCAAGCCTCAGAACTTGTTCTAGCGCACAGTGCGGATGCGAGTAACTACACTGCTGCTGATTAGGCCAGTCGGTACTGTTCAACGATGGCAGCTCCTTCAAGTCGAAGATGGGAAACTTTCCCGGGGTTTTAAATTGACGTATCCAAGTTATCTTCTCCATTCCTTTCACGAAGACCGTCCGCGCTTTAGCAAGTATCCTATCCATTATTTCCGCTAGATGGTCAAAGGCACGTCACCATCGTTGAAATTTAAGTTTGTGAAAGTGATTCATCAGCCAACGGTTGGGTTTACTGAAGTAGCGGAGATGGTGGGGTGTCATGAAGACGAAGTGGTCCAATATCTTCCCATCGACGGATGCCACGGCCAGTTCCTTGCAGACGAAACGGTTTTCCAAGTCCTTGTACCCTTGAACGTCCAGTATCAACTCCATATCTGTAAAACAAACGAGAATCGTTAAGATGCACCGGTGGATCCAAATGCTCCACTTCCACGAGTTGTATTGCTCTCCCAAGTCATCGATCGTGCCGGTCTCAGCAGCACAGAGTAATACGGTGTGAACACAAGTTGAGCGATGCGGTCTCCCCTGTTTACGACGAAGCAATCGTACCAGCTTTGGTTGTTTAGTAGAACGAAGATTTCTCCACGATAATCCGAATCTATGAGTCCGTGGAATGCTGTAATCTTTGATTTCAATGCCAATCCTGATCTGCTGCGGACATTAGCGCACATGTTCGGCGGTAGAGAGAGACACAGTCCAGTTGGTACTAGCGCGGAGCCTCCTGGTGGGATGGAAACGGTTTCTTCGATGGCTGCACGCAAATCAACTCCGGCAGATCCTGGTGTCGCGTAGGATGGCAGCTCCAAGCCCTCAGCATGATCCAGTTGGAAGATTTTGATGTTTACGATTTGATTCTCCATGATGAACTAACGCCAATCAGATGGCCTCTCTGTATATACGTGAGCAAAATCACTGTAACAATATTGCTCGATGTACCTGTCTTCGCTGCCTTCAATGTCAGCTTCGTAAAAATCTTTGCAGTCGTTGCAAATAAGGAGCCCGTCAGGGTAATTCTGGTCGTAGAGATCGTCACTCACAACGAAATTGTTGCAGTGGGGATCAAATGTGCAAACGCGTATTTTTTCCGTGTAACATTGCTCACACAGGAAACACGAGTATCCATCCAAAATCACTTGATATTTTACTTCCAGTTGGTGATTACATATGCCGCACACTATTGAATGTTTTTTGCAACAGTCGATGAAACTGTCCTCTCTTTCTGCATCATGTTTCGCTATCAATCGCCGTGTCCCGTCTCTTAAGATAATGTCGTTACAAATTTCACATTCAGTAAGATCGATGAGTGATTGATTCTCCATGATGAACTAACGTCAATCGAGTGGTACTTCTCTTTATACGTTAGCCGCTGTCTCCCGCTGTAACAATTCATCGTGTACTTGTTGTAGCTTTTCGCGGTGTGTTTCCAGCCACCAATCTCCAAAGCACATCGTGGACAGGCCATCGCGACAGATGAAGCGCTTATTGTCGGCGGAGGAAAGAGACTTCTTTGTAGTGCTGACTGTGTACAAGATGTGTTTTTTACTGATGATACTGCTCTGCTCATGGGAGTAGTCCTTGTTCTGGAAGAGGCAATCCAAATAATCCTGGGGGTGTGATTTCATTCTTGATGACACTCTTTTTGATTCCTTTGGCTCGTTTCTTCTCATCGATTGCACTCACAACGGTGTACATTTTGGATCGTAAACCAGCGTAGAACTTGATTGGAACGGAACAGTACTCCTCGTGCCACTTTCCCATGGTCATCTTATTTTGATTGGAGTAAGCTGGATGGTCCTTCGGGTAGTCTGACGTGTCGAACATCTCCTTGTGTCTTGCCATTGTTTGATAGAAGTCGTGATTGCGAAGCTCGAACAGGAAACTATCTGTGTCGGTCAGTAGAAGTTTGATGTCATCTCCAAACGTTGGTTTTAGGAATTCAAAGAAAAAATCGAACATCAATGATTTTGAAATGTCCAGCACCCCTTGGGCGACGAAGGCGGGGCGGTTGTAATTGAAGGTCTTCCTTCTCCTGTGAGCAGCAACAAGTTCCTGGTCGAAGATAGTCGCCCTATCGAAGAAATTATCCGCAATGATTCTTTCGAACCTTTTAGAGTTGGTTACGAGTTCGATGTCCTGTCGTTTATGAACACTTTCCAAAAGCTTGCCATAAATTGAGTTTATAGCCAGCTTATACAGCGCCTTTTCATAGTCTGTAGTAGCTTCACGTCGCAGCTGTGTAGTTTTTTCGACGAATGGTTTGATGTAAGCCTCTTGGTAGAACTGGATCCCTCTGTGAATTCTTTTCAGTTTGAGGCCGTGTCGTATGGCTTGTCTTAACGCCCTCGAATGAATTACGTAATTTTCCTTGTCGAAAAAGGTTCCCAATAACTTTGTTTCCTTTGAACGGGGGGGCTTCCGATTCTCTACACAGAAAGGATAGTCACTGTGCAGCTCGTGGAGATGTTTTGGATAATGAAGGTCAACTTCCAGCAAGTATCCGAAGGAATCGGAATCTGATATAGCCATGATGTCGAAGTCATTCAATTCTTCCTCCGTCAACCAACGGAAATCTCTGAGAGGTAGTTTCTGACAAAGAGCCCATCCATACAAGTTTCGGACGTCGAGTAAAATGATTTGCTTGCTTGTTTGTCCTTTTTCCACGGTGTCCCCAAGATAGGAATTATAGGCTTCGCTGAATTTGTGAGAACAGCAAGATATTCCTCCTCGAACTCCCCTCTGCGCCATCAACACCATATTGAGATCCGTAAAGAGTTCTATTTCGGCTCCAGTCATATGTAGCATTGCTTGTAATCCATAGCCGGGTAGAGAGAAGTATGCAGCCGGATCCAGTCGATATTCCTTAAAGGGAAAATCTCTCTAAACGTTTCGAAGCAGTCAGCTAACAGGCAGACGTCCAATTTGCAATAGCTGTCGCTGAATTCTCCCAACGTTTTACTTCCCAAGGCTGTCCATACCCGCTGAGCGTGCTGATAGTCTTCAGGTGATAGATCTTGCTTGCTCATGTTGTCCCAGAAATCTTCAATTTTTGGTAGTTGCTTTTCTTCGTATCGCTCCCAGCTATCGATGTATCTGTAGGGGAAGACTCCTTTCCTTCGAAACAAATGCAGCAGGTGAGAAGGAAAATGTTTGGATGTGTGTTTCAACTTTTTTTCGGGTTGCTTCTCGACAAGGGTGGCGAGAGAAGCTTGTAAGAATTGGTAAGAATCGATGAACCTGTACTCCAATCCAGCATGTCTCTTGGCTAGACTCATATATTTCTCTTCGTTGTTGGGTATAATGTTGACTCGTCCTGCTGTGCTGGCCAGTGCGCGTACGATAGCGTGCATGTCATAATTCTTCAAGTTGTGGACAATGATCGGTACGAAGGGTGGTTTCCTGGCTAGTATGTTACAAGAGCGATGCGCCACTCCTATGACTTTTCCGGTATAATGGTCGTGATGAATCACCCTCACTACAGGTCCTATTAGTGACTTCGTGCAAATGCAACAGTCCCGAGTCGTTGCTATCATTCTTCTCCGCTCACTCAATGTTATTTCCATAGGTTTGATGATGCTGTATAATTGGGCTGTATTCTTTACTTCTTCTTCGATGAGTTTCAGGCATTGTTGAAGTGCATCCCGTCCTCTGTAGACAATCGGCTCCTTGTCCGGTTCGTAAATGGAAACGGGTAGAGGCAAAACGTGCTGAAGTCATGTCGCTGCGTCAAGACGGTCCTTGCCCCGGCCTTTTCTTCTATCGGCACCAAAATCGACTCGAAATCGAGGTACAATAGGACAGGAATGACTTGTGTTGATTTGAAGTTGTCAAACTTCAGCCATTTGTTTTCTTCAGTTGGTAGAACGGCCCCTTTCCCATCGGAAATTCCTTGCACAGTCCATCGTGTTCTTGTAATTTTGCCTCGGTAGAAAAATGAGCAAGACACCTCTTGCAAAAAAACAATCGGGTTTTTTGATTTAGTCAGCTGACTCCTGACGAGTTTGGATAAGTCGTGTTTTCATGAAACACCGTGCCACGATTGGTCCTCGTCAACAGCAAGTCCTTGTGAATGGCTGCAGTTTTCCTGGTAACTTTAAGAGGGTAAATGTTGCCTTTGTTGTCGCATGTATAGATGTTAACGGCGATTCTCCGATTATTTTTTTCAAATTGACTGATTGCTCGTATCGTTACCTCGGAGGCTTCACAGCCGGAAAAATTAAAGTCTTGATCCGTTATTCCGTGTAGAATGGACAGTTTAAACGATTCTTCCGGTGGACACAAAATTTCAGTCACCGCAGCTTTCTTTAAAATCCTTGCGGGGAGGGTGGTCGCGGGAGGTGGTGTTTTGTTGAATTGTCCGCTGCACTGGTGACGCTCCAACTGCTTGAGGGATGAATATTTCAGGAAACACCTCTTACAAAACTGGTATTGCTTCGGTCCGTCCAAAAAACTCAAAAATTTTGAAAAATTTTTGATGTACATAAAGTGCTCATCCGTAAAAAGTAGATCAAAATGATCAGAAAGTTCCGCTGGGGTGAGCTTCAATGGGTAGAGCGTCTCTTCTTCTATGGCAAAGACATTGATTGATAGGTGGTTGAGGCGTTGAAATTCATCGATGTCATCTATCCGCATGGGGAAGGGTAACCATTGATATCTCTTATGTAAGGTTTCATCGTAAGAAGACTTCCGGTATGGCCTCCTCTTGACATATTTTGCGAGAATGGCGAATTTGAAGCACTCGATGCCGCTGTCTTCGACACTTAAAATCGACCTGCACTTCTTGATTTTCTCCATGGTGCATTTTCCCGAGCCTCGCAGTGGTTTGTAGACATAGAAGGTCATCATCAAATAATCGGTAGAGAGCAGACTCCATTGTGACTTGCTGGCGATGAATTCCGATTCTGATTGTTTGATTGATTCGCAGGCTGCCAAGTAGGTGGTTTCCGCACTGGTTTCTTCGTAAATGGTGGCCAAAGCTGACTTGTGAGCAAATTCCATTGTTTCCTCGGTGATCGGATGAAAATAGGTACAGTGCAGTGCAAAGCTCACTTTGAATTGATATTTTGAGTTGCGCAGAATGAAGGTCACTCGATCCACTACCTCATGATGAACTTTGGCCAAAAATCCCATCACATCCGTTGAGTCCTCCGAAGTGACGCGGAAGGAAAATTGGTGGTTGAACGCTGAAGATATGAGCTGGATCATGATTGAATCGTGTGGAGATAAAGACGACCCGCTTCAAGTAAATAACAGGAGAGACACAAATTGAGTAAATAGTCGGTGGTGAAATTCCAGGGTACTTTTGCTAGCAACGAGCGCTCGTAATTTTTATGGTTTGAATCTATCTGATCAGAAAAATATAAAGCGTAATGAAAATGACGCAATTCTAATTCGACTGGGCCGAGAAAATTGTGAATATGTTTTTTTTAAAATTTTTTAAAAAAGGAAATATCTTTCAGATAGATTTTATTAGTATTTATGAGATAATTTAAAACAAAATGAACAATTAAACTTTTACTCTCGGTTTTCTTGAAATTGCACACATGGTAGAAGTCGCAGCTATATTTATATAGATGTTTGTGTTCGGAACAGAGAGTAATTTGTTCTTCTAATGGTAGTACATTGTTGCAATTGATGTGAGAGCAACAATGTAACTCCATTTGTACTTTTTTTAAACTAGTGACAGTGCAGTTGCGGCTCGTGCAATTTGGCAACCATGCTAATTTTTCAATGTAAACTTATGCAAAAGTATCGATATCTTGTCGGTGCAATTGCACCTCCTGAAGATCGATTGTTTTACATAGGTTTAAATGGAGAGAATCCGTTGTTGCCAGATTGCACGCGCCGCCACTGTGACACTGTAAGTTAAAAGGTTGCAATATGTGTCTATGTTTTAAATGAAATTTTGGTACTGATTGCGTTATAAACCTGATCGTAGACAACACCCAAAATCTTCATTACCATCTACAACTATTGTATTTCTAGCGCCGTGCATTAACCACTTTTCATGTAATTCGTGAATTTCTGTTAAGTACTCGAGCGATATACCTTTTTCCTCAGTGCGATTTCGTCTTTGCAATCTGTCATAACACACAGAGGGAGCGGTTCTCAGATAAATTTGAATTTTCGGTGAAAAAAGATGAGCAATACTGTCTTGCCAATCATTCAATAAACGAGTCTCCAATTCCGTCAAATGTCCACGGTTAAACGCCATTGGAATAAAAACAAATCTTGCCGAATCTAATGACCTTTCAAATATCGATGGAATTCCGTCACTTTTTTTTTTTTTTTACTGATTCACTAATGATAAACTGACAAGATTCTGAAAGTGGTAGGTCCATTTTTCCGGTTCAGCGTACATTTTATGGAGTAAATTAAATCCGCCGTAATTTTGCCAAATTTCAATTGGCTCGGGAAAAACGTTGAACTGAGAAAATCTTTGAAGTAATGACGATTTACCCGCTGCAACATTTCCTTCAACGAAAAAATCCATCGTCCGTTTCCACTGTGTGGTGAGCAACTCGGGAGAAGACTATAACACTTGGTGAAGAGCCAAGATTTTTTATCGGCTAATAATCACGTATAAAGTGAGTAACTAATAACAGTCAAAGAGAGTGCTGATTCTTGCAGTGGGTATGACCCTGAAAAAATGCGCCTGCAAGGAACAAATGGACTTTACTTTAAAATAGGAAATGTGGCTGTCTACATTGTAAGTAAATGGCTTGCGTCAGTAGCTTAGTTTAATATAGGAAAAAATACAATATTTTTATTTGGATTGAGGCTTCGTCATTGCTTTTTTTTTTTTTTTTTCCCAGAGGCGTGATAACAACTGCATTTCCTACTGAAGGTGAAGACCAAGTAAAAAAGTGATTATAAATACATTTTTTTCAGTTAATCATTGCTCAGTTTGTGCTCTTGCGACAGTTTGGTGCGTTAGTCGGTGTCCAAAAAATTATTTTGTTTTAAAGTGATTACTATTGTTTAGTGTTGTTTTTTTTTTCCCCCCCTTTGATATCATGGCAGACAGTTTCGAGACCCTCCTTCTTGACTTCGTTAACGTGTTGGGTGGACGGTTGTTCCTAACCCAATGTGTACATCTTATCGATGATACAGGTGACTTGCGGGGGGACAACGCATTTTTCACGTTAGGTGTGCAGTCGTTCCTCGGCGAGTTACTGTACGATAAGCTGAGAGGGGTTCGGATCAATCCGTCGAACTATCGATATTACGAAGGCATAAAGGATTATGTCTTGAGTCTATGTACCAGATCTCAAGTGTGGGGGTCCACTTCTCAGTTCATGTACCCTCTATCGAGGATCATATAATTGAGGAGTGGGTTGAAAGAACAATAATTAACATTAGTGAAGACTTTATGCAAGACGATGAAGTATCATCGACTACGCCCGATTAGGTGGTGGTGCTACAAAAATAAGTCTTACCTTTGAAGTTTTTTGTTGAGCTTTTAAAAATCACTTGATTTTACACACACAATTTATAAATCAACACTTTGAAACGACGCGAAACACTTTTAGAAGTAAACAGAGTAAGAATGAACAAAATGAAAATTTTTCTGAGTATTTATAGTAAAAAACTCATTCGTTACGTGACTTTTCTGACGTAAAGAAGAATGGGCGATAGAAAATGGTGCTATTTTAAACTTTAAATTTTCTACGAAAAAAAAAAATTAATTACTTACGTAACCAAATTCATAGCTTACACGTTTTCATTCGTATGAGTCTAAAACAATACATCATCAGTTAATAGTTTCCTTGATTGCGGTCTAAAAAAACACCCTTTTTTTACATAAATAGTTCAATTAATTATTCAGTTGATTCCGTATTGGATGGCAGAGTGTACATTTTTCAAAGCGTACGTCAGCAATGACCGTGAATTATATAAAAAAAAATATTTAGCTTATTGAGATATTGAGTGATTTGTAAGTTTTCAAATAGCTTCCTTATTTATTTATAAAAAATGTCCTTCATTACGCAAAAAATCATACGTGAGAAAAAGTCATATAACAAAAGAGTATTTCATTATAAATAGTTTAATTAATTATGGGCGTTTCACTCCGCATTGGATGGAAGAGTGAACATTTTTCAATGCGTACGACAGCAATGACCATGAATTATATAAAAAAATATTTAGCTTATTGAGATATTTAGTGATTTGTAAGTTTTCAAATAGCTTCCTTATTTATTTATAAAAAATGTCCTTCATTACGCAAAAAATCATACGTCAGAAAAAGTCATATAACAAAAGAGTATTTCATTATAAATAGTCAAGAAAATTCTCATTCTGTGTTCACTGTTCACTTCTCAAAGTATTTTGCGTCAAATTAGTGTTGTTTGTGATGTTCGTTGAATTTCAATCCAAAGTATGTATTTCATTTTGTTTTCGCCATTATAAAAATCGAGTGCCGCGGTGTTCATTGGAGTTTAGAATTGGGGAATTAAGATGGGTGGACGGTGAGGCGTGGTTGAAACAAGGTGGTTCTGACTGTAGGTCATGTGAGCGCATGTGTGGAGGGGGGGGGGCGGGTGAATAAATAACTCGAATACTGGTTTCTCGCGGAGAAGAGCGCGGTTTTTTTTTTTTTTTTTTCTTCACTCTGACGCGAGGTAGCGGAGAAGAGCGCGTTTTTTTTTTTTTTTATTTCTTCACTCTGATTGTGTTGTGGGAGTGGGGGAGAGCGAGGGGGAACCTCGGTGTGTTAGAAGAGCTCAATAAAATTGATTAAAAATCGAACCAGCCCTATAGTAAATTTTTACTTCCTTAAGCCGTGTGTTGGTCTATAAATTGAATCAGCCCTGTAGTGAATTTTACTTCCTTAAGTCGTGACCGGGCAGAAAGAATTTTTGGCAGCTACCCGTGAGCGGGCAGAAAAAGGACCACCCCCTTTTTTCCTCTTCTCATGTCTAGTCTCCAGTCTCCTACGTGGAAAATATAAATATCACCCCTTTAATCAGTAAAAACTCGCCTACACTGCCTCCAATTCCACCCCTCAAGATAAAAGTAAAATGGACTTCCCTCGCCTGCCTCGGCGAAATTTTCCCGAGCCAACCGTGAGGCAACAGTAAAATCCGAGACAGGTCGAAGGGAGATCTCGTCCATGTTTACATTAGGTTCGTGAGTTGTGAATAGGTTATGCATACCGTGCTTATTAAATAAACACTTATGGTAGTTTTATTGTCAGTGTTTACTTTTCATTGACCAGTGTTTTCAAAATCAACTACCTACACGTCTTCTCCCGAATAGTTGAATTTTTTAATGTTAATTTAAATGTTTCATTCAAAGAATTCGCAGTCAGTCAGATCGGCCCCCCCAGCAATGCTTAGCAAGGCTACATCTCGACGATATCAACAAACAGGGTGTCAATTAAAAAAGGAGAAAAGCCGAATATCTCGAGAACGGCTCCGAATTTCGAAAAAAAGCTGAAACATGTGTTCAATTATTTAGAAGGGGGCATCTTTCGGGGGTCACCGATTTGGAGGCCCTTTCTGGGGGGGCCCCCCGGGGGGTAGGACCTCCCTATACCCAATACTTCGAATGGGGACCCCAACTTTTTTTTTGATATTCAAAAAGAAGGTAAAAATTTTAAGACTTTTGGTGCAAACCGAAGGTCGATATCGTTTTTCGTTTTTGATATATGGACGGTCAAAGTTCGATTTGGGCCCATTTTCAAAAAATCATTACTCCTCTTTGAAAAGTCGGAATTTGAAAAACAGGGAACCTAAAATACTCTAAAGAGGAAGTCCTTTTCAGGAAATAATTAAAATTTTTAAAAAAATTTAGTCAACATTTGGTTTTAAAGCCCCCCAAATTTTATTTAACGTTTTTGGCCCCCACGGGGGGCTATCAGAAAAATTCCGAGACACGACCCCTATCGAATGATACATCAATCGAAAAGGTGTAACAAAATGAGCATTGCGGCGCAAACCGGAGGTCCATATCGTCTTTCATATTCGAGATATCACATTCTGTAAATCGACATTTGACATTCAAAATCTCGAATATGAAACACGATATGGACCTCCGGTTTGCGCCAAAATGATCATTTTTTTACGTCTTTTTTATTGATGTATCACTCAATAGGGGCCGTGTCTCGGAATTTTTCTGATAGCCCCCGTGGGGGACAAAAACGTTAAAAATAATTGGGGGCTTTAAAACCAAATTTTGACTAAATTTTTGTTAAAATTTAATTATTTTTCTGAAAAGGACTTGCTCTTTAGAGTATTTTAGACTCCCTGTTTTTCAAATTCCGACTTTTCAAAGAGGAGTAATGATTTTTTGAAAATGGGCCCAAATCGAACTTTGACCTTCCATATATCGAAAACGAAAGACGATATCGACCTTCGGTTTGCACCAAAAGTCTTAGAATTTTACCTTCTTTTTGAATATCAAATAAAAAATTGGGGTCCCCATTTGAAGTATTGGATATAGGGAGGTCCTCCCCCCCTGGAGGTCCCCCAGAGAGGGCCTCCAAATCGGTGACCCCCTTGAAAGATGCCCCCTCAAAATAATTGAACACATGTTCAAAAAAAAAATTGTGTGCCTTTTTCGAAATTTGGAGCCGTTCTCGAGATAATCGGCCTGGCTCCTTTTTTAATTGACACCCTGTAGATTTTTGTTTTATACGAGCATCATTTTGAATGAAAGTGTGTGCGTTTTTAATCCCTTTTTGTTGGCCTCAGTTTCTTTAATTATAATTTTACTTGAAAAATATGCATATCTTTTCATAGCAGTGATTTATTTTTTGAAGTTTCTGTGCACCCAATTTACAGTTTCGCTCCCTATCGTGGAAACTCCGAGCACGAAAAACGTAGACATTTATACAGGGTGTAAAAAAAAGGAGCAGCTCCGAATAACTCGAGTTTGGGTTCGAATTTCTGAAACACAGGTTCCATTATTTTAAGGGGGACATCTTTAAGGGGAGTTGCCTAATTCCGGGTCCCCAGGGGGGCCAATCTGGAGGTCACCGCTCCCCTATACCACATTTCTCAAATGGCTACCCCTAATTTTTATGACATGACTTTAACGAACATCAAATTCTACGCAAATTTACGTGAGCCGCAAGTCGATATAGTTTTTTGTGTTTGAGATATCGGAAGTCAATGATCGATTTTGACCCATTTTCAAAAATTCGTAATTTCCACTAAAAAAGTCAACATTTAATAAAATATTAGCTTCAAATAGTCTATAAAACAAGTACTTATCAGAAAAAGATACAACTGTCCAAGAAACCTGATTTTTAGGCTTCAAAAAAAAATTCGAAAATTTTAATCAACGATATTCTTGTAAAACGGCCCGATTCAACAATTTTGGCTTTAAATCTATGGGCTGAGTCCAAATAAACGATGTAAATTTAGAGTCAGGTAACAACTCTCTCTCTCAGGCCTAAATGGGGTTTTGGGGACTTCTGAGTGCTTCGCATCATTGCTCCTATGGACGCAGCCAACGGGCTTCAAGCCAAAATTGTTGATCGGGTCGTTTTACAAGAATTATCGCTGATTCAAAATTGTCGAAAATTTTGAAATTTGTTTTGAAGCCTAAGTAAATATCAGGTTTCTTGGATACTTGCATTTTGTTCTGATAAGTACTATCGACGACAAGAAGATTGTCGCGGATGACTTTTTTTTTCGAGTGACTTCTGAGCGACGAACTGCGAGATCATTCACACATATGCACGAGGGGATAACAGTGGACTCGGGCGTTCGGTTCGGCCAGCTTGCTGCTAAATTCTTGATCTCACTCACACACTTCTTATCATCAACATGTCTCATGTATAATTTTACTCACACACTCCAAGTTTCCGAATCATCTATTTACCACCACTCTTCGCCCTATCTTTTGGTTTTGAACGATTGACTTTCTGAGTTTTTCTTTTTAATTCATGAAATCTCCAAGTCGCGCAGTCTTGCGTTTCTTCGGAGTAGAATTACAAGGCCTCGTCAGAGCCAGAGCCCTGCCGGCAGCGGCCTATCAATTTTTTTGTTGGAAGGGGGGGGGATTTCACAAAAGCATGGTTTCAAAAGGGCTCATCATACACATACCCGTTATGGTGTCGCGCGCATCCTAGCAACGCTGCATTTTTTCCAATCTGACTCGTGTAAAATATCGATGAGAGGGTGAGCAGCCCCAATCGTTCGATTCTTTTCACGAGTTTAAATGGTATAAATACAAAGTTACTCTATTTCGCGCTACATCACTGCGCACTCTCTTTCTACGTACCAATCGAACTTTTTATGCGCTTGGAATAGTTGTCCCCCTCTCAAAATTAGAAGTTTCATTTTTTCCATGTAATATTCCTCTGAAGAAAGTTCTGTTAAATTTCCTTGTTCTCATCTCTCTTTCCTTCCTCTTTATTTAATATTACTTTTGCGAAGTATAAGAATCACTTTTTCTCCTTCATATTCGCACTGATTCAGCCTGACCCTCGCCCCCCCCCACCCCTCCGATACTTTGTAAACGGCTTCGAATAATGATCGAATGATGTTGCTCAGATGGTCTCCCTCCTCCCCCTGAGATACGATGGGGGGGGGGGGGGTCCTCGCCTTCCCCACCCGTAGCTAACAATTTTTAAACGATGAACTACATTCATTAATAATTATTCCATGGATGGAAAGAACGTAATATTCTGAAACTCTTTACGAAAATTGTAGGTCTATCGTTTTATTTTTTTCGATAAATCGGAGGTCAAGGTTCAATAGCGGCACATTTTTAAAAATTCGTATCTTCCATTTAAATCTTTGAAATTCAAGATACAACGGAATGAAAATGTTCTACTTAACAAGCACTCATAGTTAAAATAAACGGTGGTAGTCTCCAAAAGTTAGTCGAAAGAGTATTTTTGTGTCCCCGTTTTTGCAGATTCGTTCACTGGGAAGAAATCGTACAACTACCGTCAAACAGGCTAAAAATCGTCCGTTTTGCCCTTAGGATAGTTTATAATTTGTCAAAAGCCTAAACCCTGTCATTTGAACCGAAAAATGGGCGCTTGCACAAAGCCTAAAGAGTAAACAAGAGTCCCATAACGAGGTGTTAGACAAATGAGGCACAATCGAACTAAACAGTGGCGTCATCTGAGGGGGGGGGGCGGAAGACAGGGCGGGCATTTGCCCCCCCCCCAAAATTTGAAGTCAGGCTCAAAAACGGGAACAAATTATATTGATGAGCCATAAAAAGTCAGATTTAGCCCCCCCCCCTCCATTGCCGGCTCTGAGGTCTAAAATTATACTGATGAGCAACAAAAAAAAAAAAAAAAGGTTTTCAAAAATCAGATTTTTGCCCCCCCCCCCCCCCCCCAAGCCAGACTCGAAATGACGCCACTGAAACTAAAGTCTAATGTCGCGATATCGATTTGACGGTCCTTGATTGGCTGGTACAGGCCTGGGCCCAGTGAAATTGCCCGAATGAAGATTTAACACAATATTTTCAACTTTGCCTCATTTAAAGTTAAATTTGAAGAAAATTAATATCGCTTTTTAGCCTTGGGAAGCTTTAAATGAATTTTTGAGGTTATAACGAAGAGATTGATGTGTCATACACATCACTTTCTTAAAACCTGAACAAAAGAATATAAATGTGAAAATAAAAACTACGGGTATATAATTTTTTTTCCCCCGTGTTTTCCACCCCTCGCACTAGTTCGGTCGAGTGTGTGTTGTAGATGATGAAGATGTCCCACGGAGAAAGTTATCATGAGTCATGAATTGGCTCCTCTTCTCCCCCCTCCCCGCGACTGTCAATATGTCCGAGGATACACCCGCTTACGATAAGTTACAATATCTGAAAATCAAAACAAAAATACTCGCAAAAATATGCAGAAAAGGGTGTCGTGTGCCGAGTGGTCAGCGCATCGCCCGGCGCGGTTCACATCTCTTATCTCTTCCCGTGCTTCGGGCTCTATCCAAACAAACACGGGCAGCCGAAACGAATTCTTCTGCCGAAAGGTCGATGCAGTTAGAGTTCCTATATTTAGAGAGTTAAGACAAGAGGGTAGTCAACTTCTGATTGGTCGATGAGTTTTAGGCTCTACGGATGCCGCCATTGGATGCGATTTTGCACTTTTGTTTACAATCGCAGTTGTTTACCAACAGTATTTTACGGATAAAGAGTTAAATATCGACGAATCTGTAAATTTTAATCATGAAACGCCTCAAGAATGTCTAAAAATCCCAAAAGAACCTTTCAAAGCGTAAATGGATGTCGATGCACAAAAGCAGTAAAAGATTACATCATTAGAAACTCAGCGGCACTGTAATCTTTGCAGTGGACAAAAACACAACAACGGCCCTCAGAATGTAAACAAATGTGCAAAATCGCATCCAATGGCGGCGCCCATGGTTTCTCTTGTCTTAACTCTCTAAATATAGGAACTCTAGATGCAGTGAGCCACCGACGCAGGTAGCCCGTAGAGTCCCTTGATGGAAATATTGTATAGGGAGTACCGACACGACGCTTTATGTATTTTGACAGGAGTCGATTTTGTCGACCGCGTGAACGCATTCGAAGGTTAAGTTCGACAGTGGACCAGTGGCGGACTGGCGGATTTGCCAGCATTCCGGTCCGTTCCCATACGTTCCTCTACGAATCGACTCCTTTTGTGTGGAGCCTTCGATGTCGTCGACTCCTGCTCGACTCCGTGAGAGCCTAAAACCAACGACCAATCACAACTCGTTGAGCTCGTGTCGGTACTCCCTATACAATATTTCCATCAAGGGACTCTAGTAGCCCGGTATCTTCCTTTCCTTAAGTAACTGGTGCGTATGTGTGAGTTTTTTCGTGGCCCGACGCACAACGAGCTCAAATATTCGACGACAGTCTTCTTGACGTCGATAGTACTTGTTTTGTAGAGTATTTTAAGCTAAAAGTTTATTAAATTCCGACTTTTTTAGTGAGAGTTACGAATTTTTGAAAATGGGTGAAAATCGATCTTCGACTTTCGTTATCTCGAACACGAAAAATAGCATCGACCTCCGATTTGCGTCATAGTGCTCAGTTTGTATGTCCTTTTCATTGATGTACCAATTGATTGGGAATGTCTTCCGGAATTTTTGATTAAGACCCCCCTGAGGGATGAAACGTTAAAAATGCTTGGGGCTCTAAAGACAAGTCTTGACTAAAATGTCAAAGCCTTATTTTTTCTGAAAAGGGATTGCTGTTTAGAGTATTTTGGATCCCTAGTTTTTTAAATGTCGACTTTCCAAATAGGAGTAATGATTTTTTGAAAATGGGTCCAAATAGAAATTTGAGGTTCGATGTATCAAAAACTAAAAAAGCTATCGATCTTTGGTTGACGCCAAAATACTCAGTTTTTTATGTTCTTTCAATGATGTGTGAAAAGATAGGGGTTGCCATTTGAAAATTTTGAGTTGGGGAGGGGCCTCCAACATGTTGACCCCCTCAAAAGATAGTTTCTTTTATGTTATAAACACTCCCCAAGTTTCGTTTTTTATCTGCAGCCGTTCAAAAGTTATTCCGGGGTCGTCGGACTTTTGGATCACCCTTTGACTCGCACCACTGTGCGCCGCGCCCAGAGATAACTACTAGAGTCCCTTGATGGAAATATTGTATAGGGAGTACCGACACGAGCTCAACGAGTTGTGATTGGTCGTTGGTTTTAGGCTCTCACGGAGTTGAGCAGGAGTCGACGACATCGAAGGCTACACACGAAAGGAGTCGATTCCTAGAGGAACGTATGGGAACGGACCGGAATGCCGGCAAATCCGCCAGTCCACCACTGGTCCACTGTCGAACTTAACCTTCGAATGCGTTCACGCGGTCGACAAAATCGACTCCTGTCAAAATGCATAAAGCGTCGTGTCGGTACTCCCTATACAATATTTCCATCAAGGGACTCTAATAACTACCGCGCCGCGCCGTCTGTTACAGTGACTGGATAAACCACAGTGTGGCCATTTCGGTCGTCTTTCTGATTGGTCGGATTCCTTAAATCGCAAATTTGAGCATTTAGAAGTAGTTTCACGGTTTCATAGGGTTCTCGTACGCAAGTTAGACACGACTGAAGGCCTTTTGTCAAATTTGAAACATATTGGTTCGCAAAATTGAGAGAAATCAACGATTCCCCGTAACTGACCCCCCGCGGTTGCGCACCCAACTTAACACGGGCGCCATAGGGGGGAAGTGTGTTCCTAAGTTACTCGCAAAAAATATCGGAACCCCCCGCCCTAAAAATGGTTTATACATGGCATTAATGACTTTTTTCAGACAGGGGGTAGAGAAATCTTCATTCCGAAACCCAAGAACAATCATACTCCCCATGCTGCCAATGCTAAAGTGGGTGCACTCTTGAGGGGTGGAGGGCAAATGGCCGCACAGTCACTGTACCGTCTGTCACTCGCCAGCGCTCCGTAGTGGTCTGCTCTTGAACTAGGTATCAGGCAGGGCCATTTTGATTAGAGTACCTATATAGGGAGAGTATGGCCATCTGCGATAATGAGAGCTCTTAGGGCCCAATTTCAAGATGGCGGAGGTCGTGTTGTTTGAGGTTATGTTACATTGTTGATGACAAAGAGTAAACAAGAGTCGCAATTGAATGGAAGGCCTGCGTGGTCAACGTAGATAAGGGATCCGAACGCGGGCTGGCCTCGGCTGGCCTCTGATTGGCTGCAACGGGTGGAGCAAAAATGACTCGGGGTATAGGGAAAATAACACGGGATTTTCGTTCCGGGGCGTTTATCTCGAAACCTAAGCAAAATCGTATCTAAACAATTTATACGAGTCGATTCAGCAGATTTTTCCGAACAATTTGATAGGTCATAAGTGCCACTTTATTGCAAATTCGAAAAGACTGTTTCAGTTTAAAAGTACGCACAATAGTGTGATTACATGCTTGGCGTGTGTTCGAGCAGTGTTTGAGTAACTCACTATTGTGCGTACTTTTAAACTGAAACAGTCTTTTCGAATTTGCAATAAAGTGGCACTTATGACCTATCAAATTGTTCGGAAAAATCTGCTGAATCGACTCGTATAAATTGTTTAGATACGATTTTGCTTAGGTTTCGAGATAAACGCCCCGGAACGAAAATCCCGTGTTATTTTCCCTATACCCCGAGTCATTTTTGCTCCACCCGTCGCAGCCAATCAGAGGCCAGCCGAGGCCAGCCCGCGTTCGGATCCCTTATCTACGTTGACCACGCAGGCCTTCCATTCAATTGCGACTCTTGTTTACTCTTTGGTTGATGAAAACGGTGTTGGTGAACGGTGAGTTTGATGACCGTTTCCCGCTAGAAAATGTTCAACGGTTACAACGGTTACACGATCGACCCGGTCGGAAATTGGGCCCTAAGAGCTCCTTGAACGCCTAAAATATCGCAGCCAATCAGCGTAGGATTCACAGACGGCTATACTCTCCTTACATAGGTACTCTAATTTTGATCATTTCGTTGAAGTGGTAAGTGTAAACATTGTTTTCCCATGCTGTTGCAGTTCTCACTTCTCAGCAGGATCTGACTGATCTGAGATTAGATGAGAGCAAGATGCCTAAATATTTCCTAAAGACCTCAGATCTCTGACTAGTGATTACATAAGTTAATTTCGTTGGTAATTTTAGAATGTACTCTAGTAACCTTCGGTTTCTCAAATTTTCAAAACTTGATATTTCTTGACGTCCAGTAAGCGTTCCTCCGGGGATCTCACTTCGTAAGTTCGTACCAACGGAACTGTGATGTGCTTTTGAACCGTTGCTTGTGATTCTAATTTAATAATTTAGTGGTGTCCCGGAAAATATAATGTTGACCCTAGTGCACTGTACTACAGCATCTCCGTGTAGGATAACCAAATTGCACACACTTTTAAAATGTTTATACTCCAACAAAGTTTTGCCGGATGATTCTGTCATGAAAGTGTTCGATAGAACTGCCAAACTTTATCAGAAAGAACGTGCAGCTCAAGATCCAGAGGTTAGTTTGTATGACTATCTAAAAGATGAGGTTGGACATAGACTGTGTGATCGCGTTTTTGACATCAAAAGAAAGTTTACGAAAGTGGTCGATCTTGGATGTGGTCGTGGATACGTGTCAAAACATCTGGATTCCGAAGCTGTGGAAGAAGTCATTCAGTGTGATATTAGTCCAACGTTCCTTAGTCAGGCTGCTTCTCCAGAATCAGCTGTCAAAGTTTCAAAATTAGTTGTTGATGAAGAAGATCTTCCTTTCGAAGAGAACTCAATAGACTTATTTGTGAGCAGTTTGTCACTCCACTGGGTAAATAATTTACCCGGAACTTTTAGTCAGATCATGAAATGCTTGAAAAATGATGGCGTCTTTCTGGCTGCCTTCTTTGGAGGCGATACGTTGTATGAGCTGAGGTAAATCAGAGTATATACTTATTTAAAAAAATTAAAAGACAGCTCATGTTACTTTCAAAAAGTTCTTTAAAGTAGAGAGCTCGTTTCATGGAAGATGGCCCATGACAGATAATGCAGCTCGCTGCGCAAAGACGTGTTTGCGTTCTTGCACATGCGCCGAAACACAGACTCGTCTCTACGCTGTAAACAAATCCATCTGTCATCAGCCAATTTTCGTGGAATGACCTCTAGGTATAGTTTCTTTCAGATAAGTTGGCTGATGACAGTTAGCAAATGTTCAGGCCTTTGTAGTGTCGTCTCTTGATGGACATTTTGACAGGAAGTACTGACTTGAGCAGAACAAGTTCTAAGTAGTCTATGGTTTCAGGCTTTCACGGAGCCCAACCGGAGTCTGAGACATCAAAGGCTCCCTAAAAAAGAGGAAATAGGAATGTATAGGAATGCGGGCAAATCTGCCAGTCCATCATTGAACTCAACCGTTGAATTCATTTACGTGGTTGACTCCTTTCAATTATGTAAGTGTTGAGTTGGTATTCCCTAACAAAACTTCCATCAACTGTGGACTTTAGGTCTTCGTGCAAAAGTTTGATCAATTTCAGGGAAAGTAACATGTTGATTACAGAATTGAAAAATAACCATGATGGAAGTTGTCGTCTTCTGATGTTTAAGACTGTTGACATTGGATGGAAGAGAGAAAAAAGGAAAAGAGGGTCTCCGGAGGGCGAAAATCCCTAGTTGCCCCCCCCCCTGTTCACGAGGGCTGGATCTGCCAATGAAGAAGCACCTTAAATGACATAATGTGTGCGAGAAGCTCATCTAAACTTGGAAATTTTGCGAATGGTGTATTTTCGAGTATAACATTGTATTGTTGTTATTGTTTTGGCAATTTTTTGAGTCCGGGTCTCTAGTCCAACATTTTGTATGAATAATTGAAGAGTTTTTCAGGATAACTATTTAATAATAGAGGGCATGCTTGTCATCTAAAAGGCATATTTCTAAGCGTTAGTGCGTGTGTTATTGAGAAGTTAAATGGATTGATCTTTTTCATCTGCCAGGAAGAGCTCAGTTTATTTGTTACATGTAAAGAACAACCTGTTCAACTCAACACAATACACACACAATGGCGCTTTGAAACATCAATTCGTGAGGACGAGCAGACCCTCTGTTTTTTACAAGATTATTCTCAAGAACTCCTTAATTCGTAAATTGTTCTCCCATTTTTTTTTCTCTTGTTGTTCCAACTTGAAGTTCAAAGTACTCCTTATCTCAATCTTTAACGAAAAACTTTGCTTACTTGTGTGGATATCAAGCGGAATGTGTACGTTTAGACATCCTAAATCAATAGTATCAAGTTATTTCTACAAGTGGGGAAAAAAATTACCCGACAGGAAAAAATACCGACCAGAACTAAACGAACATCCTCCGCGTCTGGAGACTTGCACTGTGCCTCTACACCACAGCATCCAGTTGGTTACGAGCTGTTATCTTTCAGTACATAAACGCAATCCGGCCTGATGCATGTGGCTCAAGCTTTTGCCACTAGATACCACGCCAATCGTTGCGGATCACCCTTGCTGAATGATGAGACTCATTATGTCGTTCAGGCGCAAAACTCATGAATTTGACTTCATCCCTCAACAGTTGGTCATCTGTTTGTTTGGTGAATTTCAGTTAAAAAAGTGCTCTGTTGATTGAACTGATAGAGTGTGTACAGATGCTCTTTAAGCATGGAGAACTAGTTTGCGCATCAAAATCAATGTCCTCACCAATTTAAAGTGTTTTAACACCAATCTCTTAACAGTTTTTGTCAGTCAACTCATCTGTTAATATCTCTATCATCAAAATGACCTCATTGAGTGTTTCATAGAGTTCACTTTGCAGAAGTTAAGCCGCAGCTCACTGATAATTTTTGGCAAATTTTCAGTTTTCATTCCTTTGTACCAAAACAAAACGAGACTAACAAAAGCAACCAAAGGTTGTTTCGAATGTGGAACAATACGATCAACCTGTAATCTTTGACTTGTGGTAGGTTTTCACATTATCTAAACATGAAGGGACATAACATTATAAAGGGAGTTTTGATTTGAAAATTTTAAAACTATGAGTCAGAATCCTTCTTGTTTAATTTGGGTTTCGTACTGTATTTTAAAGGGAACAATAAATCCAATTTTGTCATGGATTACAGGTAGAACTGACTTTCATCACTATCATGAGCTTTAATTATACTCAACTGTTTGCTCCTAATTGCACATGCAACAGACCAGCCCCTCACTTTCCTCAATTTCAGCACCGTCATAGTTAAAAAAATGAAGGTTGATTCTCAATTCTTATGCAAACAAGATTTAAAATATGAAAAAGCTGCAATTAACTTCGTCTCATTCAACGTGTGTCTCTTTTCTTCCTTTTTCTCAGATCTGCCCTTCAGTTGGCTGACCTTGAAAGGAATGGAGGAGTGTCGCCTCACATCTCTCCATTTGTCAAAGTTCAAGATATTGGGAGTTTGCTGAACAGAGCGGGATTTACCATGCTAACGATAGATACCGAAGAAATAGTCATCGGATATCCTTCCATGTTTGAACTTATGTTTGATGTTAAAGGTACTGTAAAATTTATTTCTGCTCATAAATACGAAGGGTGCAGAATGTTCCAATTTTATTCTCAGCTTTGGCTTTGTTTTGTGATTTAGTGCCTTTTTCATCATCTTGCTGAAAATTTGTCTCAAATTTTTAGGGCCAATAATTTTAGATATGGTTTTGAAGTTGAATCCTGGAATTTGGCTTCCGCTTTGTTGGCCCATTTGAACGAAATGTTAGATTCAGACTGAGGCAAGACAAGGGCAAGGCTATAAAAATATAGGAGATACTGATGCTCCATGTATCTTCTTTAAATACAGGGTGTTACAAACCTCTTGTGCCTGAACTTCTGGAGCATATTTTCGAGGCCAAAGTAAGATTTTTGTTCCTAAACATGGGTCCGAAAACGCCCTCCTTTTGAGCTACAGCCCCCCAAAGTTTTTAAAAATGTGTGGTTTTGTTGGATTAGTGACCAACGTTATGAACCGATTGTCATGAAAATTGGTGTCCCGAAGTAATTTCATGTATAGAAACCTCTAGTAAATCAGAAATTAAGTCTGACTGTACTTTTCAGGAAAGCTTGTACCTTTAACGGCAAAAATTTTATGTTACAGATTGAGAATTTGAAAAATATTTACTATTATAAGATGGGAAAAGCTATCAGAAAGATTTTTGATCCCTTGCATTTTTTGAATATGATGCGTTTAAGCAAGATAGTTGCTCCACAGTGTGGAAAATTCAGCGGTTTTGCTATGACAAGCAGCCCGAATAAGCAGCGAAGTGGTGGGTTGCATTCTTACTGCTGCTCACCATGGTAGAAGCGCTTACTTTTCCACACTGTGGAGCAACTATCTCGCTTAAAAAGCGGCATATCAAAAAAATGCAAGTGACCAAAAATCTTTCTAATAGTTTTTCCCATCTTAATTCAGCAATTATTTTTAAAAATTTTCATCCGTAGCATATTAAAGCAGTTAAAGGTACAAGCTTTCCTGAAAAGTTCAATCGGACTTAATTTCTGATTTACTCGGGGTCATTTATGGATTTTTCACGTAAAACTACTGAGGGACACCAATGTTCATGACATTTGGTTCATAATGGTGGTCACTATTCCAAAGAGACCATCAATTTTTTAAAACTTTGGGGAGCTGTAGCTCAAATGGGGGGCGTTTTCGGACCTATGTTTAAGAAAGTGTGTGCTTAATTGTCTCCAGGATTTTTATTTTGGAGGCTTGTCACGCTGTAAATGTCAAATGTCCTTTGGCATAATGAAGAAAAAGTGACAAATTACAATAGAATATAGGAATTCCTATTAGTTCCTATGAAGTAATGCCATAATGGTTTTGCGTGTAAAAGCTTGTCATAATTTAAGTAGGTTTTAAAAGTTTTTAGTTTGACCAAAGTTACTTACCTATCTGGTTTTTGCATGAATGTGGACACTTAAATCATGATCAGCAGTAGCGTGTAAAAGTCCTATTGGAAAGTATCTTCAACTATGAAATGCAAAGCGGTAGCACTAAAAACTTTTCATTAATTTGACCGCAAATTTTGTAGTTAAGTTACCCTCTTCTTGATAGAATGTTGTACAAGGCCTTTGCGCACAGTCAATTCAAACATGATGTTTTTTTGCGGCTCCATAAATGCGGCTTCTAGAGATCTTTTTAGAAGTGTAGGTGCACCAAGACTGATTATCTTTGGAACTCTCCAATATTACTTCTCATATTACTCCGTAAAAATGTAGGAAAAGGAGGAGTGTCAATAAGGCCGGTTTTTGGCCCCAAAAATGGTCAATATTTAAGATGGTCTAAAAGTTCGTATTAAATCACTCTACTTACTCCTAAAGGCTTATATTTTTAGGTAAGGGTGGTGTTTTCGGCTTATTCGAACTGTAGAGGCGTGTTTAATCACCTCAAAGTGGGTCGGTTTTGTGTTTATCACAGAAAATGCCCGATTTTGCGTTAAATTATTGAATATTTAGATGTGAGCCGGACATAGTTCGGTTTTCTCCTTTAGATATGTTATTATACCACTAAAAATGAGTAACATACTGCAATCTAGTCACCGAACTATGTCCGGCTCGTACTTAAATATCAACTTTTCTGATTTCGTAAAAATGGAAAACTTCAACAAATTCTAAAAATTTACGTACAATAATACAATACTGCATCTTGGCAACCTGAGAAACGTCTTTCATGGTTTGACATGTGGCCAGGTTGCAATATAAGCATTACTACATTGATGTTACTTGAATTCGTTTAAGTTTTCCATTTTCACGAAATCAAAAAAGTTGAAATGTAAGTATGAGCCGGACATAGTTCGGTGACTATATTGCAGTATGTTACTCATGTTTATTGCTATATTAACATATCTAAAGGAGAAAACCAAACTATATCCGGCTCACATCTAAATATTCAATACTTTAACGCAAAATCGGGCATTTTCCGTGAAAAACACAAAACCGACCCACTTTGAGGTGGTAAAATACGCCTCTAAAGTTCAAATAACCCAAATGCACCACCCAAACCTAAAATTGTAAGCTTTTAAGAGTAAGTTGAGCCACAAAGTTTTAGACAATCTTAAATATTGATCATTTTAGGGGCCAAAAACTGGCCTTATTGACACTTCTCCTTTATTGGAATGTCGGCTTTTCATTGAGGAACTCAAAAACTTTGTTGTGTGAATCCAAAAACCTTTGACCTACCTATCATTGTTGTAGGCTAGTATCTTTCAGATTGGAAGGAATGAAAATGGAAAATTAACCTAAGATTGTCGGTGAGAGCTCACCAACACCTCTGAAAAAGAAAAGACGGCAATGGAAAAATGTCGTCTTTATTGCAAAATGAGGTATTTCTCATGTCAAGGTGTTGAAGCAAATGAAGTTTTGGGGAGACTGGGCTTAATTTTTCAAAGAGACTTCTCTGAAGACCCAAGATATATTCTTGAGGCCATATCTTACTCAGGGTCTTCTTTCAAGGGCATTTTTGCGCAAATCTTTCCAGGCGTTTCCTCTGACAAAGAAATACCAGCAGGTACAAAGATTCCTTGTCCGGATATGCAATATGCAACTCAAAAGCGACACACTTGATGCATGTATTATGGGCAATGTTCATAAACTGGTCGGGTATTTTTGTTCTCTCTTGCACATTGGTAATGCATTTCTTTCTGAAATTGGTGCGCAGAAGTGAGGGAGGGAAGGGATAGCTCATGTCACAAGTGTCATCATTGTCTTCAAGGGAAATTCAAGCTACCTAGATCGAGTCCATGAAGATGTTTTGTCATTGCTGAGAAAAAGCTATGATTTGTACATCCTGCATCCTGCCTGTTACCATAATGGTGACACATCAGCTAACTTTTTTATTTAATGGCTGCAAAAAAGGCTTTATGACGGAACTTATTTCACAGGAATGCCTAGATTGAGGCATTGTTGCGCAGTTTGCTTGTAATCCAATCGGCTGGACCGGTCACTTTCAACAATGAAGGTCTTTAACGGGTTCAAACCTGGACGGGCAAGTTGTATCAAACTGAATGGATTGCATGAAGGGGATTCAATTTATTTGAATTTGTCAGAAATATTTTTCTTTTGAAGAATAAAAGAATAACTATTGTTTCTTTAATTCAACCTCTGTTATAACTGGTATCTTACATGATTTTGTTTTTCTGTTTCCTAAGGAATGGGTGAAAACAATGCAGCAAGAAGGCGAAACTTACACTTAAGCAAGGAGACTATGTTTGCTGCTGCCAGTATTTACAACGAGTTGTACGGGGAGGATGACAAGATTCCTGCATCTTTTGAAATTATTTATTTGATTGGTTGGAAGCCGGATAAATCACAGCCCAAACCACTTGCGCGAGGCTCACAAGAGTTTTCTCTGAAAGACGTTCACAAAATTGATGAAATAGTAGCTAAGAAAGGTAAAATACCATCAACGTCAGACACAGATTAAGCAGAAGTGTGAATTGTTTCAAACTCGAAGAAAATTTTCTAGTCTCCAATATGTTTCAATTGTCTTTTTGAGGTAAGTGGTAAATGAGAGTTATTTTTTCCTGGGTTTAAACCAAGTAAAACTGCGTTTGTGATGCAGTTTTTAACTTGTAGTCATAACTTCAAGACAAACATGAAGATTCAGACATCACTTAGATAGAGAAGTTGCAGGCTTTACAAGGCAAAAAAAAAGTATTTTCTTATTGAGTTTAAAGCTTTGACATTTTTTTTGTCTAACTGCAACTCCAAATAAGCAAGTCCATGCTTCCACATATAGTGTTCAACGGATACAGGGACAGGATCAGGTCCAGGTCCGCCTCGAAGCAATGTTTTGAGGCTCATCTCCAAGTACTGATGCAAGTCCCGTGCTTCGAGGATCAGTTGGACTCGAAACTTCCAGTCGGAGAATTTCCCGCAAGTTTAAAGAGGCAGTCTTCCTTTTTCAGTTGACATTTTATAAGTTAGGCTAGGTTTTCAGATTTCTATAAAACAAGAATGGAGCTGTTGCAAACTTTTGCTACAGGCTTATCAGTAGTTGCTTATGGGGTAATACCCTGTATAAATAACGATTAGCGCACTATAAAATCACAACATCCACTCCTAAACTCACTAAATGCTTTTACACGTGAGACCGTAATGGCGGCTGGGGCCGCGGTTTTCATTGCGGGGTTCCCTATCTTCAATCAGCGCCATCTACACGAGGTGTTCTCGCAACACCATACAAGAAGAAGGAGAAGCATACAATTGCCATGAGAAAACCGCAGCCTCGGCCGCCATTACGGTCTCGCATTTGAAAGCATTTTGTGAGTTTAGGAGTGGATTTCGTAATTTTTTAATGCGCTAATCGTTATTTTTACAGGGTATTACCCCAGAATCAACTATTATTAAGCCTGTAGCAAAAGTTTGCAACAGCTCCATTGATTTTACTTCGAAATCCTGACCTTCACACAGAATGTTAGTAGGTTCTTTCAGAATGCTGGCATATTAATCTAAACAATGTGTCGTTTGAAAATTCAAGGATGACAACATCTGTATGATTATAATGGGACTTTATTCTTGTCAGAGTAAAAGAGAGTGTATTTTGCTTCTGGCACTCTAAACCTTTCATATAAACATATTTTATCTTGTAGGGATGTTAAACTCATATGTTCATTTAATTTCTTGCTCTGATTTACCACTCTCAAAGTATGCTTGGTTAGTGATGAATTAGACGGTTGTCTGTTGTCAAATGTTTGTTTTAATGTTCCGTCCTGTTTTATTGAATTTCAGGAATATTTATTTTTGTGTTCACTCTGTTGTTTAAAAAAAGAAAAGCAAAAATTACTTTTATTTCCAATGGCTGAACTAGTCTTTACATTTTTGTAGTCCTCCTTTCTGTCCCAATAGAAGAGCTTAGGATCTAAAATTCAGTGAAACTGAATCTATCGGAAAGTTCCGAGATGAATCCTTTGATGATAAAAAAAATATCATTTATTTCCAACTGTCGTGTATCGAATTGTGAACGTATTAAAATTGAGGCGTGAAAATTCAAAATGTTGTAAGTGCCATCTGACGTTGCAAAGATTGTGCAACTTTTTCTCTCTGTAAAAAATAATGGAAGGCTCTGAAAAGAACAAAAATTTTGGCAAATAATACTCTTGAATTGGACGAATTTTTTGAGGAAAAAATTCCAGCTGAGTTTTCTCAGAGTTTACTCTAAAAAAGATTAAGAAGCTGCACAATCTTTGCAACGTCTGTTGGCACTTACTACATTTTGAATTTTCACGCCTCAATTATGGAATTGGGATAAAATAAATGTATGGGAGAAGTAAGGTCGCTCCAAGAAAACAATATTTTTCACTTGGCTGCTACACAAGTTTGATTGATGTTTTCCTTTAAAAAAGAAAACTCCAAATGAAGAATGAATAGTGAGAAAAGAGAATTATTGTTTTTCTGCCAAATTTAAATTCAATTTAGTGATTTAAGTTCAGTGCTGCTTGTTTCAATCTTAAAATTTAAAAAAAGAAAATATCAATTGAGCGTATATTCTTGCAGAACAATTTGGGTATGAAGATAGATCGTGTCCTAATGTAAATCGCTTTGCAGACTTATGCCACCTAACATCAAGCTTTTTGCGTTCTTCTAGTTATTTGACACCAATCAGTAAACCAATATAATCACCTCATTTTTTACTGAGTAGGTCTTTGCCATTGATTTCTGGCTAAATGGCTGATGATGTGCTAAATCCTTTTTTGAATTGAAGACCAAAGAGATAAAACTCTTGAGGGTTTAGCTACGTCATATTCAATGGGATAATCAAGCTCTTTTTGCCAATTTTTCTTTTCAATAACCTTCTATGTAGGGGCTTCAGAGTTCCTCGCAGACCCTGGCCCAATTTTTTTTTTTTTGTTCAATAGTGACAAATACGTCTAAGCTGGATTTTCAGAAAAAATTTAAATATTTTTGTCCGGAGGTACCCAGTTACCCCACGGTCTGGTTGTTAACAATTGGTGCCCTTGGAATGAACAGCAATACCAATTGTTCAAAATAGCCGTTTTAAATCCATTGGCTAATTGGGATATGGTGGGATTAGAATTCTGGCCAAAGTTGGCTCGGATGGCACTGAATAAATTTTCCAATGCATCCTGATTGAAGCTTCCTACCTCCAGATGTGTGTATCCTGCCTTCTGTAGGTCTTGCCGAATATGATTGGACGGCTTGGATAGTTACTTGCCATCTTACTGAAGAAGCAAGAGGATTGTCTGCTGTCTGCTCATGAAACTGCAAAGACATAATGAACTTCTTGGCTTTGTGATAGAGAGCGTGATGAGGACTGATCTCCTCAACGCGTTTCCTCTTTATTTTACCTTTATATGCTATGTTGCCGTGACCATTGAGAGAATCAAGTATACTATCTAAAAACTCTCAGAAAGCAGCAGTTATCCTTGAATATGAATCATCTTTCCAAATACCTGTGAGGAAAATATGAACAAAATCACAGTTACTGGCTTTATCTGTTGTTAAACTACATCAGACTGTATCAGAATAAAAGAGCTTCCTTGTCATTTATTGATTAGCTGCATTGAAATGCGTTTAGCACCCGAAATCAAAACAAATTTTTAAAAAAAAATACTATATTCTTTCCCCTAGTTTTCCTGACTGCCGTGTTGCTGCTCATCATTCTAGCAATATCACAAAATATTTTTTGTACCCCAAGTGCTTTGTAAGACTACTTATGTGAATGCAGTTTAACTAGGTAACTGTTACACATTCCAAACAAAAGAACTACCGTATTCACCTGTGTATAACCCGCACCCCATATTTTAGCAAGGGGATGAAAATAAAAAATATATACGCGTGTAAAACCTGCATTTTTAGAAGAGGATATGAAAATGAAAAGATGTTGGGAAAAAATGAGACAGGCAAAATCAAAATAACAACTTTGAAAAGGAGAACCATTTATTTTTGTTGAACACCCAGCTAGATACTTTGGATTTGGTAACTACAGGTGACCAAAAGAGAAGCGATAGAGATCAATTCAGTGGATCCGTCACTAGCGGGTCCGGATCAGATGTTGACAATTCTATAAAATGTTGGAGTTTTATTGGCTGAAACTATGGAGTCGAGCCAATTCTCAGGATTGGGGAAATATCTTTAATTAATTTCTTTGTCGAATTTCAGTGTTCACAATCGCTTTGGAATCATCAAAAAATCTACGGGCGGTATTACCGTTGTTTGTCTTTCCAAATCTGGGTTTGACAACAGCGACAAAAAGACCAATTTTTGACTTTCATCCGCTTAGAATTCTGTTTTTCTCAGCCTCAAAGTGTTGGCTATCTATCTGTCCTCATACATGACATGATTTTATTGGAAATCTGTATGATGTATGAAGTAAGCATTCAAAACACCTCTTTTAACAATGCAAGGAAGAAAGACCAAATTGGTAGTTGGAGGCGTTAACTGGTCTCTCAAAATTTAAATCATTCATTTATGTTATAAATGATACTACAAATGCACAACAAATAAAACAGAGCAAGCGTTGGTTGAGGATAAGATGTTGATGGCTTTACCAGACAACATTGTAAATAGGAATTCACACTCCATTCTAACCGTGTGCGACATATGTGGACACGTAAGGCGTGAGAGCACCAATCTTCAGTTGAATATCAGATTGCTCCAGAAGCGTGAGTTCAGGTGTCTCTTTCGATTGTGTCCTCTTAAGAGTCTGCAAAAACAAAAAAAAAAAAGAGGTAATGAAGGCCGATAGTTCGTCCAGAGATATCAAATAATTTTAACGGCACAAACGCTATCAGAAATAGATTCTTTTCTCTGCAATCTGGGTCACTATAAGTCTGCTTGTAGATACTATGACTTCCACTTCCATCAAATCCATATTTTAAGGTGAGCTTAGCTGTCACATTATTTTTTAAAGACGATGTCTTTCAAATACTGTTTGCAGTTCCATTCAAACTCCTTTGAGGTTAACTTCAGCAGATGTTCCTGTCACCTCTATTTGTTTTGGTAAAATTTTTGCCTTGTATATTTTAAGCGCATAGAGACTTGGAAAGCAATCAGCATATAAACTGTTAATAGATCTTAAAGCGTTATACTTTCTGTAGGATAAATCAATAAGGACATATAAAGCTAAAATCTGAGCTGGAGTGAGAGATTCAAGATTCTGAGCTACATTACATTTTTTGTTATAGCGGCTGTGGCCATGGCTGCGATGGAAAGCTCGTCTTGTGATTTCGTCGCAACAAATCTTTTCGTTCTTCTTTTTCAAGTGCGAGATGAACTGGTGTCCAAAGATTTTCTGTGTCTTCCTCAAACAGCCTCCTGTTTTTGAAATAGGTGATCGTTTGGTGATTGAAAACGGGATGTATGAAACAATAATGCGTATCAGATAAAAGTCCATAGTTAAAACTCAGAAAAACGTGGAAAGGAAAAAAACGTGAAATGGAAAAAAGTAGACATTGTTTGAATAGTAAAAATTTAGCAAAGAATTTATCAATTCGTGTGTTTTGAAATGAATTGTAGGCTTTCAGATCAATCTTTGAGAGGACTATGTAGTATGTGGGACTGAGGTTATGACGGGTTGAAATTCGGCTTCATCTAAATTTTGCCTAACCATAAGAATTCTGTAGAGATGCAAATGGAGAACCCCGGTTTCTACCGAAATGTATCTACTTTTAGGAAGTTTTTGGTTGACATCTCCCAAGTAGGTGCTCTCGATAGTAAAAATTGGGTTGAGGAGGTTGAATGTCTCACCCCAAGTGTTTAGAGCTTTAATTATATTAAATGAGGAGAGAGCTATGAAAGACATCAGATATCTGGGAGAAATATACAAGTTTCAATAAATATAAACTAAATATAAACTTACAGCAAAAAATGGTTTATGAGGTGATATACTTGATTGTGGGAGTTGATCGGAATTGGTGATTGATTGACTATTGATTGTGATAAAATGATTTGAATGGAAAATGATTGATTTGATTGAGAGACTCAAGCTTGGTTGACTGGTCTTTTTCAAGAGTGCCAAAAACTGACCTCTTTTTTTCCTTTTCTCTTCTACGTTTCCTTACAAACCATTTCCCCCCATTGTTGCTCGAATACCAAATACCTTTACAATGCTGTCTTGTACTGACTCCAGATGACTAATGATTGAAACATAGAACCCATTAAGGTTTTATATTCCAAACAAGAGCTAGAAGGAGCCAGACACAAGATAAATCGCAATATAAAGGCACTTGTCGTCTGGCCCACAGGGAACGTGTGGTTCCAGTGCTTTTTTCTTCCTTTTATTTCTTTAAAATTTACAAAATAGTTACAAGTGTTATACAAAGATAATTACAAGTGATTTACAGAGATCAATACAAATTACTTTTCGCTATGGCATTTTTAACGAATAGTTTGATGATTTCTAGTCTGAAAAATTTCTTGATGGATGGGTTGAGCCTTGTCCAATTCTGATAGTCTTGATGATTGTATTTGTTCATTGCATATAAGACCAGAGAATCTTCTATGGTTTCGATGTTGACCTTGAGTCTAGTTGTCTCCTGTTTGCAGGGGCAGTGAGAATGTGTGCATCTGATTTTTGCATTAGGGCATAAGCTGGAACAATTTCCACAGTGGATGCAGAGGTATTGAGACATGATGTTATTTTGCCAAGGACGACGTACGTTTCTAATACACCCTGTATATTCCACGCATGTTTGAAGATTTATATCACGTTCATTGCGTGAAAGAGCTCGTATTGTGCTTTAAGAATTTGTTAGATGGTAACACATCAGAGAAAAATTACACTAGTGTTGTTTCACTTATTTCACGAACTTTAAACATATGCCCAATTGGCAACGCCTCGCATTTCCCATCATCATTCATAACTTTTGTTGCGGCCAAGGGCTGGCCTTGGGAAATTGTCAGTTTTAAAGGCTCATAGTGGGAACGCCTTTGGGTTAAGCCTTTAAAAGTGCCGTTAGTTTAGCTCTAAGGCGCACGGTTCTCGGGGTCAGATGATAAAACCCCTTTGAAAGATTTTTAATTTTTGTGTTTTTTCAATGCGACGCTATTTAAGCGAGATAATCGCTGCACAGCGTGAAAAAGTTAGCGTTTTTACCATGGCGGGTGGCCCGGAAAAGAAGAGGAGTGGAGGGTCGAATACTTATTTACTCCCACCCGCCGCGGTTAAAGCGCTAATTTTTCCGTATTACGAAGCAACTAATCAACTATCTCGCTTTAAAAGCGTCGCATCGAAAAATCGCAAAGGACTGAAAAAAATTTCCAAAGGTTTTCCTCATTTGATTTCAGCAGGTTTTTACCTTTTTTTGTATAACCTGAAAAGAACTGCCGGACTTAATTCCTGAATTGCTCGAGGTCATTAATGAATTTTGCCCCGGGCACCAATTATAATGGCATTGTGTTCATAATTGTGGACAATGAAAAAAAAAAAACAAAACAAAACTCCGGGGGCCCTTCAGGAGGTGGGAAGCAATGGGAGGCATTTGCGGACTCATTTATACCCGGAAATAAAGTCTATTTTTGGTCTCAAATATTTGCTCTCGAAGTTTGGCCCATGAGTTTTGTTAGAATTTGTGTTTTGTGGTTGCGTGTTGTATACCTCCGCCGCAGCATCTCTGTCGTCGCTAGGACCTACTGACGAACACTACTCTGGGATCGACAGATAGGTTGATTGACGTTCAGCACCTAAACAAAAGATGTCCTGTATTGTTTCCACAAATTTGATATTTTATTTCCCGCATTAAGGTGGCAACGTGGGAGAACTGTCAACCGATGATATATACAGTGTGTCTACCCAAAGTTGAAGCCGCGAAGTGTGAGGTAGGTACCTACCTCCTTCTGTGCAAGTAATGTGGGAGAGGGAAAGGAGCTACGATTTATGCGCAGCAGGTTGCGGCTGTGTGGCCATGCAGCGGCGGCACAATGTGGTGGTCATTTCGAATTCGCTAATCTCTCTTTTATTTTCTTAGTCAACTCTCACGGCGGAAGAGGGAGCGGGGAGGCCAGCGAAGTGGGTTAAATTCTGACGCAGATATCAGGACAGAGCACACAGCGTGGTACACATATCGCCGCAACTAACAAACCCCTCTTCCTCCTCCAAGCTTTGTGGTTAAGTTTTATTAGATTATGAGTTTCCGCCCTTCCCGTGATTTATATGGAAGGTCCAACTTTTACGTCCCCCCGCGCGCTTGTCTTGGGAGTTTCGGTCCGTCCTTGCTCGAAGCGGCGGCCTTACAATTAGGCTCTCGCCTGTGACAGCCCAAAAAGCTCCTTGCCTGCAGAACTTTAAGTTGGACAGGTTCTTTCAGCAACTCGATCTGGTGCCGAAGATTTATCGACCGAATATACTTATTGTAATTGTGAAGAGTACGCAGATCAAGATCGGCCAATTGGATTCTAGATTTTCGATCATTTCAAAGAAGCAGTTACGGCCTGATTGGGCAATATATCTAGGTACCTATAATAGAAATCCTGAAATAGTACATTATGTAGGCCAAGACGCAAAATAGTCTTAA
This sequence comes from Trialeurodes vaporariorum, assembly GCA_011764245.1. Lineage (NCBI taxonomy): Eukaryota > Metazoa > Arthropoda > Insecta > Hemiptera > Aleyrodidae > Trialeurodes > Trialeurodes vaporariorum. The sequence continues at coordinate 23,564,886 of VMOF01000035.1, forward strand.
ATATTTTAAGTCAATATGGAGTGTAAATTCATGCGAATCTTGAAAGCACGTATACTTAGTTTGACGCATTCTCTCCTCTCTAGTTGTAAGTATTCACTGCTAGAAGCGTTAGCACCTCAGTTATCGAAGAATGAGTTAAATACCAACTGGCGTAGGTCGGTAGCTCTGCCTCTTTCTCTTTTCCCCGGGAGAGGGGAAGCCAATGCGACCAGCCGCCGCCGTTCTGTCCGCGGTGTGAGTGAGTAAAAGCTCTTCACGTTATGTGAGTTCATTTTAGTAAACTTTTTCCCCTTTTGAGGCAAGTATGTGTTTTGCTGTCTTCCAAGAAAATGAGTTGCCATGGTGGTTTTCCCTTTAATGGCAACAAAACCTCTGTCTTTTCCATTTCAATTTCGTTCCGGGTTGACCGACGACCGACGTCTACCTAGAAAATGTAAGAAATCTTTGTGACGATGAAGTTTGGAATGCAGAAGTAATGGCGAGTTATCGAAGATGAGTGGTAGATATTTGTAGAGGGTTCGAATGTGTTGAGGCAGGAAATGAATTAGACAATGAGGATATTGCACTCTTTTGCTATAAGCGCTTTACTAGTCGATTCCGGTGTAAATATCTCCAAAAATAACGATTGCAGCACCAAATACTTCCGAAATCCACTCCTGATTTCAATGAACGCCTATATTTGCACTAGCTTAATTGTAGCGTAGGGCAGTAATGATGTGAGAGTCCCATCTATTAATACCTGTAACTCCACCAAGAAGTGACCAATAAGGGATGCCTTTCCTTTAAGACCGGTGTCACCAGGAGTCACTGTACCATACCACTCGTCCGATGTGGATCACTATTCTGGTGACTAATGACTATATGAATCTTTCTTTTCAGCATAGAGAGAGCGACGAAATTAAAATAGGAATCTCTCATTATTACTGCTCTACGCCACCATGACGATCGCACAAATATAAGCGTTTATTGAGTTTAGAGGTGGATTTTGGAAGTTTTTAGTGATGCCATCGTTATTTTTTGAAATTTTTTCACCAAAATAGACTATTAAAGCGCTTGCAGCAAATGTGTACAACAGCCCCATTTAAAAAATAAAGAACAACCAAGCATGGTTTCAAAAGCAAGTAGGAGAGGGTTGAAATGAAACTCAGGAACAATGATAGACAGGAGTGCAGGCCTGAAAAATGTTCCAAGGCTCCCACATTTTCGCGTGACCGCTGAGTTGGAGCTTTGTACACTTTGCTTGCTTTCCACATAATCTGATTATTTAGTTGATTTGTTATTTTTGTTTTCTTGTTTTTAAAAGCGTTCTAATTAAAAAAGAAAGAACAACAAAAAATAAATTACTTAGTTCAAAGAGAGCAATCTTAAAGTGGAGGAATCTGCGTGAAAGCAGAATGAATGGAAAATGGCAGACCTGCGAAGCTGTCAGATCTGCACTCCTTCAACTTCCGTATTTGTGAAGAGTCTTCGGTAATTTCTGTCTCCACGGTAAGTTTTTCTAATGTTCTCTGAATTTCATCCTCTCACAAGCATCCCTTCCATTCATCCATCGAATTGTGTAATTATTCCAATTAAGAGAAAATCATTCTTTTTGTGGGCTCCATCTCCTTTTCATTCAGGCTCCGTATTCATATGTACACCGGTTTCTTTTTATTGAGACTTTTTTTGAGGTCGTGGGCCCAGTACTGTACTCAAGCACTGCTACTTGCATTTTTCTATAACTTTTCTGTAAATTCCACCCCGCGACTACCAAAAATGGATCATCGGCGTACTATCAGTCAATTAGAGAATGGGACTAAAATATATGTCATCGGCCGCTTGGCGCATAAGGGACCACATATTTTAGTCCCATTCTTTAATTGACTGGTGGTACATGTAGAACTCAACCTCTGATTTTATTAGGAGTTTTGCAAAAAATGTGGTGACTATTTTGTACAGTAGGATTCCTGTGGATTCCTTATATTTAGATTTTTTTCAGCTCTAAGCTTACCGCTTATTTTGATCCGAAGTGTTCAAGTAATCAAGTGTTTCATTCAAGTGATCTCTCTCATCCATGCATGCAACTTCTCACACACTCCAATTTCTTTGATTGCACTCACATTTCACAATGTATTTATGTTGTAGGGTGTTAAAGGCTTCTTTGAAGACACATATTCCTCTATCATTTTATGCAGGCTTTCCAGAATATTGATTGGCCTGTGGTTTTCAGAATCAGCTTTATGACCTTCTTTATGAATAGATATATTTACCGCTCGTTTCATGCCTCTGGGAACAACGCCCGTGCCCATTAATTTATCAAAAGAAGAGGTCTTAACATTGTTTGATCGACGCCGTATCATGATCACGGTGAAAGTGAGGTTAAGTTGTGATGCCTTCTTCTTATTTTCGACATCATGTGTCAATTGTTGACGGGGATAACTTAACAGGGTTGCCACAATATGCATCCATGCCAGATTTTATGATATTTTTTTTATTTTTACCGTTTTCCCCGATTTTTAAAGTACATGTATCTCATAGGATATAAGGTGTCCAAGAGGGATAATTACTATAGATACATTTTTTTGATACCTTTATGTATTGGACCTTTTTGACTCTCGTGAATTTCGGGGATCCGTTTCAGGGACTGAACCTTTAGTAGGATGAAACCTGATGTAAATTATCTGGTTTCTTGTAAACGCGGTGTTCTATTATACTCATTTGTGTACTTTTAACTTGACCTATACAATTTTAATCTTTGCAAGATCTTTAAATTCAAAAGAGCTTCGAGTGGTGCCTCTAGGTTATCAAGAATCATCAGAGAACAGAACCCTTGTGTTTATGAGAATGATTTTTCTCGGATCAGAGCGTCGCGTCGTACCCTATACAAGTTTATACTCCCCAACCTGACAATGTTCCTCACTTGAACCACAAAACCACACGAGACTCCGAATTACCACTCCAACTCCACTCAATGTTTCACGAATGCTCCGAAGTCACCCCTATACAACCTGCATCCGTACAGATAGAGAGAAATGGGCCGAGTGATGGGGGTTAGGGTGGATGACGTGGGGGTGGGGTGAAAGATTAAGAGGATATGGAGTAGAGGTGCTCAGCTAGTCGCCTCGAAAGAGGGGGGAGCTTGTAGGCACTGGCTAATGCGCGGCGATTTAAGCCCGAAAATCTGATGGTCCAATTACATCAGACATTTGCCGCTGATAAACGGACAGGTATTTGTCACAGATGAGAAGCTACCGACCGTTACGCGTTGCGTCATTGCGCCTTGCTCAACTGTTCCACAGAAACTCGGAACATGGCCGTCAGTTTCTAAGCTCGAGTATGTTTGTGTATGTATGCGTGGATACCCCTCTCACCGTGTTCTCCTCGATATTAAGGCGCTTAGATTATTCGGAGGGTTAGTTTTTATGCTGCGTTGTCGAATTTGGTAAGAGCTGCTGCATTCATTGCCATAATTTGAAACTAATTTTGTGTACTGATCTTTATTTTTCGTGATGCTATGAACACACTGAGTTTATTCCGAACTTTTTGCTTTCGCACCAATTTGGAGTTTTGATCCTCTTGTGAAATTGTTTAATGTGGCTATGAGTTGGGGAGAGAGAGAGGGGGGGGAGAGAGAGAGAGAGAGAGAGAGAGGGAGGGAGGGAGAGAGAGGAGAGAGAGAGAGAGAGAGAGAGAGAGAGAGAGAGAGAGAGAGAGAGAGAGAGAGATCTAATTGACTGTACATTAGCATGATAAAAGGTGATCAAAGATTTGTCATTAATTTTTTTGTTAACTGTCTTATGGCATACGTTCTAGAGGTAATTTTAAAATCAATTTGATAGTCAACTCTAGGTGAAAGCTTTTCAGAATAATCAGAATTACTTTTAGCGGTGTAGCATCGAGTTTGCTCAGAAATGGACATGAGCACACTGACCGAATAGGCCTCAAAACTGTTGGGGGAAGAAATGGGCTCCATCTTCCGAGCGAATTTGTGTCGTGAAACGAGAGGAGTTGGAAGAGAAGACGTATGATGAAATATGTGCACGGAACGAGCTTCAACGTGAGCTAAGAAATTTAGTAAATTAGTACCGCTCCTAGTTTTGGGAGGTCTTAAATCATCGTAAAACAAGTAGAACACTTTCCAGGCATGCGATGCAGGGAGGCGAGAAGAAGGGGTGGGGGGAGAGAGAGAGAGTTGCTCTTGCTCTCTTCTCTTATTTCGTCGGCCCAGAAAACCACATAGTCTGTGGCGTCCTTGCCTTTGACGTGGACCAAACTTTCCCATCCCTTCCCCTCCCACTGCCCCTTTCAGTTACTTGCCCGGAAGCTTTGTTTTTGTACTTAAATGCTTTAATAAAAATCGACACCGACAGCCAGGAAGTGTAATTTCAAGGTGATTGTCTTTTTCTACATCCACCCTTCAGATTCGATATAAATATCGCTCGTGTGCGGACCAGTGACAGCGTAAAATAAGGCAACGTTGTAATCCGTTCATTTATATCCTTGAGAAGTATTTAACCGTGGGGAGTTCTGTGCGCTCTACGCAGTGAACTCTTTAATGTTGACTTTTTTTGGGGGTTTAATAGGGCATTGCAACGACAACGTGATGTGATCCGAAAAACGACAAAACACACCCTTATTTTTAGCCAAAGTCTCTTTCAAGCGCTCGAAAATTGTGGGGGGTTTGGGGGGGAGGGTGTCGTTTTTTCAAATGGATAAGGGGTGATTTTATTTCAGAAATCGATTCTCCATCAAGAGTAATGCAAAATGGCGCAAACTGCATTTCTTAACTCCCCCCTCCCCCAGTTGAAAAGTTATGGGAGTCAAGGTTTAAACGCTTGCCGTTCTTGAAGCGCCTTTTTTATTTTTTGAGATTAAAACGTCGTAAAAAAACGATTTTGACGGAAAATGAAAGATGTTATCAACAGCTACGAACCCACCACGTTTCAAATCCCAGCGACCGCCCGTTTAGACCATAAGGAGGGCTCACTTTCTGTTAACGTTTTGAGCCCTCTTATTTGTTCCTCGAGCCAGGAAAGTCGCAGCAATACGATATGGACGGCAAATGAACGGCACTTTCAAGAGCTACAATATCACCTAGTATTAAAGTCTACCCCCCCCCCCCTCCCTTCAAAAAGTGGCTTCACCCTGGAGGAGTACAAGGTACTTGCCTCCCATTTTTCCCCCGAGCTAGGACAGTCGCAGAAATACGATTTTCTAGCTCGAGAAACAAGTAGGGATACAATGTACCGTCTCCAATGTGAAGCAACCCTTTGCGCTTGAAGTGGGGTTATTCGATTTTGAACTTGGTGGTCGTGATGCTTTTGAAGCTCTTGAATTACTATGCATTATTCAAAAAGTAATGCTGCTCATCAATAACGGAACTAACCATAAAGGAGATTGTAGTAGAGGCAGTGCAAACAAATTTGAGCCTTGAGGTATAACAAAATATTGGCATACAATTTTATTGACTGGCCGGAGTGCATATGACGACTTCCTGGAGAAAATGTACGAAGTAAGAGTCTGGCTCTTAATGATTCCTCTTCGAAGCTTTTCCTCCCTTCTAATTTCACTCTGCAGATTAATAACAATGCTTTGCCATCTTGAACAAATAAGTTTACTATTACTTCATTTGCCATATTGCTGCCCACAGCATTAGTCTGAAAGATTTGTGCCGGATTTCAGAATGAATTTGAAGCAGTGTACGGCTTTCAATCGGGATGCGTTCCTGTACTTTAGGAATCTAGGGAATCCTTGAGGATGCAAACCAATACCTCCCCACAAAATTGAAGGCACAAAACTGAAGAAGAGATGCGTATTATCCAGGATGGTGGTTTTTAATACATTTTTCTCTGCGAGGTGATTAACAAATTGTTGCATCTAGCTGTAAACTTTTCTTTTGCAAATAGCCCTTGAGGATCGCTAGAAACGGTACGAATTTTAAATAATTGAAGGAATCAGCAGGGCCGAATTTCTTGCAGTCGTCTTATAAATGAGTCAGATTGTCCATATTAAAGGAAACGAATGAAATAAGAATTAAGTATACACGGTGTACCAGACCACCCGGATAGGGCATTTTTCTCGAAAACTACTGAACCAAATGATTCGAATCAAAGAAGTCAGATAGGTAATTGACCCCAAACTTTCCGTTTTTGATATTTTCAAAAGCCCCCAATAGTCCCTTGGGGGGTTTTTGAGGGGCTCAAACACACTTTTCTTTCAAAAGCCCCCAATAGCCCCTTGGGGGGTTGGGGGGGGGGGCTCAAACACACTTTTCATGTTTCCTCGAAAAAGTCTCCAATAAAGGTATCAAAAAAAGTTTCTATTCGTAAAGGAGAAGTAATTGGCGACATTTTTGCTTCAATAACTTTTTTCTGAAAACCCAAAATTTTTTGAGTTATTGGGGCTTTTTGAAATTTTTTGAATTGGCCTTTGTGACCACCCTGTTCAATATTTTTCAAAAACATTTACAGTTTCTGAAAGAGCAGATCGAGACCTTTCAATTGATGTGCCACATGTTACCTTTAAGTTTAAAAATAAGGTGTTTTACGACAAATCAACATTTTGAGGTTTCAAGGGTAGATTTGGCGCGATTTCATGGTTTGAGCCAGTTAAGCCCCAAAATTTTGATTTGTCGTAAAACACCTTATTTTTAAACTTAAAGGTAACATGTGGCACATCAATTGAAAGGTCTTGATCTGTTCTTTCAGAACCTGTAAATGTTATTGAAAAATATTGAACAGGGTGGTCACAAAGGCCAATTCAAAAAATTTCAAAAAGCCCCAATAACTCAAAAAATTTGGGGTTTTTGGAAAAAAGTTATTGAAGCAAAAATGTCGCCAATTACTTCTCCTTTACGAATGGAAACTTTTTTTGATACCTTTATTGGAGACTTTTTCGAGAAAACATGAAAAGTGTGTTTGAGCCGCCCCCCCAAACCCCCCAAGGGGCTAATGGGGGCTTTTGAAAGAAAAGTGTGTTTGAGCCCCCCAAAAACCCCCCAAAGGACTATTGGGGGCTTTTGAAAATATCAAAAACGGAAAATTTGGGGTCAATTCCCTATCTGACTTCTTTGATTCAAATCATTTGGTTCATCATTTGGTTGCGGGGGTGTCTAAATGTGAGTGAAAATCGTATTTAATGATCTGAAAACGTTTTCCAAGTGTTACAAGATGACGTAGTGCAGTGAAAGCTTGGTAAAACCATGAAAAACCTCTAAAAACCCCTAAAACCCCCCTTTAGAAAAAACGGGGGGTTCCCAGATTTTCTGCTTGTCATTTTTCGAATGTATACACATCCTACAGCAGTGTCATGCAAAAAAATCTCTAGTGGTTGTCAGACGAATTAAAATATTTTAAAACACACCGTGAAGCTCTATATTATCTAACGTACACATTACACAATTTGTAGCTCACTAGTGTGGTCATGGCCGCATGCAGCTGGATTAATGCTTTGTATACACTATACAGGGGTGAACTCTTCTCTGGTATTTTCTGTGGGAAAAATCGGCTCGTCTTATAGGAGGAAGAAGCAGAAGCTATGTTCCGTGGCTTACAAGTGGCATAAATCTTGTAAGCCGTGTGGTTAGCGATAGAAGAAACTTGAAATACAATTAATTTGTGTTATATTTTTAAGCCCGTCACTGATTGCAATCAATTCTTCCCCAGGCATTCTAACCTTCTATCTTCTTGGGAGCTCTTCACCCAGAATCTCGGTCCCTTCTTTCCATCTTCCCTTTCCATCCACTTGATTATATGTTAATAAAGGTTAAACAATGGAATCAATATCGAAGCAGCGCTGCAAATGCAATCGCTTGTTGCACGTACTCTCAAAAGGAAGTAAAACGTTGTTGTCAAGTTGAACGAGACGACACTGCATGTAGGACTAGAAAACGCAATTATGTTAAAAAGAATAATGAATACTTAAGAGGGGAAAAAATTAGCATTATATGAATGACAAAGTGACAAATTAATTTAAAATTTTAAGCGGAGTTTTGCGTCGTGCATGGTGATGAAGTCGTCGTAGATGGAGATCCGCTTGAGACAGAGACAGATGAAGGCGATGGTGATGAGGCTGTATCATTTAGGTTGACTCTTGGTTTTGTTGCTGCTGCTCTAAGTTTTTTGAGGAACTGCGAATTACTTTTTATAAGGAGGATGTCCTCTAATACAGATGGTGAAACGTTGTATCTGGATTTAGCGAAAACATACTTCAGACTCGAGAACAGTCGTTCGACGCTGACTTGGGTTGCCGGAGCGGCAAGCACGATCATTGAAAGTCGGTGTAGTAGCGGCCATTTCAACCCTTCAGTATTCCACCATTTGAAAATTTCCATAGATCTGTTGACTCGTTTTACGTTGCTTTTATAGTGAAAAAAATCATAAGTTAACTCATTCGGTACCGCCGTAGGTAGGGGCCACGTTTATTTCCGCGTCCTTCTCTTGAAGAATTCTGCAACAAATCAAAATCGACTACTTGATATCGTGACATTTCAGAAAAAAAAGAAACAAAAAAGAAAATGACGGCGCGTGTATTACGGCAACGTTTCATTTCGTTCCTTTAAACCCATAGACAATAATGATTCGAATGAGTGCACTGTGGAGTGTGGACCCCCCCCCCCCTCCCCATATTTCAAATATTGTCATGAATTTAAAAAAGGACTATAAGTAAAATTGTCAGATTGCACACGCCGCCAATGAGATCCGATCTTTTTTACCGCGTTCTAAGTTACACTGAACATTTGCACTTAAGAACCTTGAAATTTACACTCTTTGCAGCTACATGCATCAACTAACAAAAAAAATATTTAGCCGAAAATTCAGCACATTTTGTGGAAAGCAATAAAAATCAGAAAGGCTTGTAAAAATAAAAATCAACAACATAAATCGAAAATTGACTCATCTGTTTTCCCCGATTCCTCCTTAGATCCAATGTTTCAGTCTGAATCGTACCTCTGCTTCTTCCATAAAATAAATTGAACTCTTTTTAAAACAACACAATACCTAATAACCTACTCTCGTCATTTAATGACGGTCAATATGAAATGAAAACCAGTGGCGGCTCGTGCAATTGGTCAACAGTACTTTTCATCCATTTGATTCTATGTAAAACAATCGATTCGACAGCGAAGCAGCGCTTCACCAGCTATTTCGATTACTTTACATTGAGCCAAATGGAGGTAGAGCATTGTTGCCAAATTGCACGAGCCGCCACTGATGGAAACAAGCAGCTAACTATACTGGAAAAGTATTCTGAGCTCTCCTGCTGTTTCTCAGGTCTAAAGTGAAGGGCGTGCTTACAGTGAATAGATTTTGGCTAGTGTCAAATCTGAAATTAATCTTTTTATATAATTTTTTGTATTAAATTTAGGAGTATACGTGCAACAAGAGTGTTCCACCTTATTCATTCACTGTATGCTCAGTTAGCTGTTATCGCTTCTAAATAAACGCAAGTTTCGGCCTAAGTCCGTTCATGATATCTACCCCGAACAAGTTCAGCATTTATTTTTCAGCTCTTTCCCCTCCCAAAAACTTTCATCGGGGGGTTTTTCTTGACCATTATATTTGTAGGTATTTCGAATGCATTGCATGTAAGGGGTTATAATAAACTTTCTCCTCATAATCCAGATAGCACAAAACAAAAAACAAATATCTATCCACATTTTTTTTCCTGGAAAATGTCAAAAAGCAGCAAACTGACTCAGAGACGAGTGATCTTCAGTAAACATATTTGTGTTTTTTATTTTCTTCAAAACGGTTTTAGATACCGAAGTCTGAACGTGACCATTCCATTTTATTTATTGAATATACAGTTATCTTTAGATCTTTTCTTATTAAACGAACTTTATGCGACAATTTTCCGCACTATAGCCCATCTCGCTAAAATTTTAGGACACAGACGGTCTGAAAACCCCTATGTATAAATAAACGAATTTGAATAACTAACCTATCAAGGATCCCGCCGGTCAATTCCATCGGCTCGCTGACTCTGGCGGATTCTTCCATGTCTTCATCACCGTGAGCTTGAAGGAAGTACTTGTGGCTGATGGTCTTCAGCTCTTTCTCTGCTTCTTCACTGTGTTCTTTGTTTAGCAAGCAAAAATATCTTGGGTCCAAATACACCGCTGCTAGAACGACTGGATTTCCGAGTAAAGAGTCCTGATTTGCTCCTCTGATATGATTTGGTTTCTTTTCCCGTCCATCCATAGATTGATAAAGTCTCTTGGCATAATTGCAATCCATATCCTTTAAAGTTAATTTCGTCTCAATCCAGACCGCATAGAAATCTCCCATTGTCAGTTGTTCTGCTTCAAACTTTTTCGTTGCTATCTTGACTGGCTCTCATGCGGCAACCAGCTTTTCTATGTCGTTCCAATCGTTCTCTGATAAGGACAAGCTAAGCTCCTCTGTTATCACATTTACCTGAAACAAAGAAAGTAATGTACTTACATTAGCATCAAAGATTGTAAAATAAAACCATTTTTACGTTAGAACATAGGTGCCCTATTTTTTATGCCTCTTAAATAGTTGCCCCCCCCCACATTTTTGCTCAAACTTACACTGAAAAACTGGACCGTAGAGCTCTAGCTCAAAGTCATCATGACATCTTTCGATGCATTATTACGTAGAAAAGATCTGTTATTTCAGCCTTTCTCCCATGTCGTTATTCACAAGTATCGTCCCAAATGTTAGGCTTTCTGCATTAATGCCCTGAATTCTAAGATTAATGAAAAATTTACCGTAGTCTCCGGTTTTACCTAAATATTTGATGTACTCTGTGCAATCCTTCAATACATATAAAAACTACGTCAATCAAGTTAGGAGAGAGCACACGGACGGTCTTTGGGTTCAACAGTTATCTTTGAAAAATATGCTTTTTTTAACTAGGTTTTTTTTTTTTTTTTTTTTTTTTTTTTTTTTGGATTGAAGTATTTTCCCTGCAGAGAAAAGCAAGGAGTAAATACAAGCAGAGAACCTCCAATAAAAGGACATGGCACAATCCTTATGGGAACTGGCTTACATCTAAATGTTTTTTAAGTATTATAAATCGACAGATTATCACTTAAAGAGAAAAAGTTCTCACGGCACCAAAGTGATCCCATGTCCAGTTTTTTAGCTATTAAAGCTCAAAGACGGGAACTACTTCTCTCGTACGTAGACGCGCAATGATGAAGTAGTGCCGGCCGCCTCACAACTCGGCTCAACGTAGAGTGTGGTCGGCCCATTTCGATCATTCATTCACCCGCTCGACTACCTGCCGAAGTATCTCTTTCTATTCTACTGCTCGTCTCTCTCTCCATCTCCCTCAATGCGATCGGAAAAGTGTTTCTGTTTACATTCCGTAATCGGTATGCTCAGGGGAGAGGGGAGGTTGAAGCTGGAGTATCAACAACTTCGGTATCTTAAAGCGTCCGAGGCGCCACGCGCGACTACTCATTACGAGAGAGATGACAGTAAGTAAACTAATGTGACCGAAGGAATTCGGAAGAGGCAAGGAAAGCCGAGAAATGTATAAACACGGAAACGGACGAATTGTTTTTGCTCGTCTCTTGGAACCCAAACGTGCTCGGGTGGGAAAAGAATAGCGTGCGGGGTGCGGGTGAGGGAGAGGGAGAGAGAGAGAGAGACGAGCAGTGGAATAGAAAGAGAGACTTCGGCAGGTAGTCGAGCGGGTGAATGAATGATCGAAATGGGCCGACCACACTCTACGTTGAGCTGAGTTGTGAGGCGGCCGGCACTACTTCATCATTGCGCGCCGACGCACGAGAGAAGTAGTTCCCGTCTTTGAGCTTTAATAGCTAAAAAACTGGACATGGGATCACTTAGGTGCCGTGAGAACTTTTTCTTTTTAAGTGATAATCCGTCGATTTATAATACTTAAAAAAATTTTAGGGGTAAGCCAGTTCCCATAAGGATTGTGCCTTGTCCTTTATGTATTGGTAAAGCGTGCCGTTGGGTGGTATAACATAATGAAAAGCAGTAAATTACAAGCAATTGAAAAAGTTTTGTGTGGAAAATATTTTGCGACTTGCATTATTTGTACGAAAATGGTTTATGTTTCCTGTTCATCTTCTTTATGAAACAAAGGCGTTCGTTCTCTCAACGCGTTCCAAAGGGCCTGCGGCCAATTCAAAAAATTACCGTATGACCGTACGCGGCAGAAACGTCGAAAAAAAAGTGTGTTGCGGTCCGAACCAATTCCGGAAAACTCTAAAATAAGATTGATCAAACCCTTAGCTTTCGTTTGAGCTATTATTTGATCAATTTCGACCACAGAATAGCGGTAAAGCAGCGGTTAAAAAAAAAAATTATAATAAAAATAAATAAATAAAACGGTGCGCGATTTTGAGCGCGGAGCTGACAATCAGTGAGTGTTCCCTGCTACAACGGTATGTATGGTAGATTTCGGCTCTTTCCTCAGAATCAGGAACAGGTTAATGCAAAATGAGCCGAAGACGAAAAATTATACTTTGAAAGGGAGGGGGGGTAAAAATTGTTCAATTTTTTCATTCGTATTTCTTCTGATTTTGTGCATGCAGTAATCTTGGCTTTCTGTGGCACAACACCAGTCCAGAGGCGGCTCGTGCAATCTACCTACCGTGTGGGCGTGCGCTTTCTCTCCTTTAAAGCTAATGTCTGGAAAAGCGGTTTCTAAGGGAGGCAGATTATCTCACCAAGAATCCACTTACAACCCATATTTAAAAAGAGACGATTCAAAAGGCATATTGAAAAAACACTCTAGATGTGAAAGAAGATTCAATGAGGTTAGGTCCCGTACTCACTAAAAACGCGCCCCTAGAATGTTGTTTCAATCTGCCACTGTCCATTCCCACGACGATCTTGGTACGATGATTCAATTATATATCAGTTTAAATGCAAGTTGCTTTGACCTAGTAAGTACATCAATAAAGGCAATTTGAAAGCCTTAACTTTGAAAAATAATGTGAACGCAGTTATTAACTAGGAGAACTTTAAAAAACTAATTTGAAACTTTAGATTGGGTGAGAATAATGGAAAATGACACATTTAAAAATGCCTCCCGGCAGGCCGGTAAGACGAAGTAGATTCCATGCTTGGTTGAATCATTTTTTCACAAATTTAAATATAGGTTATCATTTTTGTTGAATTTTTCTCTGAATTTTTCTTTTTTATCTAATCAGCTGCTCAAAATCCAAATATTAATCCTTTTTCCTTCTTTTTTTTTGAGCTTTTCTTTTTTTTTTCATCTGAGAGTTGTTCAACATTTACGGTAGATGGCGCGCGCGCATTTTTTTTGCGTTCTCGCGTCACGTCAGCGATGTCGTTTTGACGACTTGCTGGAGTGCCGATTGCATTGAGTTAGAGGCAGCTCGAGTAAGCTCACCTGATGAGTCCTAATAAGGACGAAACCGGTCGTGATGCTCTCGAACGCTGTCCTCGCTCAAGCTTTCTGTTGCACTGCCTGAGTTGAACTCTCTCCCCTCTTTAGTTTTTTAACTATTACTTTCATATTTTTAATATGATTTTTTTCTTTTTTCTTGGCTTTTTTACCTCAGCAGATGAGTTTGCCCAACTCAAAAGCATTGTCTATACCATGTGGCCAAAGTATGTTGTTTCGCTTATTATAAGCACGGTGAGGTTCTCGTGCTCTTTTTTCCCGTTCGGGAGCGGGCGGCTGTGTTTGGATTGCGTTCGCATCCCCAGCCGTTTCCTTAATTTTTTTTTTTTTTTTTTTTTTTTTTTTTGGGCTTTTCTTTTTTTTTCATCTGAGAGTTGTTCAACATTTACGGTAGATGGCGCGCGCGCTTTTTTTTTGCGTTCTCGCGTCACGTCAGCGATGTCGTTTTGACGACTTGCTGGAGTGCCGATTGCATTGAGTTAGAGGCAGCTCGAGTAAGCTCACCTGATGAGTCCTAATAAGGACGAAACCGGTCGTGATGCTCTCGAACGCTGTCCTCGCTCAAGCTTTCTGTTGCACTGCCTGAGTTGAACTCTCTCCCCCCTTTAGTTTTTTAACTAGTGACCCCCTCCCCCGCCCCTCCCAGGGGGGCGCCGAAAAAAATAACCCCCCAAAAATGGGTCCCCCTCGATATTATTGGACACGTGTTTGGCCGCTTTTCAAAATTCGCAGCCGTTTTCGAAAAAACCGCAGTGGAAACTTTTTTTCTTAACACCCTGTACATAAAACAGGAATTACCAGAAGTAAAGCCGAACAACTAGATCAGGCACAAATTAAGTATTTCGTACAATACGAACCCGTAACTTGTGCACGTTACTTTGACTATAAATTATTACACAACCTCTTTTCAAGAGTTTTATTAAACGAAAGAGGACCATTTCATGAATACCCCATTCTTGACTATTACTACCGAATCGAGTTCCAAAATAGAGGAAGTCCTCATATGCATTGCTTTTTGGGGCTAAAAAATTCCACAATAAATGATGAAAATTGTCCAATGATGAAAATTGTCCATCTTTTGCTGCCAGAATAATAAGTTTGGTAGACAGATTCATAACAGCAATGAAATGCGAATTACAACAGCTACAAATGCATCTACATACGCAAACATGCCACAAAAGTAAAAGTAAGCAACGAAAAGAAGCATGTAGATTCAATTACCCAAAACCTATCTTCGATGAAACACACATCTTAAAACCAAAATTAAATCAAACTCTGGAAGACAAAACAGATTTAACTCTTATATAATAAAAGGCGACCGCTGAGAATCGCCGAAAATCGCGTTTTACTATGATCTCGAGAACTAAGGCACGCGGGACCTCGAAATTTCGCGAACGGGTCCTGCGCCACCAAACGGTGTGCACATAGTGCTTCTTTTCCCCGTTTTTTTTTCATCCCTTCCCGAGGGTGGATTTTATCGCGGTGCACAGTGCAGCGACCTGTGGACAAAAGTCAAAAAACCGACCATCTTGTAGGGTTTTTTGGACTTTTCTAATGGAAAGGGGGGTAACCAATGGGTAAGTTTCCGGCATTGGTTTTCTTTAATTGCAAAATCAACGGCTGTGGCGATAATGGAAAGATAAGAGATCGACGCTTCAGATTCGGCGACGCGCATTTGAGTTACGCAGTGGCGCTACCCTAGATGAGTCAGATCACGAGGACAAATGTCGGAATAACAACAACTATGGATCTCTCCACTTCCGATAAGTTATTTCTTCAAGAAAATAAGTTTGTTCACTTATTTAATTGAAATAGTTCGCTTATTAAAGCTATTTTAGAAAAATAGGTTAAATTTGCCGGTTTTTTTAATTATTCAAAATGTTTGGAGACGTGTATAAAAATATAACGAATTATAACGCCCCCATTTTCACATATTTTGTAGCCCAAACTATGAGGATTCAGAATATTTTTTCAGATTTTGCGCAAACTTGCGCATAATCTCACAGCGATAGTTTGAAATGTGCCGGTTTTACCATTACTCCCTTAAAATCTCGTTTAACCTGAGCTCATGGTAATATTCATAATTCTTCTGAATTAGTTGGTATAGAGAGCAATAAGGGCTTGAGACCTTAATGAAACAATGAGTTGTGGTAACAAAGTCGTCTTGTATGACTCTATTGCTTAATAATCCCTCTTGTGATTCTCATTTCTTTAAATTGCGAAGTGAATGTTCTTAAATCAGAATAAAGAACTGATAGAAATAAGAGAAGAGGCAGAGTATTTTCTTCGAAACATCTTGGCTAGGTACCTAATAAACAGCCTACTTGAGACTGAAATAATTAATGCTGCATTACAAAACTGAACTTAACGAGTAAATAAAGCTGAATGAACATCTTCAGGATTTAACGATGACATGCTATAATAATTAAGTCACGAATTTACAAGTGTTATATTTTGGCAACTTAGAGGTATTTTTGCAATTGAAAAGGAGGATGCAAAATGGAAAGTATCTATATGTTTGACATTTTGATACTTTTAGCATAAATACGGATTAATCTAGAAGAGAATTATTTCACTCTACTGCCTGAGAAAAGGCCGTAAAAAACCCTTTAGTTTCATTTGACTATGCATTGCCGCAGTGGTGAAACTCAATAGGTGAAGGTTGAAGTTGTGTGATTATACAGTCGCCTCGCCACATACATCCACGTTTGCGCCTCAACACTCTCGCTACAATTGAATCGATATATATTTATTACATAATTTGTTTCAATATCTTTTGAGGAAGACTAAATTTTACTTTCCTTAATAATTAGAGAAGTCGTTTATGCTTTGTTCACGTTTTTTTAATACTTAACATATTTTTATCGTTGTTATCAAACTCATTTGGTGAGTTTTTTTTTCTTTTTTTTGAGGTCGTTGTTTTACTACCAAGCTCACATTATGTTTTATCTAATAAATAATCCAGTTGCATCCTCAACAAGGATATCTGATTTTTGATAACTAGTAGTATAGTTTTTATTTGTTGTCAGTCCGACAGAAAAAAGAAAAAAAAGGGAGTTGCAATTTAACAGTGTTTTCCAGATTGAAGTGGCATGTGCATTGGCAGGAGGTACCGTGAGATTTTTCTAGGCCATATGATCATCCCTCTTTCAAGAAAAATAATGTATATATGTGTAGTATTTCATTGTCTTAGCCTAAATATATTTTTGATACCATCCCACCAATTCGTCAAGTAAACCGATAGAAAAAATAGGTACTTTACTATGACAGAAAAAGGCGTCAAAATAATGCTTGTAGATTCTTGGTGATTCTGCGGCCCTCCTGCCCCCCTTCGAGATATCATTCAAAATTGTAACTTTCCCAGTGTTTAGCTTAATAAATTACCTACATTTTGCCCAAGTTTCAAGTCTTTATCTGCTTTCGTTAAAAAGTTATGACTTTTGTCCGTATCTCCCATAAGGTCAAAGCACTGTGCGGTGTTTTACCCCATTTTTGGCCCTATGGTATCTGAGACCTCGAAATTTTGGCCCCCGGTACTGCTCGGTCCTCGAAAGCGATCCAGCTCATCCGGATCGACCCAACCCTAAAAGCAACCCCTCACGGGGGATCTACCCTTCGAGATGGGTTGTTTTGGATCGCGAAAACGGGAGTCGAAGACGTTGCCCAGGTGATCGACACTTCGCAAGAGGATAGCCCCGGGCTCCGCGCGTGGACTTTTCCACTCGAATTCGCGCGCCACGATTATCATCCCCCTTTCAGGGTGGTTTTCTGAAAGGAGCGATTTTTCCGATTATTTCGGGCACCGGATCACTTTGGGCGCCGAAATTTTCCGTGAGGATCGTGCTCCGGTCGGGGGTGTCCGTGAGACTTCGCTCATCCCCCGATTCACATTCTCCCCCCCGTTGGGGTGGGTTTTCTTATAGGGCGGAATCTTATCTCGGATTCTACGGCTTCGCTGACGACTTAATACGACAACCGGAGTCACGATGATATGCTTTTCCGGTCCTCGAAAACGATCGCGCTCATCCGGACCGACCCGATTTTAAAAAGATACCCCTCACAGGCGATTTACCTTCCGGGATGGGTTGTATTGGATCGCGGAACCGGTGGTCGGAGACGGTGTGCATGGTGATCGAGACTTCGCACGAGGGTGTAGCCTCGGACTCCGCGCGTGGAGTCCGAGTTCCACTCGAATTCGCGCGGCTCGAATATCATCCCCCGCTAAGGGTGGTTTTCTGAAAGAAGTGATTTTACCGATTATTTCGGGCACCGGATCATTTTGGGCGGCGAAATTTTCCGTGAGGATCGTGCTCCGGTCGGGGGTGTCGGTGAGACTTCGCTCATACCCCCAATTCATATTCTACCCCCTGTTAGGGTGGCTTTTCTCATCGGACGAATCTTATCTCGGGTTCTACGACTTTGCTGACTACTTAATAACGCACCCGGAGGCACTCAGATATGCACGAATCTATCTTTGCTCATCAGAACCTGTCCCACCGTTAAAACTACCCCTCGCGGGGGGTTCATTCCCGAAATCAGGTCGGTGGGCTTCTCGAAAAAAATCGGCGACAGCCGCGCTGAAATTGTGTTCGTGTGCAACTCAGGGCTGCCGTTTTGCGTATAATCAATGCTATTTTTCTAATCACCGATGATTCCACCGGTTGAGAAAAGATTACACAGTTCAGTTCAGTGTATTACTGTAACGCACGAAAATACTCCGATCTGTAATCTTTCCTTAATCGGATGAAACTCCGTTGAATAATTAAAATGTCCGCAAGTTTTTTAAAGTCATCGACGACTCCACCGGTTGAGAAAAGATTACAGATGCGAGTATTTTAGTTTATTACAGTCATGCACTGAATTGAACTGTGTAATCTTTTCTCAACCGGTGGAATCATCGGTGAATTGAAAAATAGCATTGATTATACGCAAAACGGCAGCCCTGGTGCAACTCTTCATTAGCGGAGCAGAACGAATCCACGTGCAGCGCTTCAAATTGTGAACTACCCTTTATACAGGGGCTGTTCGATTCTCGCGGAGTAGCTTCGAATCCTAGAAAGTGCGAAGACCGGAAGTTCTGGTTTTTTGCGTGCTGTTTCTCCTAGACGATGGGGGTGGAGGTTTTTTTTCAAGCGGTTTGAATAACATCCCCCCTTGAGGGGTAGTTTCATTTTTTAGGGGTTTTTACCAACTTCTGGGACGTGCAGTTTTTTTGAGACGTATAGTCCTGGATTTTAGGAGTGCGCCGCGCCTTGCGCAAAATATTTCACTTACTAACGCAGGGAATATTCTGCGGGGATAGGGATTCTTTTTTATTTATCCTTCGCAGATTAATGGATTCTCCTTAGCTCGGGTTCTAATGTTTACGATAAATTGGAAATGCATGTTGCTTGGCAACGTCGTTCATTGCTCACATCTTAGCAATTATATTGTTACCGCAGTTCGAATGCCTTCCGATTGTACTTTATATATGCGTATCATCAGCTGTTTTAGAGTTGCTTATAGGAATCAATGCAAAACATACAGTTTTTTAAAATTTCATTTTCTTTAAATGTGTAATCATGGCGCGTGCTGCAAGCAAGAAAAGCGAACGCTCAAAAAAATGTTGTAAAGAAAAAGACTCAAAGAAATGCTGTAAAGAAAAAATGTTTAACCTTTGAGAGGAGCACGTTTAAGACAGTCACTTGCATTCTGCCAATGCTGCTCTTTGTCCATTTAAGCTTAGCTTATGTATATGTTCGTATCCAAGGAGTGCACTATGCACTATGCTCATCCAAAAAATCTATCCATGGGCGGAGCCAGCAATTTGGCAACTGCAGATTCTTCCCATTTGAATGAATGAGAAAAAAATCGATTGTTGAGGAAGCCATGGCCCAATATCTAATCAAGTGTTTCTCATACATTCAAATGGGTAGAATCCACAGCTGCCAAATTGCTGGCTCCGCCCATGATTCGACCTTCTACACAAGTATAACGGTACGAAATTAAATGTTGCTAAAATACACACAACAAACTGCAATCAATATTACATCAACGGAATGGAACATAAACTCGATACTTAACTTCGGCCAAAAAAAAAAGCTGAACTACCTACAGCATGATTCGGCTAAATACGGAAACAAAAATGTCAATAAGTATTCCAGTGCAACTTCTAAAAATTATGGTTATCTTGGACTACGTACGTTTATGAGTAAAATGTTAGTCCAACGCAAAACGTTATTACTTCTCACTAAAAACAATTTCCTTCTCCTCTACTAACGGAGAAGTAATAAAAGAAGTAAGTAAAATGTGTTGTGTACACAAAAAACCAGTGACATGGCGCGCAAATTGGGAACGTTCTGCTCTGTCCAATTAAACGTATGTAAAAGGTCGAATGCGAAAGTGTTCACCGAACAACCAATACTCCGAACTTTTTCACTAATTTGAATAGAAGAGCTGCAACGTTGCTAAAGTGCACGCTACATCACTGACAGGATGAAACAAAAAAATTGGGAACAAATCAAAAAAAAAAGAGCGAAAGGAAGATAAATAAAAACGGAAAAAAACCATTGAAAACACCACAAGAAAAAAGAAACAAAAAATAAACAAGTAAAACAAAAAAAGAAACCACAGTACCCGTCGGTAGCCCGACGGGCAATATGCTAGTAATTAATAATCCTGTTCTACAATCTATTCTGTTAAAGTGTCTTCGCTCTTGTAACGAAGATGTCTCAGCTTTAAATATCTCCGATTAGAGGCTCTCATCAACCTTAACAACCAAAGTTTCAAAAAATCGTCAGTTTTTCAGCGGACAGTTTGTTTCATTTCTTTTTACAGATATGTGAGCATTCTCCAACTTCATAGCGCCACAAACCAAGATCTAAAGTTCTTTTTTTTAAGTAGATTCCAGGAATCTATTTATTGCAGAGGGTGCGATGTTGGATTTTTCGGGAAATTTTATCAACTGAGCACGTTTCATGGTCCCCTGAGTGAGAAAATACCACTCGTTGAAAATTTTATATACAGGGTGTCCCAGACCACCCGTGTAGGTACTTTTTCTCGAAAACGGCTGGGAGTAGAGAGCTGAAACAAAAAAGTCAGACAGGGAATTGACCCCAAAGAATTCAATGAAAAAATTTTCAAAGCCCCCCCAGGCTCCCCGGGGGGTTTTCGGGGGGGTTCGAAACACATTTTTCCATTTTTGGCGGGAAAAAGCCTACAAAAGGTACAAAAATAAGTTCAGATCCTGAAAGAACAACTCATTGCCAACAGTTTTGGTCCAGTAAATTTTTCCAGAAAACCCCAATTTTTGGGGTTATGGGCCCTTTTGGGGGGAAATTTTCAATCGACCACTGTGACCACACTATTCAATATTTTTCAAAAACTAAAATCCATCTGAAAGATGGACCTACACGGGTGGTCTGGGACACCCTGTATATAAAATTTTCAACGAGTGGTATTTTCTCACTCAGGGGACCATGAAACGTGCTCAGTTGATAAAATTTCCCGAAAAATCCAACATCGCACCCTCTGCAATAAATAGATTCCTGGAATCTACTTAAAAAAAAGAACTTTAGATCTTGGTTTGTGGCGCTATGAAGTTGGAGAATGCTCACATATCTGTAAAAAGAAATGAAACAAACTGTCCGCTGAAAAACTGACGATTTTTTGAAACTTTGGTTGTTAAGGTTGATGAGAGCCTCTAATCGGAGATATTTAAAGCTGAGACATCTTCGTTACAAGAGCGAAGACACTTTAACAGAATAGATTGTAGAACAGGATTATTAATTACTAGCATATTGCCCGTCGGGCTACCGACGGGTACTGTGGTTTCTTTTTTTGTTTTACTTGTTTATTTTTTGTTTCTTTTTTCTTGTGGTGTTTTCAATGGTTTTTTTCCGTTTTTATTTATCTTCCTTTCGCTCTTTTTTTTTTGATTTGTTCCCAATTTTTTTGTTTCATCCTGTCAGTGATGTAGCGTGCACTTTAGCAACGTTGCAGCTCTTCTATTCAAATTAGTGAAAAAGTTCGGAGTATTGGTTGTTCGGTGAACACTTTCGTATTCGACCTTTTACATACGTTTAATTGGACAGAGCAGAACGTTCCCAATTTGCGCGCCATGTCACTGGTTTTTTGTGTACACAACACATTTTACTTACTTCTTTTATTACTTCTCCGTTAGTAGAGGAGAAGGAAATTGTTTTTAGTGAGAAGTAATAACGTTTTGCGTTGGACTAACATTTTACTCATAAACGTACGTAGTCCAAGATAACCATAATTTTTAGAAGTTGCACTGGAATACTTATTGACATTTTTGTTTCCGTATTTAGCCGAATCATGCTGTAGGTAGTTCAGCTTTTTTTTTTGGCCGAAGTTAAGTATCGAGTTTATGTTCCATTCCGTTGATGTAATATTGATTGCAGTTTGTTGTGTGTATTTTAGCAACATTTAATTTCGTACCGTTATACTTGTGTAGAAGGTCGAATCATGGGCGGAGCCAGCAATTTGGCAGCTGTGGATTCTACCCATTTGAATGTATGAGAAACACTTGATTAGATATTGGGCCATGGCTTCCTCAACAATCGATTTTTTTCTCATTCATTCAAATGGGAAGAATCTGCAGTTGCCAAATTGCTGGCTCCGCCCATGGATAGATTTTTGGATGAGCATAGTGCATAGTGCACTCCTTGGATACGAACATATACATAAGCTAAGCTTAAATGGACAAAGAGCAGCATTGGCAGAATGCAAGTGACTGTCTTAAACGTGCTCCTCTCAAAGGTTAAACATTTTTTCTTTACAGCATTTCTTTGAGTCTTTTTCTTTACAACATTTTTTGAGCGTTCGCTTTTCTTGCTTGCAGCACGCGCCATGATTACACATTTAAAGAAAATGAAATGTTAAAAACTGTATGTTTTGCATTGATTCCTATAAGCAACTCTAAAACAGCTGATGATACGCATATATAAAGTACAATCGGAAGGCATTCGAACTGCGGTAACAATATAATTGCTAAGATGTGAGCAATGAACGACGTTGCCAAGCAACATGCATTTCCAATTTATCGTAAACATTAGAACCCGAGCTAAGGAGAATCCATTAATCTGCGAAGGATAAATAAAAAAGAATCCCTATCCCCGCAGAATATTCCCTGCGTTAGTAAGTGAAATATTTTGCGCAAGGCGCGGCGCACTCCTAAAATCCAGGACTATACGTCTCAAAAAAACTGCACGTCCCAGAAGTTGGTAAAAACCCCTAAAAAATGAAACTACCCCTCAAGGGGGGATGTTATTCAAACCGCTTGAAAAAAAACCTCCACCCCCATCGTCTAGGAGAAACAGCACGCAAAAAACCAGAACTTCCGGTCTTCGCACTTTCTAGGATTCGAAGCTACTCCGCGAGAATCGAACAGCCCCTGTATAAAGGGTAGTTCACAATTTGAAGCGCTGCACGTGGATTCGTTCTGCTCCGCTAATGAAGAGTTGCACCAGGGCTGCCGTTTTGCGTATAATCAATGCTATTTTTCAATTCACCGATGATTCCACCGGTTGAGAAAAGATTACACAGTTCAATTCAGTGCATGACTGTAATAAACTAAAATACTCGCATCTGTAATCTTTTCTCAACCGGTGGAGTCGTCGATGACTTTAAAAAACTTGCGGACATTTTAATTATTCAACGGAGTTTCATCCGATTAAGGAAAGATTACAGATCGGAGTATTTTCGTGCGTTACAGTAATACACTGAACTGAACTGTGTAATCTTTTCTCAACCGGTGGAATCATCGGTGATTAGAAAAATAGCATTGATTATACGCAAAACGGCAGCCCTGAGTTGCACACGAACACAATTTCAGCGCGGCTGTCGCCGATTTTTTTCGAGAAGCCCACCGACCTGATTTCGGGAATGAACCCCCCGCGAGGGGTAGTTTTAACGGTGGGACAGGTTCTGATGAGCAAAGATAGATTCGTGCATATCTGAGTGCCTCCGGGTGCGTTATTAAGTAGTCAGCAAAGTCGTAGAACCCGAGATAAGATTCGTCCGATGAGAAAAGCCACCCTAACAGGGGGTAGAATATGAATTGGGGGTATGAGCGAAGTCTCACCGACACCCCCGACCGGAGCACGATCCTCACGGAAAATTTCGCCGCCCAAAATGATCCGGTGCCCGAAATAATCGGTAAAATCACTTCTTTCAGAAAACCACCCTTAGCGGGGGATGATATTCGAGCCGCGCGAATTCGAGTGGAACTCGGACTCCACGCGCGGAGTCCGAGGCTACACCCTCGTGCGAAGTCTCGATCACCATGCACACCGTCTCCGACCACCGGTTCCGCGATCCAATACAACCCATCCCGGAAGGTAAATCGCCTGTGAGGGGTATCTTTTAAGATCGGGTCGGTCCGGATGAGCGCGATCGTTTTCGAGGACCGGAAAAGCATATCATCGTGACTCCGGTTGTCGTATTAAGTCGTCAGCGAAGCCGTAGAATCCGAGATAAGATTCCGCCCTATAAGAAAACCCACCCCAACGGGGGGTAGAATGTGAATCGGGGGGATAAGCGAAGTCTCACGGACACCCCCGACCGGAGCACGATCCTCACGGAAAATTTCGGCGCCCAAAGTGATCCGGTGCCCGAAATAATCGGAAAAATCGCTCCTTTCAGAAAACCACCCTGAAAGGGGGATGATAATCGTGGCGCGCGAATTCGAGTGGAAAAGTCCACGCGCGGAGCCCGGGGCTATCCTCTTGCGAAGTGTCGATCACCTGGGCAACGTCTTCGACTCCCGTTTTCGCGATCCAAAACAACCCATCTCGAAGGGTAGATCCCCCGTGAGGGGTTGCTTTTAGGGTTGGGTCGATCCGGATGAGCTGGATCGCTTTCGAGGACCGAGCAGTACCGGGGGCCAAAATTTCGAGGTCTCAGATACCATAGGGCCAAAAATGGGGTAAAACACCGCGCCGCGATAAAATCCACCCTCGGGAAGGGATGAAAAAAAAACGGGGAAAAGAAGCACTATGTGCACACCGTTTGGTGGCGCAGGACCCGTTCGCGAAATTTCGAGGTCCCGCGTGCCTTAGTTCTCGAGATCATAGTAAAACGCGATTTTCGGCGATTCTCAGCTGTCGCCTTTTATTATATAAGAGTTAAATCTGTTTTGTCTTCCAGAGTTTGATTTAATTTTGGTTTTAAGATGTGTGTTTCATCGAAGATAGGTTTTGGGTAATTGAATCTACATGCTTCTTTTCGTTGCTTACTTTTACTTTTGTGGCATGTTTGCGTATGTAGATGCATTTGTAGCTGTTGTAATTCGCATTTCATTGCTGTTATGAATCTGTCTACCAAACTTATTATTCTGGCAGCAAAAGATGGACAATTTTCATCATTGGACAATTTTCATCATTTATTGTGGAATTTTTTAGCCCCAAAAAGCAATGCATATGAGGACTTCCTCTATTTTGGAACTCGATTCGGTAGTAATAGTCAAGAATGGGGTATTCATGAAATGGTCCTCTTTCGTTTAATAAAACTCTTGAAAAGAGGTTGTGTAATAATTTATAGTCAAAGTAACGTGCACAAGTTACGGGTTCGTATTGTACGAAATACTTAATTTGTGCCTGATCTAGTTGTTCGGCTTTACTTCTGGTAATTCCTGTTTTATGTACAGGGTGTTAAGAAAAAAAGTTTCCACTGCGGTTTTTTCGAAAACGGCTGCGAATTTTGAAAAGCGGCCAAACACGTGTCCAATAATATCGAGGGGGACCCATTTTTGGGGGGTTATTTTTTTCGGCGCCCCCCTGGGAGGGGCGGGGGAGGGGGTCACTAGTTAAAAAACTAAAGGGGGGAGAGAGTTCAACTCAGGCAGTGCAACAGAAAGCTTGAGCGAGGACAGCGTTCGAGAGCATCACGACCGGTTTCGTCCTTATTAGGACTCATCAGGTGAGCTTACTCGAGCTGCCTCTAACTCAATGCAATCGGCACTCCAGCAAGTCGTCAAAACGACATCGCTGACGTGACGCGAGAACTCAAAAAAAAATGCGCGCGCGCCATCTACCGTAAATGTTGAACAACTCTCAGATGAAAAAAAAAGAAAAGCCCAAAAAAAAAAAAAAAAAAAAAAAAAAATTAAGGAAACGGCTGGGGATGCGAACGCAATCCAAACACAGCCGCCCGCTCCCGAACGGGAAAAAAGAGCACGAGAACCTCACCGTGCTTATAATAAGCGAAACAACATACTTTGGCCACATGGTATAGACAATGCTTTTGAGTTGGGCAAACTCATCTGCTGAGGTAAATAAGCCAAGAAAAAAGAAAAAAATCATATTAAAAATATGAAAGTAATAGTTAAAAAACTAAAGGGGGGAGAGAGTTCAACTCAGGCAGTGCAACAGAAAGCTTGAGCGAGGACAGCGTTCGAGAGCATCACGACCGGTTTCGTCCTTATTAGGACTCATCAGGTGAGCTTACTCGAGCTGCCTCTAACTCAATGCAATCGGCACTCCAGCAAGTCGTCAAAACGACATCGCTGACGTGACGCGAGAACGCAAAAAAAAAAGCGCGCGCGCCATCTACCGTAAATGTTGAACAACTCTCAGATGAAAAAAAAAGAAAAGCCCAAAAAAAAAAAAAAAAAAAAAAAAAAAAAAATGAAGGAAACGGCTGGGGATGCGAACGCAATCCAAACACAGCCGCCCGCTCCCGAACGGGAAAAAAGAGCACGAGAACCTCACCGTGCTTATAATAAGCGAAACAACATACTTTGGCCACATGGTATAGACAATGCTTCAAACCTTCGGTTTGCGCCAACAAATTTATTGTTTTATGTTCTTTCAGATACTGAAATAAAAAAATAGGGCTCCCATAAGAAAAACGGAAGTGACCCCCTCCCCCGCCCCTCCCAGAGGGGCGCCGAAAAAAATAACCCGCCCAAAATGGGTCCTCCTCGATATTATTGGACACGTGTTTGACCGTTTTTAAAAATTCGCAGCCGTTTTCGAAAAAACCGCAGTGGAAACTTTTTTTCTTAACACCCTGTATATTTAGGTGAAGCATTTGTAGCAACTCTAGCCGTTGTCTTTCAGCACCATAGAGTGTAAGAAATAGAGTTGGTGTCCCAATTTGTCTAATCATTGCGATTAATTTCCGCTTTTTCTTCATCCAATACGAAGGAGTTGTTCTAATATCTTGAAGGAAATGGAATGCTTTGTTGTTTTCTTCTAAATGTTCGAAAACATTTAAATTATTTATTCGGCTGCAGTAACGTTCAATGTTTGACTTCTTCTCACAGCTATATTTATTTTTGATTGCATCTGTATTTGAATTGATTTTTTGGCTGTGTAAAGAAGTTTCCTTGATTCTGTAGATAACGATAATGAATGAAATGACTTTAATAAAACTTAAATGTCTAAATGAATATACTTATGTAATAACAACAACAAATCATAAGATGAAAAATTAAAAAACGACATCCAAGATTTATTTTTTAATAAAAATAATTGGTAATATATGAAATAATTATGAATTAATCAACGTGTAAGTGAAGCATAGTGATATTCAAGTTCCAATCGTGAGGTTGAGACTTTACAGACACTTGTATTTCCCTGATACACGTTTATTTTTCCTTTCATTAATGTTCAGAACTTGCCTGTATCAGATTTTTGAATTAGACCAGTGTCTCGATTACAGAGGTCTTTATCGAGTTTTGAGAGACATTTACTTTGGATAACCACAAGCCTTTTTTCGTATGACCGTTCTGTGTTTTCAGATTCAACAGTGTTTACTCCGTACACTTTTATGCTTGCCCCTGTAACGTTAACTAAAGAGTTAATTGGTTTATCGGGTATATCTTCGTAGGCTGAGAATACTATTTTAGTTTTGGTGTTTTTGGATGCAACCACTGCTGTATTTCTTAAGCAGTTTATTTCATAATCATGATTGGTTTTGCTGTAGGGTCGTCTTGCTTCTTTGAACACAGTTCTTTGCTCCATTGGACACAGTTATCCACTGGATTAATATTTTACTTCTTTGTTTAAATCTTCTGCTACCTCATTAAAGGTAGTGATTGAAATTTCCCCTGTTTCATCTTCTGAAGTAAGTTTTATTACTTTTCGTTTTTTGGTTGGACTTTCCCACGAATTCAGGTGGGACAACGCCGTTACTTTACCTTTAATCGTCCACTGTTGTCCTAGTTCAGGGTTGACTCTCGCGATTAAATCCTGTACTAGGAAACAGACTCATTCTGTTAAAGTAGCCTTCTACCTAAGCAAAGGTTTTGATTCTGTTCACCATTCGGTATTAAAACTTGAAATGTTAACATTAAGTCTCGGTCACCAAATTGTAGATTGCATCAGTGATTACTTATCAAATAGGGAACAATACGTACAAATTAATTTTCAGAATATAATTTATAAATATGGCAAAATCATAATAAATGGAAGAGTACCGCAAGATCCATACATACAGGTTAGTCATTCCGGTGTATGAAAACGCGTCCGTTCTGCGCAGCTGGACGGGGTGAATGAATGAATGAATGAATGATCGATTTATTTTAAGTGGCAATGTTAGGGCCAATACTGGCCCTTTCTTCCACATAACCACTAAGATAAATAAAAAATAAAGTACAAATAATAAACAAATAAGAGGGTGAGGAAGAGGATGACGTAGCGTTCGCTGCCCCAGCAGCGCGGGCGTTTGAATTCTTATGCTAAGTAATGGGGCTGAAATTCTCATTTCATAGTTTCAATTTTGATTTTTTCGTGCATTAAAAAAAAAAAAAAAAAAAAAAAAAAAAAAAAAAAAAAAAAAAACTTTAAATGTTGGAATCTCAATTTTAGAGAAAAAAGTCTTGCTCCTGGCCATTCAAAGTGCTCGATTATTATTATTAAGCGTGCCGTATATATACGGTACGCTTTTTGTTTTCATTTTCATATCTAATATATAAGTCCAATGCATTGCTTATGGCAAAACCTTGGCGGGAAAGGTTTGAAAAATTAAAAACGTGTTTTCTTAGAACTGGTTTCATTAATCATTAATTTATTGCTAAAATCCAGGAGGTCTCGGCGTCTATTTTCTTAAAATTGTAAAAGTTTTGGTATTCCTGTTAATTTCAATAAGTTATTAAGCGTCAAAGTCGAATTCCTTTGAACGAGATTTCCATACAGGTCCAGCAACCTAAGTCATTTGTGCCAACCTATGAGTCAAAATACCAAGGCAGGAGGGGGGTGGAAACATCTCCCGCAGGAACCCTCTTTGCCCCTCGCCTTTGGGCTCCATCGGTCACAAGATTTCTTCACGGTGCATTAAGCGGTCGGGCCCGACCGCTATAAATGTGTCAAAATCTATTTGACGAGGGTTTCGAAAAGAAGTGACGGCGAGGTATTGATGAAGAGGGGGGTGGGGGGTATAGAAAAGAGAGGGACTCATTCATATCTTTAAGTAGACCTGTTTAGTGATGACGTCACGATCAGAATTGGTTCCAAACAAATGCTCTATCTCTCACTCTCGTTGATTTACCTATAAGAAATCAGATCCAAATTTTCGAACGCAAATTCATGCTAGTTAAAGAACAGTTTTCTCAAATGTTATTGTACCATTAGATTCCACGTATTTTAAAGTATCTTTTCACTCTAGCATAATTCCTAACAGATCACAAGCTAATTTACAATCACAGTTACAGCGAAAGATGTTCTACATTTTGTCCTCGTCTTACTCACGGTCTCTTATGGGAGTATCACCGCCATGACACTCAATCATTCCAACTTCTCTTCGTATCGAAGCTATTGTTCGAGGCATCACACATGTCGCGATGGTGCTGATGAGCCTATATCCTAGAATTTTGTGCTCATAAGAAACTGTGAGTGTGACAAGGACAAAACATAGGACTTTCTTCGATATAACTGTGATTGTGCATTGATGCGCGATGTTTCAAAAAGTTTGTGGTAGCGGGCTCATATTTTATCACTGAGAAAAAAGTGGCTGTTAAAACTGTAAGAATAGAACCATAGATGATTTCGCCTTATTTCAATCATGAGACCTATCGTTGCTATAGTCAGCGCGCTTGAATCTACACGAATTCCGATTGTCTCTATGGAATTTCGATTATTCCTATGGGAAAAAAAAGCGCTGGAATATATATCCTATCGGAAAATTCATTGAAACATTCGGAAATTTTTATAAGGGACGTGGAACCCAATGGTGTGATAAACGTAACTGGTGCAAAGAACATGTTGTTTACTAGCACTTGTATTTGAAAATTTGGATCGTGTTTCATATGGGAAAACCCACGAGAGCGCGAGTGAGGCGGAGCCTTTTTTGGAACCAATTTTTTCATGACGTCACACTTAACAGGTCTTGGTCATTAGAAACATTTGAAATTCTAGGGGATCGGCAAATTGAAAACCCCTTTATGAGCGTCTATGCAATCAAGCGATTTTTGAGGAAATTTTGGGCGTTTTGTTGAAAAAAAGGTTTTTAAAATCCAGAACAAAGAGAGGGGGTAAAATTCGCATTAATAGCTCTAAAAAGTCAGAGGGGCTGTCACGTGTCTTCCACCCCTGGACAGCCTCCTCGCTGCGGCTATGGAATTGACTCTGGAATAACTTATTTACCGATCCTAAAAAGTTTCTCGCGTGTACAGTATTTTTTACTGGAAGCTTCTTCAAATTTTGGAAATTATAGGTCCATATGGAACTTTGCTTTTCCAACACGAAAAATGATATCGACCGACGGCAACAAAAAAATAATAATATTACAATGCGTTATAATGAATAATGGCTTAGTTTTAACTGTAAACTTTCGATACTTTTCAAGAAAATAAATGGGGGAGGGGGAATTAAAATCATCAAACGTCTTAAACCTCCACACCTACTAATCTATACCCCTAGAATGCTTGACGTGTAAAGGGCACCTGAAATGGTTAGTTCTGTATATTAAAGTATTATTTTTTCATGAATTCGCAAGTGTTCCATTTATGTATATTACATATCTACATCGTGACAATCGCAATAAGTGCTGACAGCACCTAAAACGGAAAAAAGAAAAAAAAACTGTTTATTATTTAGAATCACGGCTTTTCCGAAAATGACACTCTTTGACTTCAAAAGAACGCAACCTCATTTTTGATCCCTGAACAAGCCGTTTAAAAGGTGGAGGGATTTAGAAATATCTATTGTCTATACTTTATGTGGGTAAAAAAGATCGAGCCATATCAAATAATTTTCTCTTTTCAGCTTTCAATGGGTTTGTTGCAAACTTTTGCTACAGCGCTATAGAGTTTTGATTTTTATGTGAAATCGCCTGAAAATTACATTGGCGGCATCAAATAGTCATAAAATCCATTAATAAACCCACAAAACGCATTATAAAGAAAGCCAAAATGGCAGTCGTAAAGCCGAACAATCTGCGCACGCGCATACGACGAACATCAAAGACAGGCGATCCATTTTCCCCTTTTTCGTTGAAAGGGGGGGGGGGGAGAAAATATCTCTACAATCAAACTGTGATTTTAAAAATTTGCATGGTCAAGATGTTGTGTTCTGTGAAGGGTGGCGGCGAGCAAAATATCAAGAATATAGGGTGTTGCAAAACTTAAGTGCCAAACTTATGGAGTGTATTTTTGGGGTCAACATATACCTATATAAGGCTTTATTTTCCTACATGAATATGTGCTGCAAATGTTTCTCTTCTGAGCTAGAGCCCTCCAAAGTTTTGAAAACAAAAAACAAAAAACAAACACAATAAAACAACGCCTTTGACTCATCTCCTTTTAGATACATCTGATCTTTTATTTTTTTCATCATTTCTCACCAAAGAAGCTCAATTGGACAGCACTTGTCACAAAGAACTGAATGACATTTATGATAAAATTGAGTTATTGATTGATAGACCTAGCAATACTGAATCTCGAAGCAACAAGTGCTTCTTCTAATGACAACTATTTCCCGTCAAAATTCCAGGTAAAAGTGAGCTGGTGAGCCTCATTGAAGTCATTGTCCATATGATGAAATTAAATGAGAACTCGGTTCCTTTTTCTTAAACCTTAATCCGAGTCACGTAAGGAACCAACTCCGACTTGGTTCCTTTTATAGAATTGGGAACGGACTTAAGTCCGGATTGACGGATTTTATAATATCAACAGTGTAAACCAACTCTGCCGTTTGGTTTCTCTTAGAGATTCGGTTTTCGTGATTATGCCAAACAAAAAGAAGAAAGGAACCAAGTCACTTGAAACGCTAAAAATTAAGTAGGTACCTTTCCTGCATTGGAAATTCCACTTTTCCGCTGTTGAAATGCAAAAAAATAACACGGTAGTCGAATGAAATCAAAACGTAAGTAATTCCAAGTTTTTTGTTTAAATGCTAGCTCTTCAACTTTGGACTCAATTTTCTCGAGATCAGCTCCATGTCACGTGGTTCCTCTTTGATGAATTATCATTGCTAGCAAAAGCATTAAAGCTGTTCAGACTTTAGTGGCACGCTTTTCCAACACCTGCGTGTTGGAATTTTCCCTGCTTGTTTTTCTTTTGTATTTTTTGAGCGATTTTTCAAAAATCGCTTCAAAAATCATTTTTAAAAATCGAGCTGGATAAGCGGCACACACGGTGGCCATTCTGCGTCGGTGCATTTGTGTAGGCTAAACAAACCAATACTTTATGTCTAATTTTGTAAAAAGAGCTCTTAAATAGGTTTGAAGTTGCTAGAAACGTGAACAAAGCAAGTGATATTGGAGACAGGTTTCCCAAAAAAAAAAAGTGAATCTGCTTGAAGTTGCTTAAATTATTAGAAACGTGAATAAAATACGTGCTACCTAAGCATCTAAATAAAATTCTGATGCATTTGAAGGAACTAAGTAATCATTATATTGCCAAACCAAGCAAGCGTACCGTGGCTTTTGCAAGTTCCTTTCAAATCATCGTTAACCCTTTAAGGGCTAAGCCCGAGTATATTCGTTTTTCTTCTCTAGTTTACTTCACTTTGTTCCAGTCTTCATTCCGAATAAACGCGACTATTGACGAAAACATGTCCAATATAAGATGTCTTCGGGCGCCTTCAATGTATCGTATAAGCAATTTCAACTCCCCCGAGTACGAACAGTTACCTACCTTCCCTTTATAAACGGACGAGTGGCGTCCTTTTGAAATAACCTGGCCCTTAGAGGGTTAAAAAGGTTTTCTCTCCTCGGTGATCCATGGTCAGTTTGTCACAGTTCTTTTAAATCGATCGTGGATGGTGCAATTTTCGGTGTAGTTCGGCTATCAAATGCCTCAATTATTTCAGTGTTAGTGTTTCAGAGTGCTCTTTTATTACGGTATGCAAACAATTATTGGTTAAATCTCATGACCACCTTAAAGTATATCCAAAGTTTAAACTGCGTGAAGCGTCTTGGTGACCTAAGATAGCTCTTCAACAACTGCAACGCTGAAAAGCTTTTTGATGACCATTTTTCTCATTGCAAAGTATCAACACTGGAGGGTATTCACAGAATTTCCCGAAGCGGGAAAAATAGGACTGCTCGGTAATTTCAAGGATCGAAAAAGGTAAATGCATTGAGATTGGATTCGGGTTTTAAGTTGAAAGGATCTACCATAAGACTATTTTAGTGACAGGTGGTGTGTCGTCAACTGTGCGACTAGAAGCTACCCTTCGTTTTGCGACAGGTAACTGCGTCTAGAGATAGCTCTATAAAATTGGGAGGTGAAAGAAGAGGTCTGCAAGATTTTTTCGCATACTCTTGATAGCCAGCTCTTGGCCTGGATTGTTCATGATCACTATACGTACGATGCAGATGTGTTTTAATACTTTTTACCGCTGCTTTTCATAACCCACTTTAATGGGGGGGGGGGGGGGGTGTTGAATTGAAACTCCAAACGCTGATTTGCTGAATAATCCATGGGTTCCTCATTTTTTTCGGACAAAATAGTCCTAAAATCTCGGGCGGCACCAACGAAAGCCCTTCTTTGATCACAGTAGTTATGGGAGAGGGTGGGGGCATGTCTCGGTGCAAAACGTCGCAACGAGACCATAAAGAATGTGCTTGTTAATTCATGCGCAAGGTCTACATGTCTATGTATTTCATCGACTTTGTTGGCAAATGGTTAACTCCAATCGTTGTTTTTCGGTAATCTTTCAGAATTCCACGTTGATAATAGCGCTCTACTTTAATGCGCACGCAAATATCCGAGATTACGGCATTAGCTCACGAATGTTGAGACTGATAAGCATCGAAATCCAAAAACTGACTGTAATCTCTTCAGCAGATTCTGAGCCTAGCGACGCGACGAGTCGGTGCTCTCTACTGTTTTAAAATCCTAACAAACCGAGTAACGCTTATTGCGTACATCGAGAATTGAAGGTGCATTTTGTATTCGAACACAACGAGCGGCGAGCGCGGCCACCGCAATGCGAGCATCGGGGGTTGCCGTTTCGATGATTTTGAGTGGAAAGTTTTTAATTTGCTGCTGATTCCGCCTGTTATCGAAAAGATTACATCATAGTCCAGTTCACCAGTGTGCTTAGATAACCGTCAAAAATACTCTGACCCTTAATATACTCGGCCACCGATCGAAATAACACTGACTTTAACATTTGATGGAATATCTTAAGTTATCGATGATCCATCGGAAGAAAGAATAATACAGCTCAGAGTATTTTCATGCGGTACAATCAAACTGCTGAATTCGACTATGTAATCGATTAGTCAACCAGAGGAATCATCGGCGAATTAAATAAATCCTCTTGTAATCCGCAAAACAACTCAACAAATACATCAAGTTCTGGACTCCCGTAACTTGGTTTGTTCTTCATATACAGGGTGTCAAATAAAAAAGGAGCCAGGACGATATCTTTCAAGGGGGTCACCGATTTGGGGGCCCCCAGGGGGGTAGGACCTCCCTAAATCCAATACTTCAAATGGGGACCGCAACTTTTTATTTCATATTCAAAAAGAAGGTAAAATTTTAAGACTTTTGGTGCAAACTGAAGGTCGATATCGTTTTTCGTTTTCGATATATCGAAGGTCAAAGTTCGATTTGGACCCATTTTCAAAAATCATTACTCCTCTTTCAAAAGTTGGAATTTAAAAAACAGGGAGTTCAAAATACTCTAAAGAGCAAGGCCTTTCCAGGAAAAAATTCAATTTCAACAAAAATTTAGTCAAAATTTGGTTTTAAAGCCCCCAATTATTTTTAACGTTTTTGGCCCCCACGGCTATCAGAAAAATTCCGAGACACGACCCCTATCGAGTGATACATCAATCGAAAAGGCGTAACAAACTGAGCATTTCGGCGCAAACCGGAGGTCCATATCGTTTTTCATATTCGAGATATCGCATTCTGTAAATCGACATTTGACATTCGATATCTCGAATATGAAACACGATATGGACCTCCGGTTTAAGCCAAAATGATCAGTTTGTTACGCCTTTTCGATTGATGTATCACTCGATAGGGGTCGTGACTATGAATTTTTCTGATAGCCTCCCGTGGGGGCCAAAAACGTTAAAAATGTTTGGGGGCTTCAAAATCAAATTTTGACCAAATTTTTTGTTGAAATTGAATTTTTTTCTGGGAAGGGCTTGCTCATTAGAGTATTCTAGACTCCCTGTTTTTTAAATTCCGACTTTTCAAACAGGAGGAATGATTTTTCGTAAACATCAGGTCCAAATCGAACTTTGACCTTCTATATATCGAAAACGAAAAACGATATCGACCTTCGGTTTGCACCGAAAGTCTTATAATTTTGCCTTTTTTTCGACTATCAAATAAAAAATTGGGTCCCTATTTGAAGTATTGGATTTAGGGAGGTCCTACCCCCCTGGGGGCCCTCTAGAGAGGGCCTCCAAATCGGTGACCCCCTTGAAAGATGTCCCCCTCAAAATAATCGAACATCGTGTTTCAGCGTTTTTCGAAATTCGGAGCCGTTCTCGAGATATTCGGCCTGGCTCCTTTTTAAATTGACACCCTGTATGTATACAAATTAAATATCAATGCAGAGCCTAACTTTTTCAGCTATAGGTGTTGAGCAAGCGACCTGGATTCCAAATTCTGCTCGAATTCTCACTATGATGGTTACCACCGAGGAATTAAAATAAATTCTGCCCAATGCCAGGGTATGGTTTTTTTAACTCTAAAAATAATTCCTCACAAAAGCGTTTTATCTTTGAAGTATAACGAGCTCCTCTTTAAATCCAGGAAGCTTCAGGTTATACACCAGTCCTCTTTTTCGTGAAAACGGTGCTTACAGAGCCGTCAAATGCACTTTCCATCGTTAAAGCTGCGAGCCCCGCGCCTTTCCTGCATTCGATGTCGACGTGCTCTCGACAAGCATTCGTTCAAGCTTCCAGAGGCAAAAATTCAACGTCGAGTTTCTTGAAACAGTTACCCAAAACTGTTTGCACACTAAGTGACTGAAAATTCGCATCATGCTGTAAAGCTCAATAATTGCATGTTTAACTGTATAATGTAAGCGTGATCCCTAAAAGTGGCACTCCATCAAAGTTGAAGTTCCTCGTAAAAAAATTAAAAAAATTGATCACATTCGTAAATAAATTGTCAAATCGTCAACATTTGATAAGCATGACTCAAATATGAAGGAAATCAGTACCTGAGGAACAAGAATTCATCGCTGAAACCTCACTTAATTAAATCTGACTGCGTCACCGAACGATGTGTTTCAGTGTGAGCTACGCGACTGTGAAAACTGACACTTCCGCACGCAGGTCGCCCAAAACAGCTGATTCACGTCACTCTGCCGGCAATGTGTACATAGATGAGGATAATCCAGTCATTGTACATACATACGTTATCAGGTATCAGCTGGGCTACCACCAGACGTTCTTTTCGTTCGATTTTATCAACTTTTTTTTTCTTTTTTCCCCCCATTTTTTCGAGCTAGATTGGCCAAATCGTACGCTGTGCGCCGCCGCGCTGCGCCATGAGATCAAAATCTACCCCGCAATAAGGCGGTGAAGTGAAGAAACCGAACCATAATAATAATAAGAAAAAGAAACTTTCATGTTTGGACTCCGTTGTCTCTCCAGAATATTAGATACCCCTCTCTAAAACTTGAAGTCAAATGACTTTCCAAGTGGGCTCAGAAAGTATGAAAATGAAAACGGAAAACGAAAAAGTGAAGAAAAAAGCAAAAAACAACGTGAGCAAGAAAACAGGAACAAAACATATTTTTTTTTTTTTTTTTTTTTACCTTTATCTGTCCACCCTTATGCCGCCATAAAAGAGACCGAAGTTTATTTACGTAATTTTTAGAGAACATTTATTATAGTTTTCCTTGAAATATGTGCTTTGGTTTATTGGATAGGCCAAGCTTTCGGGTCGGAGAGAGAAAAGGTGGACAATTTATACGAGCATTTATAAAAATATCATACCATAAAAATGGAAAGGTTTTGAAAGCCGATAAATACATTAATGAAAATGGAAAAGAAAGAGGAAACGTATTCAAGGGCTGTTACGAAGGTGGAGCAAAGCGAAGTAATAAAACTGTCCTTTCTCGAACAATTGACCGAGGACAAAAAAAAACGACCCCAAGAAAAAATGTTTCGTTTCATAAAAAAAAGAAAAAAAATAAAAGAAATCAAATACGATAACAAACGGAGGAGTGAAGAATGTTGAAGAAGAATAGCGTTAGAGAGGGGTGTGCGTGAAAATGGACGACTGTGAGTAGGTAAGCAAGCTTTTAGGGCTCTCAAACTAAGTTATAGCTATTAAATATCCTGAACCTGAAGCATGCGTTAGCCTAAGCGTGACTGTGTGTGTGTGTGAGTGTGCGTGTATGTGTGTTTGTTTGTTATTAGCGCATGACTATTTATTGTTATTGTTATGCTTGATTCATCGTTGCCACTTGTTTATTAAACCTGACCTCATAAAAAAATGAATCTTCGCTTCCTCGACACTGACCCCTCCTGCGCCACTAACTCATCTTTCTCTGCATTTATTTGTATCGGGATCAAGGAATTGTCCTCCTTTTTATTCGTCCATCTATTCACTTTCGGAGGAAAATGGCAGAGGACCGAAGAAGAGGCTATCAATTTACTTCAGCCCCTATATCGATCCTCTGAAACATGCGTTTAAATGGGCAAAAATGAAGTAAAACGAACTTCTGTATAGAGATACCTGATCATGACTAAAGGCTCTTCAACCATTTCTTTTTTCTGGGTCCTACAAGCAGGGCAGTGGTGGGTATAGACTTTTTTTTTGGGGAGTTTGGGCGGTACACCTCCGAAATTTGAAGGGTCCTATAAGCAGGGCAGTGGTGGGTATAGACTTTTTTCTTGGGGGAGGGTGGGCGGTACACCTCCAAAATTTGAAAGAAGTGTCGCAGGAAGCGATTCTGGGCTATCTGACATCTGTTGAAAAATGCTAGATTTGAGGTTTCTGAAACGAGGGGCTGTGCTCTTGTGACCGTATTTGGATCCGCCACTGCCTATAAGTATTGTCTCTCATTCGCCGGGTGAATTTAAAATCTCCGCTGCTTATAGATACGCTTGTGTGTTTAGACTAAGGCGGTTTCCAGGATGAATTTGTTTTGAATTTACTTCACCATTCATGTCCCACTTTCTCTACGCATGGCGTAAGCAACGTAACCAACGTAACCAAAACATGTGCGTTTAACCCGTCGCTATGATTTAAATCCTTCACCACTCTTTCAATTGCACCCAAAGCAAAGTGCCCACGGATTTTTATTTACTAGGAAATTATCTTGACTGGATGTAGGTTGTTCATTTTCCGTTTTGTTTAAAACCGGTTTTTTTCTGGTTCTGAACCTGGTTTGCTGCATTAACGACTTGAATTACAGCCTGATTATTGGTCGCAACTTGATCATTGACTACCAACTTAGCTAATTGGTCAGCAACATTCTCTACTTGCCCCTGAACACCAGCATTTTGATTGGAATGGACACGGCTGACGTTTGACTCGCGGCTAGCGGATCCGGAACCCACCGCGACATGGGCAAGGTCTACGAGGCCCATTTGGGTCATATCGGGATTCTCGATTAAATGATTTTGAAATTCAGTTATTAATGCCTCAATTTCGTTTTGTCGACCTTCCATAATGTCTCGGTGAGCCCCTGGTCCGTCAGTCCTCGGAGTGCCACAGAAACACGGTTATGCGCATGATCTAGCTGTGCAATTATTTGAAGGGAACCTCCCAAAGCATTGTCCGATTTATATTCTTCAATTCTTTGATTAAGATTTTCGATTAATTGAGTAACATAATTATACTATTCCTCTGGGTTAATTACCCTTAATGCGTCATCACGCACCTGTACATTTAACTCATACACTTAGGATAAGAATTTGCGTAATTCCTGCGCTGTAAGCTGCGGTAAAGGTGGACGACCTCTAATGGTTAATTCAAACTGTACTATCAACGATTTTAAGATTGTCGCGAGATTTTTTCGAGCTAAGTTGCGCCTTCAATGTGTCGGTTCGGCCACTCTTCGTACTCCTTACTCGACGCAGGCGAGGGGCTAGTGCGGGCGGAACGGGCGGAGTGGAGTGGGAGAGCCGTCGCATATCAGTCCCACACTCACACGCACAACTGTCGCGTCGGCTTTCACTCATTTTCGGCAAGGCACGGCACTTGTTATCTTCGCGTCGGCTTTCCTGCTTCTGAGTCTTCGTATTTCCTACGAGGTATTGAAGATTTGCGTCGGCCTTGACCGATTGTATAGACCCTTACATTTTTGCATCATTTTTAATTCCATCTCACCTACTCGCACTGATTGTGAGTTTCGAATCTGACGTGGCGCTTGCGGCCAATTTACCCCCTGCTTGCCGTTTCAAAGGAACAATTTCCAACTGACCAACGCCCGCACTCCAATTTCCACTCATCAAAACAGTTGAATTGGTTTGTTATGCTGATGATTTATTTTTTTCAGCATCGGATGGGTGAGGAGAGGAGAGGGGCTAATCATTCGATGGACACACTTGTATGACTTGAGTCGAGTTCCATCCAGTAGCAGGCCGTCGAAGAGGCAGGGGGAAAAGCTTTAAGGGCTCAGCCCCCCCCCCCCGCCCCGAAACTCAATCGTAGAAGGGCTAAAGAGGGAAATATAAGGTAGTTTTACCATATTAACTAGGTGAAAATAATGCAGCGACGACGTGACGCAAAAGAAACAGGTGAACCGGAGAATGCTGTAAAACATGCAAACAAATATTTTGAAATAATTTTTAAGCGTGCCGTATATATACGGTGCGCTTCTTGTTTTCATTTTCATATCTAATATATAAGTCCAATGCTTTGCTTATGGCAAAACCTTGGCGGGAAAGGTTTGAAAAATTAAAAACGTGTTTTCTTAAAACTGGTTTCATTAATCGTTAATTTATTGCTGCAATCCAGGAGGTCTCGGCGTCTATTTTCTTAAAATTGTAAAAGTTTTGGTATTCCTGTTAATTTCAATAAGTTATTAAGCGTCAAAGTCGAATTCCTTTGAACGAGAATTCCATACAGGTCCAGCAACCTAAGTCATTTGTGCCAACCTATGAGTCAAAATTCAAAGGCAGGAGGGGGGTGGAAACATCTCCCGCAGGAACCCTCTTTGCCCCTCGCCTTTGGGCTCCACCGGTCACAAGATTTCTTCACGGTGCATTAAGCGGTCGTAAATGTGTCAAAATCTGCTTGACGAGGGTACATCGATAAGAAGCGACGAGGTATTGATGAAGAGCGGGAGGGGTATAGAAAAGAGAGAGGCTCATTCATATCCTTAAGTAGACTTGTTTAGTGATGACGTCACGATCAGAATTAGTTCCAAACAAATGCTCTATCTCGCTCACTCTCGTGGATTTACCAGATCCAAATTTTCGAACGCGAATTCATGCTAGTTAACCAACAGTTTTCTCAAATTTTATTGCACCATTAGATTCCACTTGCCTTAAAGTATCTTTTCACTGTAACATAATTCCTAAAAGATCACAAGCTAATTTACAATCACAGTTATACCGAAAGACGTTCTACGTTTTGTCCTTGTCTTACTCACGGTCTCTTATGGTAGTATCACCGCCATGACACTCAATCATTCTAACTTCTCTTCGTATCGAAGCTATTGTTCGAGGTACAACACATGCCGTGATGGTGCTGATGAGCCTATATCCTAGAATTTTGTGGTCTTAAGAAACTGTGAGTGTGACAAGGACAAAACATAGGACTCTCTTCGATATAACTGTGATTGTGCATCGATGCGCGATGTTTCAAAAAGTTTGTGATAGCGGGCTCATATTTTATCACTGAGAAAAAAGTGGCTGTTAAAACTGTAAGAATAGAACCATAGATGATTTCGCCTTATTTCAATCATGAGACCTATCGTTGCTGTAGTCAGCGCGCTTTAATCTACACGAATTCCGATTGTCTCTATGGAATTTCGATTATTTCTATGGGAAATAAAGCGCGGGAATATATATCCAATCGGAAAATTTTTTGAAACAATCGGAAATTTTTGTAAGGGACGTGGAACCCAATGGTGTGATAAACACAACGTGTAAAGAACGTGTTGTTTACTAGCACTTGTATTTGAAAATTTGGACTGTGTTTCGTATGGGAAAACCCACGAGAGCGAGTGAGACGGGGCCTTTGTTTGGAACCAATTTTTTTCATGACGTCACACTGAACAGGTCTTTGCATCGAAACATTTGAAATTCTGGGGGATCGGCAAATTGAAAGCCCCTTAATGAGCGTCGATGGAATCAAGGGATTTTTGAGGACATTTTTGGCGTTTTGTTGAAAAATAGGTGTTTAAAATCCAGAACACAGGGAGCCAGAGGGGTTAAATTCGCATTAATTGCTCTAAAAAGTGAGAGGGGCTGTCACGTGTCTTCCACCCCTGGACAGCTTCCTCGCTGCGGCTATGGAATTGACTCTGGAATAACTTATTTACCTATCCTAAAAAGTTCGTTGCGTGTACAAAATTTTTCACTGGAACCTTCTTCAAATTTTGGAAACTATAGGTCCATATGGAACTTTGCTTTTCCAACACGAAAAATGATATCGACCGACGGCAACAGAAAAAAAAAGAAATAATATGACAATGCGTTATAGTGAATAATGGCATAGTTTTAACTGTAAACTTTCGATACTTTTCAAGAAAATAAATGGGGAGAGGGGGAATTAAAATCCACAAACCTCTTAAACCTCCACACCTACTAATCTATACCCCTAGAATGCTTGATGTGTAAAGGGCACTTGAAATGGTTAGTTCTGTATATTAAAGGATTATTGTTTCATGAATTCGCAAGTGTTCCATTTATGCATATTACGTATCTACATCGTGACAATCGCAACAAGTGCTGACAGCACCTAAAACGGAAAAAAAGATAAAAAAAAACTGTTTATTATTTAGAATCACGGCTTTTCCGAATATGACACTTTTTGACTTCAAAAGAACGCAACCTCATGTTTGATCCCTGAGCAAGCCGTTTAAAAGGTGGAGGGGTTTAGAAATATCTATTGTCTATAGTTTATGTGGGTAAAAAGGTCGAGCCTTATCAAATAATTTTCTCTTTTCAGCTTTCAATGGGTTTGTTGCAAACTTTTGCTACAGTGCTATAGAGTTTTGATTCTGATGTAAAATTGTCTGAAAATTACATTGGCGGCATCAAATAGTCATAAAATCCACTAATAAACCCAAAAAACGCATTATAAAGAAAGCCAAAATTGCAGTCGTAAAGCCGAACAATCTGTGCACGCGCACGACGAACATCAGAGATAGGTGACCCATTCTCCCCTTTTTCGTTAAGGGGGGGGGGGGGAGAGAGAAAATATCTCTACAGTCAAACTGTGATTTTAAAAATGTGCATGGTCAAGATGTTGTCTTTTGTGAAGGGGCGGGGGGGGAGCAAAATATCAAGAACAGGGTGTTTCAAAACTTGAGTGCCAAACTAATGGAGTGTATTTTTGGGGTCAACATACATATATATAAGACTTTATTTTCCTACATGAGTATGTGCTGCAAATGTTTCTCTTCTGAGCTAGAGCCCTCCAAAGTTTTGAAAACAAAAAACAAAAAACAAACACAAAAAACAACGCCTTTGACTCATCTCCTTATAGATACATCTGATCTAAATTTATTTTTTTCATAATTTCTCACCAAATAAGCTCAATTGGACAGCACTTGTCACAAAAGAACCGAGTGACATTTTTGATAAAATTGAGTTATTGATTGATAGAGCTAGCAATACTGAATCTCGAAGCAACAAGTGCTTCTTCTGTAATAACAACTATTTCCCGTCAAAATTCCAGGTAAAAGTGAGCTGGTGAGCCTCATTGATGTCATTGTCCATATGATGAAATAAAATGAGAACTTGGTTCCTTTGGCTGATTAGGTTAAACCTTAATCCGAGTCACGTAAGGAACCAACTCCGACTTGGTTCCTTTCAGTAGCGGCTCGTGCGATTTGGCAACCATGTTTTTTTACCATTTAAACCTATGCAAAAGTATCGATATCTTGGGGGTGCATTGCACCTCCTGAAGATCGATTGTTTTACATAGGTTTAAATGGAGGGATTCCACTGTTGCCACATTGCACGAGCCGCCACTGGTTCCTTTTATAGAATTGGGAACGGACTTAAGTCCGGATTAACGGATTTTAAAATAATCAACAGTGTAAACCAACTCTGCCGTTTGGTTTCTCTTAGAGTTTCGTTTTTCGTGATTATGCCAAAAAAAAGAAGAAAGGAACCAAGTCACTTTAAACGCTAAAAATTAAGTACCTTTCCTACATAGTAAATTCCACTTTTCCGGTGTTGAAATGCAAAAACACAACACGGTAGTTGAATGGAATCAAAACGTAAGTAATTCCAAGTTTTTTGTTTAAATGCTAGCTCTTCAATTTTGGACTCAATTTTCTCGAGATCAGCTCCATGTTGAATGCTGTCTAATTATTATCATTGCTAGCAAAAGCATTAAAGCTGTTCAGACTTTAGTGGCACGCTTTTCCAACACCTGCGTGTTGGAATTTTCCCTGCTTGTTTTTTTTTTTTTTTTTTTTTTTTTTTTTTTTTTTTTTTTTTTTTTACATTTTGCCTTGAAAATGGCTGCGATTTGAGCCGAAATGTCGTCACCAATTTTTTTATGTCTTTTTTCCCCTGTGTTTTTCACCATGGTTCGCATGTTTCTTTTATCACACCTTAAGCCTCCCCCCCCCCCCCCCAAAATTTATATAAAGAAGGGATGAAGATAAGTGGAAACAGTGGCGTCGCCTGCCATCTGGCAACAATGCAACTGCTCCATTTAAACTCATTAAATATATCGAATTTTCCTTGTGCACTGTAACACCCTGAATTCGATATTTTACATGAGTTTAAAGGGATAGAATACATTGTTGTCGAATTGCACGCGACGCCACTGGGCGTACTGTTCGAACATTAGAACATTTTTACCGGGGATAACGCTTACAGTCCGCTTAAAAGTCCGCTTGAGTTCTTTCGCATTTGTCGATTTCTTTAAAAGTAGCGCAAGTATCGTTTCGTTTCTTCTTTTTTTTTTTTTTTTTTTTTTTTTTTTTTTGTTTGGCGGGAAACGGACTTGAAAAGTTTCTCCTCTAAAAATGGCACTGAAAATAAATAGATAAAGACCTTAGTTTAAAAAGGCAAACAAAGACGGAACCTTGAGAATTTCGATACAGCCTGGTTTTTCAAATCGGATTGCTAGACGAACCACATTCAACTTAGAGTAAAAAAAAAAACAGAAAAAGCATCATGTTAGAGGGTGGCATGCAAAATAGCCCCAGAAGAGTAGCCGTTCGAAGTGAGAAAGAATGCCGAAAACCGCGTCTCAAAATATCAAACAGTAAAAAAGTGGGGGGGGGTGTGCGTGCGTTTTCCCACCCCCTGTATGTCGCTCCTTCTTCGGCTACCGGTAGCAAGGTTGGCATCTGTTAAGCATCCTCGACGGACAGTGCGTACCTTGGATAAACTAGATATATATCGCAGTAAACAAAGAGCAAAAATTGTAATTTCGTCCGTTGCACATAGTGTGTAATTTCGGCAATCTAGCGCCCGAAAACCTCCAAAAAGTATATTGGCAGATCATTGAAAGAAGGTCTGAGATTGACAAATTAGAAGTACAAGAAGCAAGAAAATAGCATCATATATGACCATAAAGCACCTTTTACAGGGTAATGGGGTCCTCAAATTCATCAAATTTAGTGGACACGAATCATACATCAGCCGGCGAATCTCAGAAACACACGGGGGGGGGGATACGTATAAACATCTATAGATTCAAATGAAATTTTCGCATTCTCGACTTTCCGTTGTATCAAAAAAAAGCTAAGACTCTCTACTTTCTTTATATGGGAAGA
Source organism: Trialeurodes vaporariorum (assembly GCA_011764245.1). NCBI lineage: Eukaryota > Metazoa > Arthropoda > Insecta > Hemiptera > Aleyrodidae > Trialeurodes > Trialeurodes vaporariorum. The sequence goes on from VMOF01000035.1 coordinate 23,609,525, forward strand.
CATTCTGCGAATTTTGGCGATTTAAAAGGTTGAGATCATAAAAAAGAACGGCATAATTGATTGATCTGCAAATCTCAGAAATGCACGCGGGGGAAAAACAGAACACATCAATAGGTTCAAATGAATTTTCGCATGAAATACTCAAAAATACTCGACTTTCCTTTATATCAAAAGAAAGCTGAGACTCTCTACTTTTATTATCTGAAAAGACATTCTGCGAATTTTTGCGATTTTATAAGTTGTGATGATAAAATAGAAGGCACAGTTGATGTGTTCGTTCTGCGCTTCTCAAAAACGCACTATGAAAAAAAAAACGTATAAACATCTATAGATTAAAATGAAATTTTCGCATGATATACTCAAAAATACTCGACTTTCCATTGTTTCAAAGGAAAGCTGAGACTCTCTACTTTTTTTATCTGGAAAGACATTCTGCGAATTTTTGCGATTTAAAAGGTTGAGATCATAAAAAAGAACGTCATAATTGATTGATCTGCAAATCTCAGAAATGCACGGGGGAAAAACAGAACACATCAATAGGTTCAAATGAATTTTCGCATGAAATACTCAAAAAAACTCGACTTTCCTAAAAGAAAGCTAAGACTCTCTACTTTCATTATCTGGAAAGACATTCTGCGAATTTTTGCGATTTACAAAGTTGTGATCATAAACAAGAACGGCATAATTGATCTGTTCTTTCTGCGCATCTCAGAAACACACGGGAAAAAAACAATAAACATAGATAGATTCCAATAAAATTTTCGCATGATATACTCAAAAATACTATCGACTTTCCATTATATTAAAAAAAAAAACCCAGACTCTCTACTTTCTTTATCTGGGAAGACATTCTGCGAATTTTTGCGATTTAAAAGGTTGAGATCATAAGAAAGAACGGCATAATTCATCTCTTATTTCTGCGCATCTCAGAAATGCAAATAAAATAGTAAGCATCAATAGATTCAAATGAAATTTTCGCATGATGTACTCAAAAATACTCGACTTTCCATTGTATACAAAAAAAGCTGAGACTCTCTACTTTCTTTATCTGGAAAGACATTTTGCGAATTTTTGCTTTCTCTTTTTCTTTTTTTTACCTTTTATTTCCCTTTTTAGCCCTTCTACGATTGAGTTTCGGGGCGGGGGGGGGGGGCTGAGCCCTTAAAGCTTTTCCCCCTGCCTCTTCGACGGACTGCTACTGGATGGAACTCGACTCAAGTCATACAAGTGTGTCCATCGAATGATTAGCCCCTCTCCTCTCCTCACCCATCCGATGCTGAAAAAAATAAATCATCAGCATAACAAACCAATTCAACTGTTTTGATGAGTGGAAATTGGAGTGCGGGCGTTGGTCAGTTGGAAATTGTTCCTTTGAAACGGCAAGCAGGGGGTAAATTGGCCGCAAGCGCCACGTCAGATTCGAAACTCACAATCAGTGCGAGTAGGTGAGATGGAATTAAAAATGATGCAAAAATGTAAGGGTCTATACAATCGGTCAAGGCCGACGCAAATCTTCAATACCTCGTAGGAAATACGAAGACTCAGAAGCAGGAAAGCCGACGCGAAGATAACAAGTGCCGTGCCTTGCCGAAAATGAGTGAAAGCCGACGCGACAGTTGTGAGTGTGTGTGTGGGGCTGATATGCGACGGCTCTCCCATTCCACTCCGCCCGTTCCGCCCGCACTAGCCCCTCGCCTGCGTCGAGTGAGGAGTACGAAGAGTGGCCGAACCGACACATTGAAGGCGCAACTTAGCTCGAAAAAATCTCGCGACAATCTTAAAATCGTTGATAGTACTTGGTTCTTGAAATAGGATACGGAGAAATTTGGTATAAAGGTTGTTGTTGAGCCATTTTTAATCAATAGCTTACAAACTAAAACTAAATCAATTCAATATGCGCGTCACTCTGAAGTCCCCGACTAGCAATTTACCTGCACGTGTCTCAGTAAAAAACAAACTAATTAAGTTAACATGTAATCAGCTATCTTAATCAAATGACATAACCGATCTTAGGAAGATGTCTGTAATAACTCTTTTCCCTCGCGCATTAAAGTGGATTAAGTCTCTACGGGAATGCCTATCTTTATTAGGAGGGTAGAAAGGGATATAAAAACACTCGGTGTCAATCAAGAATAGTGTCACCCAATCCACGATTGAGACATTTGAAATTGAATGGAAGGTGTTAATCCACTTGTTGATGGGGGAAATTTTCACAACACTATCCCCAATTTGAGGTATTAAAGGGATCTTACAAATAAAAATATGGTGATTTAATTTTCTGGCTATTCGGACAATTTTGGTATAACTTGCGCGATCAAATGTTAATTGATCTTCGTTCCGAATATTATCTCTACCCACGTTGATAAAAATGACTGAATTTTTTTTGTATATCTCATTATGGTCTAAATAATCATTAAATTTGGAGGAACATTAACTGCTGTGCTTGAAAAATCTAGATTTTTTTTTACTGTAAATTTTTACATCAAGTACTAAATTTATCGAGAGTAAAGAAAGGGTCAGAATTCAACCCCCCCACCCTTAGGGTATGATGTTTCTGAACTCAAACATTACAAGTGGCACCCCCTATCTTTTGATCGCTCATTCGAATGAACATAAAAAAGGAGTATTTACGCGCAAACCGCATGGCAACAGCTCAACTTGTGTTGAGCTATCGAAGTTTAAAGGACTAATTTCAAAAAATCGTACCACCTATTGAAAAGGTCGGAAAAAAAGTAACCGCCGAATGTACACTAAAAAACAAGTAATGTTCATTTTGAAAATTCTGACCCCCTCATGCGAAAGCTCTCAAAAAGTTATGCAAGACCCCAAAGTTTCAATTCTTTATCTGCATCAGCCGTTCAAAGGTTAATCAGGGGTAACCAGGATTTGCGCCACCCTAACAACCCCCCCACCCTTAGGGTATGATGTTTCTCAACTCAAACATTACAAGTGGCACCCCCTATCTTTTGATCGCTCATTCGAATGAACATAAAAAAGGAGTATTTACGCGCAAACCGCATGGCAACAGCTCAACTTGTGTTGAGCTATCGAAGTTTAAAGGACTAATTTCAAAAAAATCGTACCACCTATTGAAAAGGTCGGAAAAAAAGTAACCGCCGAATGTACACTAAAAAACAAGTAATGTTCATTTTGAAAATTCTGACCCCCTCACGCGAAAGCTCTCAAAAAGTTATGCAAGACCCCAAAGTTTCAATTCTTTATCTGCATCAGCCGTTCAAAGGTTAATCAGGGGTAACCAGGATTTGCGCCACCCTGTATAGACATGTATGTACATATAAGTACTTACCTCTAGAAAAGATGAGGAGGGGCATCACGACCGAAGTCACGATAGCGAAACCACTATCGTTTAAATGGATGTGGTCTGGCCGTGCGTCTTTCCCTTGCCCCATTTCCTCTTCGAAGAAACTCGAGTAAATATCCACGAGATCGTCGCTAACGAATTTTTCAAAAAAAATTTCCTATAAGCACGTACGGTTTTGTATACAATCGGATAGCTAGATTTTCTTCTTTAATAAAGTGGATTTTTGCAGGAGATTTCAAGATAGGGGGAATTTCTATGATGACAGTTTTCTTGAAGGAACGTTTTGCTACTTTCATCAACCTTTTAAAATTTTTTCGGAACGACTTGCTATCTTCGTCACTGTCGCGAGCCATCAAAACATCATTCGTTCCGATCCAAATAAGGCAGATAGCCCCATTCTCCTGTTTAATGCCCAGTCAGAGCCTTTCCCTTTTGTGGTTTTGTAAAATCGCCGCGCCGTGACTTGCTCCGTATTCTTTCCCGGGCAAGTCCAATTGAGGCATTTTTCGGTAAAAGGGCGTATGGCGATTTACGCCCTTTTTTTGGAGAACTCGTTTTTGAAATCCTGACGATGTGACCTAACAGGTGATATAAAGTTATTCATATGTTGAACGGAAAATAACCACGAATCAGTCGTTCGAATGGACCCACCTCGGCTGAATTCAGAAACTTATGGGCTATAGTGCCTCTTACGAGCGGTACTCGCAGCGGCTCGCGCTCGCGATATCTGTACTCACATCGCATATGTATCTGATATTGATAAGAGCTCAGTGGATATGTCAGTGTGTGTGTGTGGATATGTCAGTGTGTGTGTGTGGATATGTCAGTGTGTGGGTTTTTTTGCGTTTTTGGCTCCGTCTCCGATGACAACAATAAAACCCTCCTTTTTGGTCAAAAATGGGCCCAAAGGGGCCTTAATACCATCCCTCCTTCTTACAATTTCCTTTTCTTCAAGTTTGTGACCCAAATCTAACCCAAACAATACTTGTCGGATAGGCTGGGAGAGAAAAAAAACGTTTTTCGGTAAAAGGGCGTATAACGCTTCAACTTTGAACTTTCACTGCTCAACTAATTTTCACTCTAAAAACTTGAAATTACGTAGAGTTCTTATTGAATGTTTGTTCTACAAGTCAGTCTTTCAAATTTTGAAAAATCTGCAGTAGTTGCTAAGTTATAACGTTTTAAACTTTCAAACGCGTTTTTCTCGAAAGTCGTTTTTTCGCCATACGCCCATTTACCGAAAAATGCCTCAATTGACAGTCCGCAAGCAAGATAGGGGGAATTTCTATGATGACAGTTTTCTTGAAGGAACATTTTGCTACTTTCATCAACTTTTTAAAATTTTTGGTCCTCTTTTGTTTTTTTCGATATGACGCGTTTTAAGCGAGATAATCGCTGCTGAATGTGGATAAGTCAGCGCTTTTACTATGAAGAGCGGCAGGGGGTATGCAACCCGCCACTCCGCTGCTTCTTCGGACAGGCGCGGCGCACAGTGCAAGATTTCAGCAATCTAGCGGAACTTAATTCCTCAAGCACACGATGAACCGATTTTACCAACTGTTTTTCGGTCGTAAGATTTTCTTAAAAAAAAAACAAGCAGGGAAAATTCCAACACGCAGGTGTTGGAAAAGCGTGCCACTAAAGTCTGAACAGCTTTAATGCTTTTGCTAGCAATGATAATTCATCAAAGAGGAACCACTTGACATGGAGCTGATCTCGAGAAAATTGAGTCCAAAGTTGAAGAGCTAGCATTTAAAAAAAAACTCGGAATTACTTACGTTTTGATTTCATTCAACTACCGTGTTATGTTTTTGCATTTCAACACCGGAAAAAAGGAAATTTTCCTATGCAGGAAAGGTACCTATTTAAATTTTTAGCGTTTAAAGTGATTTGGGTTTCCCTTTTCTTCTTTTTGTTTGGCATAATCACGAAAACCGAATCTCTAAGAGAAACCAAACGGCAGAGTTGGTTTACACTGTTGATATTTTAAAATCCGTTAATCCGGACTTAAGTCCGTTCCCAATTCTAAAAAAGGAAACCCAAGTCGGAGTTGGTTCCTTACGTGACTCGGATTAAGGTTTAAGAAAAAGGAACCAAGTTCTCATTTAATTTCATCATATGGAAAATGATTCAATGAGGCTCACCAGCTCACTTTTACCGGGAAATTTTTGACGGGAAATATTTGTTATTAGAAGAAGCACTTGTTGCTTCGAGATTCAGTATTGCTAGGTCTATCAATCAATAACTCAATTTTATCAAAAATGTCACTCAGTTCTTTTGTGAGAAGTGCTGCCCAATTTGAGTTGTTTGGTGAGAAATGATGAAAAAAAAAAATTTAGATCAGATGTATCTATAAGGAGATGAGTCAAAGGCTTTGTTTTTTTGTGTTTGTTTTTTTTTTTTGTTTTCAAAACTTTGGAGGGCTTTAGCTCAGAAGAGAAAATCTGTAGCACATATTCATGTAGAAAAATAAAGTCTTATATTTTGTATGTTGCCCCCAAAAAATACACCCCATAAGTTTGGCACTTAAGTTTTGCAACACCCTATATTCTTGATTTTTTGCTCCCCGCCACCCTTCACAGAACACAACATCTTGACCATGCCTTTTTTAAAATCACAGTTTGACTGTAGAGATATTTTCCCCCCCCCCCCCCCCCTTAAACGAAAAGGGGAAAATGGATCGCCTGTCTTTGATGTTCGTCGTATGCGCGTGCACAGATTGTTCGGTTTTACGACGCCTTTTTGGCTTTCTTTATAATGCTTTTTGTGGGTTTATGAATGGCTTTTATGACTATTTGATGCCGTCAATGTAATTTCAGACGATTTTACATAAAAATCAAAACTCTATAGCGCTGTAGCAAAAGTTAGCACAAACCTATTGAAACCTGAAAAAAGAAAATTATTTGATAAGGCTCGATCTTTTTTACCCCATAAAGAAAGACAATAGATATTTCTAAATCCCCCCACCTTTTAAACGGCTTGTTCGGGGATCAAAAATGAGGTTGCGTTCTTTTGAAGTCAAAAAGCGTCTTTTCGGAAAAGCCGTGATTCTAAATAATAAACATTTTTTTTTTTTTTATTTTTTTCCGTTTAGGTGCTGTCAGCATTATTGCGATTGTCACGATGTAGATACGTAATATGCATAAATGGAACCTTGCGAATTCATAAAAAAATAACCCTTTTAATATACAGAACTAACCATTTCAGGTGCCCTTTACACGTCAAGCATTCTAGGGGTATAGTTATAGGTGTGGAGGTTTAAGGCGTTTGTGGATTTTCATAGGTCTGTTACAAATTTTTGCTACAACGATAAATAGTTTTTCCCGTAGGTAAAATCGCGTGAAAAGTCCATGGGTGGCATCAGAAGTCATGAAATGCGATAATAAACTCACAATAGATTTTTAATAAAATGCAAGATGGCGGTAAAGTATCGAGCAGTCCGTATGCATGCCCCTTTAACATCCAAGAATTGCCAACGTTGACAACCTCAAAGCGTCAGGGGTTATGTTTTTTATTTACATTGTGATTGGGTGTGATCGATATTGTGAGGTTGGCTATCCTTGGATGTTCGTGGTGCATACATACAGGTTGCTCGATATTTTACCGCCAACTTGGAGTTCATTAAACGGCTCTTGTGAGTTTATTATCGCATTTCATGACTTTCTGATGCCACCAATGGACTTTTCACGCGATTTTACATGATACAGAACACTCTATAGCGCTGGAGCAAAAGTCTGCAACAGACCCATTCCCCCCCCCCCATTTATTTTTTTGAAAAGTATCGAAATTTTACAGTCAAAACTAAGCCATTATTCATTACAACTCATTGTAATATTTTTTTTTTTTCTTTTGCCATCGGTCGATATCATTTTTCGTGTTGGAGAAGAAAAGTTCCATACGGACCTAAAATTTTCCCAAAAATTTTGAAGAAGCTTCCAGTAAAAAATACTGTACACGCGAGAAACTTTTTAGGATAGGTAAAAAAGTTATTCCAGAGTCAATTCCATAGCCGCAGCAAGGAGGCTGTCCAGGGGTGGAAGACACGTGACAGCCCCTCTCACTTTTTAGAGCTATTAATGCGAATTTTACCCCCGTCCCTTTGTTCTGGATTTTAAAAACTTTTTTTCTCAAAAAACCCCCCAAATTTTCCTCAAAAACCCCTTTGATTGCATAGACGCTCATAAAGGGGTTTTCAATTTGCCGATCCCCCAGAATTTCAAATGTTTCCAATGACCAAGACCGGTTTAGTGAGACGTCATGAAAAAAATTGGTTCCAAAAAAAGGCTCCGCCTCACTCGCGCTCTCGTGGGTTTTCCATATGAAACACGATCCAAAATTTTTAAATACAAGTGCTAGTAAACAACATGTTCTTTGCACCAGTTGTGTTTATCACACCATTGGGTTCCACGTCCCTTATAAAAAATTTCCCATTGTTTCAATGAATTTTCTGATAGGATATATATTCCCGCGCTTTTTTTTCCCCCTAGAAATAATCGAAATTCCATAGAGACAATCGGAATTCGTGTAGATTCAAGCGCGCTGACTATAGCAACGATAGGTTTCATAAATTTAAATAAGGCGAAATCATCTATGGCTCTATCTTACAGTTTTAACAGCCACTTTTTTCTCAGTGATAAAAAATGAGCCCGCTAACCACAAACTTTTTTAAACATCGCGCATCAATGCACAATCACAGTTATATCAAAGAAAGTCCCATGTTTTTTCCTTGTCACACTCACAGTTTTTATGAGCACAAAATTCTAGGATATAGGCTCATCAGCACCATCACGACATGTGTTATACCTCGAACAATAGCTTCGATACGAAGAGAAGTTGGAATGATTGAGTGTCATGGCGGTGATACTCCCCTAAGAGACCGTGAGTAAGACGAGGACAAAAGTAGAACATCTTTCGGTATAACTGTGATTGTAAATTCGCTTGATTGTAAATTCGCTTGTGATCTTTTAGGAATTATGTTAGAGTGAAAAGATACTTTAAAATACGTGGAATCTAATGGTGCAATAAAATTTGAGAAAACTGTTCTTTTAAATAGCATGAATTTGCGTTCGAAAATTTGGATCTGATTTCTTATAGGTAAATCAACGAGAGTGAGAGATAGAGCATTTGTTTGGAACCAATTCTGATCGTGACGTCATCACAAAACAGGTCTACTTAAGGATATGAACGAGTCCCTCTCTTTTCTATTCCCCCCCGCTCTTTATCAATACCTCGCCGTCACTTCTTTCCGAAACCCTCGTCAAACAGATTTTGACACATTTACGACCGCTTTAAAGCACCCTGAAGAAATCTTGTGACCGGTGGAGCCCCAAAAGGGGAGGGGCAAAGAGGGTTCCTGCGGGAGATGTTTCCCCCCCCCTCCTGCCTTTGAATTTTTACTCATAGGTTGGCACAAATGACTTGGTTGCTGGACCTGTATGGAATTCTCGTTCAAAGGAATTCGACTTTGACGCTTAATAACTTATTGAAATTAACGGGAAAACCAAAAATTTTACAATTTTTAAAAAAATAGACGCCGAGACCTCCCGGATTGCAGCAATAAATTAACAATTTAAAGAAACCAGTTTTATGAAAACACGTTTTTAAATTTTTTAAACCTTTCCCGCCAAGGTTTTGCCATAAGCAAAGCATGCAACCTATATATTAGATATGAAAATGAAAACAAAAAGCGTACCGTATAATACGGCACGCTTAAAAATTGACTGGCAAATTGATTATTCTAGAATAGCCAGTTGCTGCTGTTTTTTATCATTTTAAGCAGTAAAACACTCCGCAATGTAAAAGGGGGGGAAAAAGCAAACATTGTGTTACAGACCAAAATGGTTGTAACAAGAAACTAACGGGTGGGGAAACAAACGAAACGAACAGAACAATGGATTAACGGAACGAAAAGCAATAATTTATTCAAAAAAAATAAACAGAATCAAAACGAACCAAACGAACCGAAGAGAGAAGCGAAGAAACTAAAGAATGAATATTTAAGAGGAAGGGATTAATACATTTTGGATCAGAACAGAAACATGAAAATTAATAATTGCACGGGCTCGGGTGACCGGGCGAAGAAGCAGCGAGAAACTCACTGAAGATGGCGAATCTTCGGCCGGTCCACCGAGCCCACTGGTTCCCCTCCCCATTCCGGTCCTCCCCTGGCGGAGCGGACCGGAATCGAGACGGTTAACCGGAACATACTCCCCCTCTTCCTCTTAAAGGGGACGATAGTCCTCAAAAGTTGCTGAAAATATACATTAGAATTATTTAATTAATTTTTTTTATATTTTTACGAACCATTCTTCGAAAGAGAAACATTACGAACATTTTTTTGTAAATTTTGTTTTTGCATAAAATTGCAGAAGAGTTTCAGACTTCAAACCCAGGCGGCGAAGGCAACTGTGTTACAGACTTGCAACTTGCAATTTTGTTACAGACCAAAGTGGTTGTAACAAGAAACTAACGGGTGGGAAGCAAACGAAACGAACAGAACAACGGATTAACGGAACGAAAGGCAATAATTTATTCAAAAGAAATAAACAGAATCAAAACGAACCAAACGAACCGAAAAGAGAAGCGAACAAACTAAAGAATGAAGATTTAAGAGAAAAATTTTTACGAAATAATGTCAGAAATTAATCTTGAGCAAAACCTTGTATCAAAGCTCCATCTAGGAATTAATTTTTCCTGCGGTATGGGAATCATGCGTATGATTATATCATAACATTCCTGCAGCATAAGTGTGCTGAACACCCATCAAACCCTATTTCATTCATCGGACTTCTGTGCAGTGCAATCAGATCCTAAGTGAAGTACAATACAAGGCGCAGTTCCTCCACAAGTGGCCATGGGCCGGCGAATTTTCGTCCGTTTCTTTCTCAGAACGGCGGCGCGGCGCAGCGTGGCGAATCTCTCGGCGACGCAACTCAATTGTCGAGAATGAAGTGCGGGGCGGAAAATGAAAGGGGGTGGAAGGGGGAGACAGATCACCGACCGCGGCAACGCTCTTCAGCTCTCGTCTATTCCGCGAGTCATTAGGGGTTGAAGCAGCCCCTCGTGTTGACGTTGAATCGCACGTCTGTTCGCGCGCCGTTCTGCTCTCTGGATTACGTATCGCGGCGCGCGCCGTTTCTCACGTGGCCGTTGGAGTATATTCGCGAAAGCGAGAATTGGTCGAATTTCTTCTGTAAAGATGAAAACATCAAAAAATTTTAAGGGATTATGGTTTACGAAACAGTGTTGTGATAAAAACTTAGTAAAATATCGAATTTCAATAACTTCGTTCCCGAGCGGTCACCGGTATCGAAATTCTTCGCCGGAATTTCGATGTCCGCTTTCAAATCGTGTCCTTTAAATGGTTTTTAATTGTCAACAAAAATTGTGTCTTCTAAGGGTTCGATGTAGTTGAATTTTTAGTTATGATTCAACCTTCAAGTTTGAATTCTTTTACCGGTGTCAAACTGTACCGATAGTTTTGTAGCTGTTTATTAATTTTTTGTCTAATCGCTGTTAAATTAATTTTTTCAAGGATACACAAAGTGCAGTCTTCTAGAATTTAAATAGTGTCGTAGTAATTGTGTTGTTTGTTTTGATTGGTGTTACAGTGTCTTCTTCAGTGGGAAAAAAATCTGTTATTTTTATCGAATTTTATTCTGTCGGTCTCTTTTCTTACTAATTAGTTGTTGACAACTAAATCTTTATGCGTAGACAATGCAATGAAATAAAGAACATAAGAGTTGGTCGAAACTAAATTAAAGTTGGAATACAATTACCGACTTTTTACTTTTTTTAATTGTTCTATTCAGCGTTTTGTTTGTCTTGCCAATTAGATTTATAATTACAATTGCACGCAGGCCAGTCTAGAAAATAACATCGAAGATCTTTCCAAAATCTTTAATAAACCAGCTTCTTCAATAAACTTTCTATTCAACATCACTGTTGACTTTTAAATTCATTCCGCGTGAAACGTTCAAAAGCTAGCCTTTAAAATCTTCAATCGGTAATGCTCTTTCAATCTTAAAAAAACGCAATATAATATTCAAATTCAACTTCGATATTTTCTTCCACTATACTAACAACGAAGAAATATTTGAATCTAATCACACTTAATCAATGCCAAGGTGATGTTTTTGCTAGGTTAATGTTTAATTACAAAATTGATAATCTTCATTTTTCGCCCCGTCAAACTTATTTAAGTGTCCAGTGCTCGTTTGCAAATCTGACGTTATTTTTCCGAGTGAATTGATTTGGTTGTTTTTTTTTTGTTAGTGAAAATTCCATTGGTGTTAACTAGTTGTAATAATAAAGCCTTAGACTTTTTGATCCGGAATCCAGCACTGACAGGACACATGCTCATGTTAGACGCGGCTAGATCTAATTATTCACTCGTTATCTTGACTAACCTCACTTTTTGATCAGTTTTTATGTGTGTGTCTCGCGTTTTGTGTCCATTGCAAAGCATGTAACTGACCCTGACCTTAACTTAACCCTGACCATAAGTTTGAATGACGGAAGCAAAAAAGTATAAATATTACGAGAACAAGTGTCGCGTCTTCAATTTGCTTTAATTCGTTGAAAGTTGCTTCCTAAATGATGATTCTTCCTGCCTGGTACACGGCATCGTCGCTGATCTCCATAATTTTTTGTCTGTCATTATTTCAAGGTCAGTTATCTTTCATTTTTCTTCACTGTACTCCAAAAATTTCGACTTTTGATTAATTATTGATTTATTTGGAAACCTAAGAATAATTTTTATTTCTTGCTGTTGGAGATGATCAAGAGGGTACTGGACTACATCATCCATCGCCTGCACTCCCATAAACACCTATTCCATATCCCAAAGACTGGAAGAAAGCATAATAAACTTCTTTGAGAGCGGCTCTAGGAATAAGCCTTCTAAGATCAACTGAAGAAAAAAAAATTGAAGTAATTTTACAATTAAATATGCTACGTGTCTATACCAGTTTACGTGGCTGCTTAGAGTCAATCTCAAGTACCTGGTTTCATCTACAAATTTCAATTATTCATTTTTCTCTTCTTCTCACACTTCTTCGTTGAAATTGTATTGCTGATAATTCCAATTGAATCAAATTTATTGACTTGTACGCGATAAACAGTAAGCGCTTGTAATTTAAGGAGGGGTGGGGCTTTTATACCCCAATTAGTGTGCACGGAAAAAAGTAGCTTGTGTCATAGGCACGAATTTGGGTTCATCGGCCACAATTTGGATCAGTTCTGTGCATGGGACACAATCAGAGTGTGCCGCTGACACAATCTGATTGCGTTTTATGCACAGAACTGATCCAAATTGTGGCCGGTGAACCCAAATTCGTGCCTACGACACAAGCTACTTTTATCAGTGTGTGTGTGTGTGTGTGTGTTTTGTTGTTGTTGTTTTTTTAACACTATAATCGACAAAAAAGTCGTATTCCAAATGTGACCTCATAGGTATGACGCACGATCGGGCTTCTAAAATGTGCACACCAAATTATTGACGTAGAAAGTAAAAAAAAAAATCAATTGTTTGCTCGCGATTAATATCAATAATACTTCTTTTAATTTTAGCGTCTTTTGAGCCCCCTGTTTAATGATCGACTTTTTTGAACCTAAAAGGAATTTGCCGCTAATTTTGTATCTACTCCTACCTGATGTATTCAGTTTTACGGGAAAAGAACATATCACTAAAATTACGTAAAACCAAATAAGACTGTGTTCACTCTTTTCCTGTTTTGCAACCGTTTTGACTTACTCACTTTATTGTTGAAAAATATATACATACAAGAAAATTAATATTTTCATCGAGAAGAAAACATGTTTTACAGTTCTTTCAAATATATCGCTGAAAAACATAGAAAAAATGTATTTTTTTAATAAGAAAAAACGCGATTTTACATTGCGTCCAATGGATGTCCCAAATAATTTATCTGTCGCAGGCAAATCGCAATCTTGCAATCGGCTTGCAATTTGCCTAGGCAAAGAGCAAGCAGCTTATTTACTATCAGAAAAAAATAGCTCAAGCGTAATGGTGTCGTACAAAATAATTATATCGAGATTTGATTTAGCTCATTCTAAAGCTAATAAGCTAACGATCGTACTGATAACCACAGATTAAGTTTTTCTCGCAACTGGCTCTCTTTTTATGAACTTTTAAAGCGGTTGAATACAGTGTTCAAAAACACTTTATTTTAAACACCGTAGATCAAGAACCAATGGAAATAAACCAAATCTGATGAAATCACCATTTTTGTCAGCTTATTAGCTCTCAAATGAGCTAAAGTAAATCTCTATACAATTATTTTGTAAGTCACCATTACACTTGATCTGATTTTTTTCTGATGTGAAATAAGCGGCTTGCTTTTTGCCTAGGCAAATAGCAAGCCGAGTGTGATTCGCGTGCGACATATCTATACCAGAGCACAATATTCTTTTAAAATAGGACTGTATACTGCTCAAAGTTTAGTTTAGGGTTTTTGACTTTCTTGTTGTTTCCTGTCGCATGTCGCGGGCGTGAAAACAATAGGATGAAAACTGAAAAGCTTGACATTGAGAATAAAACCGAGACGTTTCGGTGTAAACTTGGTTTATTATTTATAAGAAAATGTAGAGGAAACCCTAAAAAAAACAAAAACAAAAAACAAAAAACCAATGATACGTCTAAGACATTGCGAACTAGTAAGAAGAATTAAGTGATGACGTAATAACGGCAAAACCACAATAAAAAACGTAAGAGATAATAATGTTCATTATAATGACCGTACGTTTAGTTTTGACCTTAACGTCTAAAATTCATTTTTCATTTCAACGTTGTGCCCGATTTGACTTTAGTCATGTCTTGGGTCTTGGAAGGATTTGCCCGTAAAAATGAGTTGTGCTTTGTTTTAGACATCATTAATGTGGTTCACACTACAGGATGCATTAAAAGAAGCTCCTATATTTGTTATTTAACAAGGCTTCGCTCTCCAGAAATGGTCTCCATTCATTTTTATTTGAGAGCTTGCACAAATTTTTGGATCGTTAACTGTGCTTACAAGACCGTAATTTTGCATATGTTATATTTTGAAGGCGCTTTGGTATGATCATTTTACAGTTTTGTTCAAACAGAACAGATTAATTTTTCCCCTCATTTTTCGCGTGAGCATACGTCTTCTAGAACTTTCGATTAAAACTTTCCTACCGTTATTCCGTTGATATTGAACGGAAAGCCATTACTGCATGTGTAAATCGTTGACATCGAAATTGCTTTTAGAACTCCAACGCACTTTCCGAGTGCTTGGTGCCCGGTTGTTGATTTTTCCCATGTTAATATGCACTTCTATCCTGAATGATTCAAGACGTGTCGGTAAAATATTTTGGCTGTGGCACGCGTGCTGTCAGGACAGTATTTTAAATTGTCGTGTTCCAAAAATTACAATATGCCAAGTACGACAACTAGGGAAAACTTTATTGTAATTTTTTCTTATAAATCTGGCTCAAGCTTTTTGAGTTGGATAGGACTTTTGTTGCAATTGAAATGTTGCAGTGTACTACAGGGTGTCCCTAGGGTGCGGCTTATTCTATGGTTAAAAATGAAAATCCAAAATTTTTTGCCAGCCCCTCGCCATTCGGTTCCAATTGATGAGGAACCACCACAAAAGTTTCATCTTTGGACATCGTTTAGAGGTCGCGCAAACGCCTTAAAGTTATGCAATTTTCCGGAATGTCGTACATTTTATTTACCTGCATGCAAGTTTCCTCATTTTATTTTTATTCTGTTTTGACATACTTTTGAGCATTCAGGCGTTGAGTAGGTGTAATGTCCTTTTTTAAGATACTGCTATAAGACAATATTCAAGTCAAAATTGTTGCTTGAGTGGGAAGGGGAGGGGTGACCCAAAAACGAATAGTTCGGCGTGAGTTTATAAAGACGTACACCTATCACTTGACTAGGAATAGTTGCACAGCTCTTCTCCCGACTCCCTCCCACCTCACCCTCCCACTCCCTCTCTCCACCCTCTATTCTTTCCAACGCCCATTCTAGCTAGAACAAAGATCGGGCTTTAGATAAGAATTCAATTTTGTATATTTTATTATGAAAAAGAAGACCAAAATAAAACAAAACTCCCCCCCCCCCCAACTTTGCTGCTTTCAAATACCTACAGAATAAACATTAAATAGGTGATTCTTAAAATTAGTTAATTATATATGAATATAGGATAGAATATTCTTGGAAGACTGAAAATACTTTTTAGTATTGTTTTGCCTCTTGGAGTAGATTTCTATGTCTATAATAGTCAATTCTTAAAAATTACTGGAGAAATTTTTTGGCAACAGAAGGATACATTTTTCTATGTTCCATTACAACTTTTAACAGGTATTGTTTTTGATCTTCTTTCATTGTTGCAGTGGAATTATAACTATGAATAAGGGTGACGCCTCTTTCGGCATTTTCGTTGACTACCTTTTAATTTTTGACAGGTTTCAGCGCATCTTGAAATTCTTCTGAATTGTGCCACGTATTTGGATTTTCATTTAAAAAACCATGAGGAATATCCAAAATTTTGAAAAAAATTCAAACTTTTACGTGCGACAGAGGCAGACAAAGCGGGACTTTCTAAGTTATCCACATCTTCTGTGACTAGATTGGCTCTTTTCAAATGGTTATATTCTCTGTCACTTTTTTTGCCTAAAGATTTGACCATTCGTTTCTCCACACTAACAGATGCAACTTTATCAAAACTCCTAAGCTAGCCAATTCTTCTGACAAATACCAAAGATGGCGAAGAATCTGCTTCACTGCATTTTAACTAATATAAGGGTTCAACGACTCGTATGCTAGAAGTTTCTTTAAAAATAATAAATCATTATTTGGAGCTACAGTTGGTAATGGAGCTGTAAACCAAAACTTGACGTAAACTTTAGCAATGAACAAACATAATTCAGTTAGCTTTTCGATTGATGGGTCGTCTGAAGGAAATTGATCCTGAAATAGCCACATTTTTAACGAATAAATTGCAGCTGCCATCCGTCGGGTTTTAGAAACTGCTCCTGGAGCCCGAAAATGTACGCCTTGGTTCGGACTCTCTCCTAAAAATATTAATATCCGCTCAAAAAACTCTCTGTAGTCATCTCTTGGTTGAAAAGTCTGCAAAAAAAAAAAAAAAAAAGGTAACACTTCTTAGCTCATAGTCATTCATATACCTCATTCAACAATTAAAAATTTTAAGTAAACAAAAGTTGTAACATTTTTTTGCAATAAATTTTTTCAACACTATTAATGCTGCAGTGGCGTAGCATGCAATTTGGCAACGTTGCAGTTCGTCCATTGAAACCATTGGAAAAGGTCGCACTATCGGGTGTTCGATGAGCAACGTCGTATTCGAAATTTTACATGGGTTTAAATGGACAAGATACAACGTTGCCAAATTGCACGCTCCGCCGCTGTTGTGCGTATGTAAAATGGCACAAGAAAAACGATTCTCCTGATTCATATTTTTAATAGAAGATTTGGTGAGAAAAATATTTTATAAACTCACCTTTAACTGATTTTTGGCAAATTGGATGATATTTTCCTTATCGGATCTTAAATAACTGGAAACCTTCGGATCATCTAAGACTGTTTTGAACTTGGATTGATCAATTATTTCCCGTGCTGCTCTTTTTCGGAAGACTGGAATTTCGGGTTGATTTCTATTCCCAATGCACGTTGTCACTGCACTCTCTAAAATTAGTTCCAAAATATGGTGTCGACACGCTAAATGTAGCAGCGATCTTTCAAGAGACTTTTCAATTAATGGACAAGCTCCTTTCATTACTCCCGTGTTAGTTTAAGATGTATCAAAACATAGACCTTTCACTTCGTCTTCTATCTTCCATTCTTTGATCGTTTTAATGACAGCTATAATCTGTGCCTCTCCAGTACCTTTAGATAGTGCTGGAACATTCGAAAGCTGGTTTACGCCTTCTTCGGATACTAATATAGGAATTCTATCAACTTTGTGTTTCCCAGTCAATTCAGCGGGCCGATCATTTACTTCATCTTTAAACCGATCGTTAAGACTGTGTATGAGTTATTCTATTGGTCAAATATTGTAAAACTTAGCCGTTGCTAAGCAACCATCGGTATCCATCGTTAGTGTCCGTTTTTTAAAGGTTACTCATGAATAGTCTTTATAAAACGAGACTTAACGATCATTACCATAGCAACAGTCAAGTTTTACAATTTTCGACCAATCATCACTTGTAGACAGTTTTAACGATCAGTTTAACGATAAAGTAAGTGATTGGCCCGCTGGTAATAACTTGCCATCCCAGTGACCGACTAAAGGCACACTTGGGATAAAAGATGTTTGGATCCTATCAGCAGTTGATTGACGAATTTTTTCTCTTGCTTTTCGGACACTTTTATCATTTATTGTGAATTTACTGACATCGTGTCTAAAACTTTTAGCCGTATGAGCCATAATGAATGTCGCCTTCCTATGACTAATATTCGTACGATCCAAAGTTGAAGCTAATTCTTCAGTCATAAGCGCTTGCCGACCCCGTTTTCGTGGCCGTGGAGCGTTTATTGGTGTACTGGGTCCAGGAATCGGTTCATCAAAAGTCGGACCTTCTCTTCCGCTTTTTTTGAAATTCGCAATTAATGGGGCAGTTGCAAGGGTCTGAAATGTTGTGTTTTTTATGAAGAAAATTATAGTACTTGATGAGCTGAAAACAATGGTGCCTTTGGTTTTTTCCTAAGTGTCCCGGTTTCGGAGATACAGATGAGTAAAGTTGTATAAAATCGTGTGTGTAGTGACGTCACTACGCGGAATTCCCATTTAAAACAATGTATTTCGGGCCAAAATCTCATCTCCGGAACAATGGGACTTGAGGAGAAACCAAAGGCATCTTTGTTCTCAGCTCATCTAGTACTTTCATTTTCTTTATAAAAAACTCAACATTTTAGACCCTTGGAACTGCCCCATTGTTCCTCTTTTTTCAGGACCTCACAGTTGGTAAAATCGAATAAAGTTTTAAAGAAAATGTGTGAGCCATAAAATTTATTTTTGAGTCATTTTAGTCCGCCCAAGTTTTAATTTTTTGCTGGAAAGACCTTTGCAATTCAGAGTTTTTTTAGGTACAAAGTTTTTTTAAATTACGACTTTTTAAACTCGAGCTATGATTTTTTGAATTCATAGGTCGAAATCGAACTTTGACCTTCGATATATCAAAAACGAAAAGCAATATCGACCTTCAGTTTGTGCCAAAAGTCTTAGAATTTTATGCCCTTTCGATCAATGTATCACAAAGATGGAGGTCGCCGTTTGAAATATTCGAGGTAGGGGGGTTGGTGCCCCCCTCTCCGAGCCCTCCGGAGCGGAGATATTGAAATCCCCCTCAAAAGTTGTCCCCCTCAAAAATATTTTCGACTTGTTTCGGCGTTTTTCGAAATTTGAAGCCGTTTGCGAGAAATTCGAGATCGTACATATTTTCTTCAACACCCTGTATTCATTTTCTTCATAAAAAAACAAACAAACAAATTAACAAATAAACAAACAAACAAACAATAAAACTTCAGATCCTCGCAAGAATCATACTGGGGTGAGATTTTTACGGATCAATGTCAAAAAGTCTGTCGCCTCCTCCATGATTAAAAACCTTTGTTCATACTTTTTGGCACGCATCCTTATATCTCACCTCCGTATGATTGTCTCCTCGATTTAACTATCGAAATCCTTAGTAAAACTAGACAGTATGATCAGTATAACTATGATTTCTGATTGAAATCTTAATTACTGGCCAGAAAAAAAAAAAAATTGGGAGACTTACTTTTCGAACGATCCTCGTATGAATGATCCCGAAAGTCAACTACTTTTTTTCAGAAAGTACGCTGTCGCACAACCTCACGATTTGCAGAAAGTATCTAACAAGGGGAGGCTCAGAAGTCGCCGCCTCCGATTTTGAAAACAGTTACACGAAAATGTAGCTTAAGTAAAACTATTAGACCCGTGTTTCTCACTTTTTGCCAATGGGCCTTCCTAAAGCGTCAGGAATTTTTTGAAAGTTGCCGAAATTCACGTAAAAATCCGAGCGGAGAGCGTTCCGAATATTTACGTGAATTTCGGCAACTTTCAAAAAATTCCTGACGCTTTAGGAAGGCCCATTGGCAAAAAGTGAGAAATACGGGTCTAATAGTTTTACTTTAGCTACATTTTCGTGTAATTGTTTTCAAATTCGGAGGCGGCGACTTCTGAGCCTCCCCTTGTAAGATATAAACTCATTAGTTCTGAAGTTAACCTAAAATGGAAGGCCAAGTATGCAAGAAGAGAAAGCGCACGTTTCTTAGTTTCGAGCAAACCTAAGTCATAAGTTGAAGAGTTGAGATGTTCAAACTCTTTAAGTTCACCTTCTAAATCGGCGTATACGATCGCGATTTAGCCCTTACACGTGCTTCGCTTGTTCCGATGTATTTAAAGAGCAAGCTCCGCCTCTTATCTCATCAGTTCTCTCAATAACTTTCGGTAGTACTATACTTAGATTCTTATTTGATGAGTATCCTTGATGCTGATACGTTTTAACAATCCAGAAAAGAACAAACCAAAGAGGTGTTGGTGTGAGCGTATGGAAATGACAAACTAGCGTTCCGTATCTGTATGCATACGCTTGTATACCAAGTCAGTAGATCCGCAAGTCGTGTAACCTAACTTAGTTCCGATTCCCCCTCCTCCCAATACACCGCCACACCCTACCCCTCTCCGCCTCTCAGGCATGGGACATGCTTAGTTAAACATGTTATTGGATGAGCATGTTTGACGTACTCCATCCTACCAGACCCTGTGATGTTCCTTCGAAATATCATCACCACCATAGCCGTAGACAGGAGTTTGTCTTTCTCTCTCTGTGCCCAATCGATCACATGTGTTAGAAAAGGACAGAAACAGGGGTTGAAGTCTTGCGACAGCCCCTCAATCCATCATTTTCTAACACATGCAGTCAAATGGGCACAGAGAGAGAAAGACAAATTCCTGGCTATGAGTTCAACACGTAAATTTCATGTAATAAGAGCACGTCGCTAACTTAGCATCCCCTTGCGCAGAAATGTTCTGAGAATATCTTGTCTAAGGACCGTATGGATTTTGCATCATAGGTACTGTTGCCCTTGGTTAATATGACTGAAATATAAATGAGAGACAGTACGACTCTAACTAAGAATGATGGATTATGCAATACGATCTATCGATTTTTTCTCAGATAAACGCACACAGGTACTTACAAACGAGTGTCAGAAACGTGAGGAAGGTGAAAGCACAGCGGAAACTCCCATAAGAGCCAATGGAAGCAAGTTTGGAATTTAACGGCACCAATAGGCAACCCTGTGGTCCTATATCCCAACATGGCGAACGTGTGTGATTTGTGTTGAAACTCATTTATTTCTGTAAATTCTGGAAAGAAATCTTAAGTTTCCGCCCTCACTTTTATTCTAATGGCATTTCAGAATGAAAATTTCGCGGATCATGTCCTATATTTTTTTTTTTTCACGCGCGAATCCAGATGTAAACATCCTATATCCCAACATGGCGGACGCGAAATAAATTTGCTTCAAAATCCGACAGAGTTTCCGTTCTGATTGTATTATTCTGTGGTGAAAGCCTCTTTCCGCAGTTTTGATTTTCACTGTACGTTTAAATAAGAAAATATCGATGTATTCAACTGAATTCTAAAAGTTGCGGTTCGTCTATTTGGATATATTGATATCTGTCTATTTGTTTAAACGAACGGAAAGTCGAAGAATTGAGGCGGCCTGTTGCTTCCCTTTGAGTTTGATTCATGCCATCAAATTTGGTTATTTTTGATTTTTCGAACTGGTTGATTTAAACAGTGGTTTATCGTGCTGCTCGATACATCGATGTATTTTCCATACGAACGTACCATAAAAGTCGAAAACGTGAAGAAACAAATAGCTTCCATTTTATTTCAATTTATAGTAGGGTGAAGGGTAGAAACACATCTATCCAATTGCTTCGGCTGTTTCTTGTCTTCGATGACCCAATGGCAGGGCAGGCTTCTTGTGAACTTTTGCCCACAGCTGCTTCGCTTGAATTGATTCATTTCATTTAGGAAAAGAGAAAGACCCTGCGGTCCAAAATTAGGTAGGTTTGGCAAGGGTGTGCAGACATGAATGAGTGACTAGTGACCCGTAAACTCTGATTTCATCGCGGCCATACCAAGATGAAAGGGCTGCGCCGCACAGAGTACAAAAATAACCGATTTGATGGCCAAAAATTAGAAAGTTATACATTTTTGATTATTTAATGCTTCTAAGGCACACGAGAGACACTTTTTCAAGACGCTTTTTCAATGGGTCTATTGCGTATTTTGGCTGCAGCAATAGAAAACCTTGATTCTTACGTGAAATTTGGCAAAAATATGATGCCCACATTAAAAGCGTGCAAAAAGCACTCATTAACTCTGGAAGTCACTTCAAGTTCAAACAGCTCGCGCTACACTAGACACTAATTGCACCGACATACTACTACATAGTCAGAACCACCGTGTACGTGTAAACAACATTGTAACCACTAAATGATGGAATTTCCTTCTAAATACATAAAATATTGGCTGCGTTTGGTATCTGGCCTTTTCTGGTTTATCAAAGAATACGAAATAACACAAGAGTCGTATGCATCGAAACGAATCGTACACATGTTTGTAAGTTATGTTGATGTTTACATAAACGCTGTAGTTCCTTCTATGTAGCTGTATGTCGGTGATAATTTAGTGTCTTGTGTATAGCGCGGGTTGTTTGAAATGGAAGTGATTTCTGAGTTAATGAGAGGATTTTGAAAGTTCTGAATGTGCGCATCGTTATTTTCGCCGAATTTTACGTTAAAATCAATGTGTTACATTGCTAATGCAAAAGTATGCAACCGACCCATTAATGCTCTTTTTAGTACTTACGCATTTTTGACCGTAGATTCCTAAACAGTCCCACACACCTTAGAGCGGGTTTTTTGAAATGTACTGAAATATACTGGATTGTCCTCCTTGTAAAACTATGAGACGTTCTGAATATTTCTTCGAGGTTTAGTGGAAGGTTTCAACCAAGTTTTCAGAAGATGAGTGCAATAAAGTTGATTGCATTTACGCCCGTAGTCGCAGAAGTTTACTTTTACTATATAGACATATAGCTCATGGTATTGTTGGAAAGTTCCGTAGAAACCCAAAAGGTCAAATTTCTCATGCAGGTATCTTGTATTGGAAGAGAAAAAGTTTAATGGAACTGCTCTCAGCAGAACATTTGCTCCGCTCAATTCAAGAAATATACTGTTTCAAAAACAAATTTTACGGAGAGATTTTGCGATTTGTTTGCTTGTTTTGTGTTTTTCCTATCAAACAAGCTCAAAATATTTTAGGTTCTTTTTTTTTTTTTTTTTTTTTTTTTTCTACTTAGAATTTCATAAGCTTACCTTGCAAAGTTTCGGAAGAAAATAGAAAAAATACAAAAATCAGAGACATTAGAAACGTGGGCTGAAGTAAACCTGCTTGGGAAGCCACGTTACTAAACAACTCTGAAGATGGAAAGTTGAAAGCATCATACACATTTGTGACTTGAAAACTTCTTTTCAACGATGATGTTGCGGGTAACATAAACTCGTAGATTTTTGGCTACTTTGGTTGTACTATGACTTTCAAAAGAAAGTACCCTGGTCGAAAATCTTAATCTCAAATTCCCCGTTGTTTCTCGTAGAAGTTTCGATTTTTCATAACGTACTCTGAAAAAGGCATTATGATTAGCCTTTAAACACTTGAAAACCGCAAAATTGAATACAGGTTGCCGAGATTTTAAAGAGTAAAAATGTCGACCAGGGAACTTTCTTTTGAAAGTCATAGTACCACTCACCCTACTGTGCGTCGCTCGCTCGGTTCACGATATTCTTTCACCTGACCACGGGCACGGAAAAACCTTCGACTTTCAACTTGTCTGTTCGCTGATTCGCGGTCCCGGCTCGGTTGCGGTAGTCTGGCCATCGAACCAATGATGCCGGTTATTAGTAGTCAACAAAAGGAAGTTTCGACATTTGAACACATAAATGTTTAATTCTTCATACATCCGACAATGCCGCATCAAACCGATGCACTTTCGTTTGTGCAACTCTCTAATAGCCAATTAATTTACTAACTTTACGCATTATCTACTTACAAGGGTTGCCCAGACCTTTTTACCCCCCCCCCCCCTCTCCCTTACTGTTTCCACTCTTTAGTTTTCCTTTTTTTAATGCTGTATGAACGACACACTTTTGTACTGAATAAAAGTGAAAGAGCGAAAGAAGGAGAGGTAGGAGGGACAGGGAGAAGGAGGGTGAGAAAGAGAGAGATAAAGAGAGGGGGAGAGGGAGATAGAGAAAGGCCCTACGAGAAATTTCTGGGTTCGGGAGTCACATCTATAATTAACTGTGCCTCTCGAGCCATGAATCAAGGCATATGCATCAAGGATTTGAGCGGTGAGTGGTGCATGCATTTGTGGGTCACCGAGTAATTAATGGAGTTGAGGCCCTTTGCCTCAGGGTTGTCGATTTTTGCAAAAAAAAAAAAAAAAAAAAAAAAAGGGCGCCGCTAGCTCACACTAGATAAAAAAAAAAGAAAAGAAAAATAAGACCGACGGAACCGCCTTAATTCCCACTTATACCACCTTTCTCCATTAAAAGTATCTTACTAGACGGAAATGGCGAGGAATAAGTTTTATCAATCCCTGACGGCATTTTTTGGGCTAGGGAATCGTGTGCGAGGATATTTCATTTTAGACGCAAAATCGGTTCAGAATATGAGAGCTGATTCATTCTCTTACACAAATCGGGACGTTTCGCATTGAATCTCTTAAATAAAATTTTGATCTTTGCTTTATTTTTCTTGTCACTGAGTGAACGAAAATAGGGTTTATCTCAAGGTACTTATATTTAACAGGTATGCTCGTCGCTCGACTCGCTTCCCGCGTCATCTTCAGTGGCGCGCTGTTCAAAAAGCATTCCAAGATGACCGACAAAAGAAGAAAACATCGGGCTATTTTCTGCTTTTCTGGAGGGGGAAGCCCAATGTTTTCTGGAAAGAGTAGTTTTCTTCTTTTGTCGGCCATCTTGGAATGCTTTTTGAACTGCGCGCCACTGAAGATGACGCGGGAAGCGAGTCGAGCATACCTGTTAAATATAAGTACCTTGGGTTTATTTTATGTTTTGTCAGTTTAGAAGGAAAACATAACAGAAAAAAACTGAATACTGAAGTGGAGAGCCGAGAGTAAATGAAAACCTGAAATGAAAAGGGAAAGAAAAGAAAAAAGGAACAGATCATAGCGACAGAAGTAATGGCGTTAAAGTGTAAAATTGACGGAGAGAGGACGAAAACTGTGAGAGCGGAGCTATAAAACTGGTGAGCAATAATGCGAAAATATAAAGGATGAGTTGAGAGAGTATAAGGGAGGGGGAGTTCAAAAGACGTCAGGACACACGCAGTGCAGCGCGGCTGCCTCACCGTTAGTCGAGTCACCTATTAAAAAGTTGAGTCTATAATCAATTTATTAAAGGAGGGGGCGATTTTTTTTTTTTTTTTTTTTTTTTTTTTTTTTTTAAAGTTGCGGCGGGCTTGAGATTATGGAAAGGAAGCGGCGGGGAAGGGCAGGGCAGGTGCAGAAAAAAGTTCAGACGAAGAAGTCAGTAAATTTCAAACCTAACAGCAACAGCTTGAACCTGAGAGCCTCCCATGACCGTAGGTATTCGAGGTTGGAAAAGCCGATCAGAGTTTTATTGATATTGAATAAACTGTATAATCTTAGCACTAGTGAGAGGCTTAAGAGATGTCATAACTTCATCTCTTATAGAATTCGCCTCCGCATGGACTTTTTCTCCATTGTTGCCAAATTTTTATATCTACCTACTTTTACATAAGGTCAAATGCGGGAAATTCGGATAGCTATCCGAAAAATCTACGGGTAGTAGTTGTTTTATGTTGACGTGGTAGTGTTGGGCACTTCTCTCTCTCCTTTCCTTCCATCCTTGTTATTTCCTTTCATTTCGTAGAACTCCTCCAAAGCTGGGTTCACTTGTTTGGTGAAAAGTTTTTCAGCTGTGAAATACAGTAAGTGGAATGAATTAGGTGGGGTCAGTGGCATATCGTGCGATCTGGCAACGCTGAATTTTCTCTATTTATAAGCATGCGAATGGTCGAATTATTTGAGGTGCGTAGTACACCGTCTCAAAAAAGTGGCGCGCGACGGTAGAGAAAAACGGGAACTAACGCAGCGAGGCAGAGTCCGCGCGAAGATTTGAAAATAATCTACCGGTGAAAATGGCACAGACTCCTCCCGAAACCTAGCTAGGGTAGATATGAAAACAAATACACATGCTGAAAACAATAGACTAGCTATACACCAAAAAATTAATGAGACCTCAAAGATAGTAGAGTCCCTTGATGGAAATATTGTATACGGAGTACCGACACGAGCTCAACGAGTTGTGATTGGTCGTTGGTTTTAGGCTCTCACGGAGTCGAGCAGGAGTCGACGACATCGAAGGCTCCACACGAAAGGAGTCGATTCGTAGAGGAACGTATGGGAACGGACCGGAATGCCGGCAAATCCGCCAGTCCACCACTAGTCCACTGTCAAACTTAACCTTCGAATGCGTTCACGCGGTCGACAAAATCGACTCCTGTCAAAATGCATAAAGCGTCGTGTCGATACTCCCTATACAATATTTCCATCAAGGGACTCTAAAAGATAGACGACTGTCCTCAGAATCGCCAAAATGGGTCTGTTGCAAACTTTTGCTAGAACGATTAAGAGTGTTTAATCTAATGTAAAATCCCCTGAAAAGTCCATTGGTGGCATCATAAAGTCATAAAATGCAATAATAAACCCACAAGAGGCGTTTAATGAAATCCAAGATGGCGGGAAAATATTTAGCAACTTGTATGCATGCACCACGAACATCCAAGGATAGCCAACCTCACAATATCGATCACACCCGATCACAACGTAAATAAACACATAACCTCTGAAGCTGTGAGGTTGTCAACGTTGGAAATCCTTGGATGTTAAAGGTGCATGCATACAGAATGCTCGATACTTTACCGCCATCTTGGATTTCATTAAACGTTTCTTGTGAGTTTATTATTGCATTTTATAACTTGTTGATGCCACCAATGGACTTTTCAGGCGATTTTACATTAGACTAAATACTCTTATTCGTTGTAGCAAAAGTTTGCAACAGACCCATTGGCAAGGTAGTCACCCGATATTTGAGTACCTAAATAAAAACAACCAACACCAGTGAACAAATTAACAACCAGTATGTTCGTCAGAAATTTTCCGCAAGGAAAGACGTACAACTAAACCAAAAATTTATTAAGAGAACACAATAAATAATATGATGGAGACAAGGATATGATCCACTTCACACACAAAACACAAACTTCTCCGTCAGAATATCCCATAGGAAAACGGAAATTCATCGCTGAGAATATCCATAAAATCCCTAAACTAACATTGAAAAGAAAAGACACGTAGCAAAAATAATCTCAGATCAACAAATCATTGAGGTCAGTAACGTAGGTGCGCATGAGTTCGAAGAGATGGCGCGCAGAAGCAAACCTACTTGCGACCGACGTAGAGGAAGCAGAGACTTAAGAGAAAAACATAACCAATCTATACTACAAATAACTAGTAAGAAAAACTAAGTAGTAAATCTAAAGCGCACTAGCTATATCGAGAAATAACACCTAAATCATACAACTAATAATAGTTACAGAATTGCAACCGAGACAAAGCTTACAAAGATAAATTAAAAACTAATAGTCATCATCTTTTTAGAAACTGAGGCAATGAACCAGTTTCAGGGGAGGAAACGCATTGCCACATAACAACCCGAAACAGAAGAAGGACCAATCGATAAAATACTCAAAGCTAGTTTCAGGACATGAATGGATATCCCAGTGACAAGAAACAATCAAAACAATAAGCCATAATCAACAACAACAAATAATAACTGAAAAGCCCAAAAGAATACCATCGAGTCAATAATGCACTGAAACGACACTCGACAAAAAGTAACCCTAAATTCTAAATTAACACTGAAAAATGCGACTAATAATTCCACCAATATCACCTAAGATGTAAAAACAGAAGAGACCAAGAGAGAGAGAGACCAATTGAGACACAGCGATGAGAAAAGAGCACTGAAACCATCATGACGATACGCGTTTGCAAATACGGCCCATAAAATACATGCAGGGTCTTCAAAAGTCTTAGTACACCCCTGTAACTTTTGAACGGCTAATTTTTAAGAAACCAAATTTTGCAGGTGATCGAATATGGCCATGATGCTTTTTTGGGTCTTGTCTTGGCTTTTTTGGGTCTAGGGGGTTGGCCCCTTCGAAAATCGAATATTTCAAATGGCGATCCCCATTTTTTATTACATAACTAAAAAGTGCATAAAATTCTAAGACTTTTGGCACAAACCGCAGATTGATATCGTTTTGCGTTTTCGATCTATCGAAGTTCAAAGTTCGATTCATACCAATTTTCAAAATATCGTAGCTCCCATTTGAAAAGTCGGAATTTAAAAAAAACTAGGAGTCAAAAATACTCTAAAAAGCAAGTCCTTTTCAGAAAAAAATACGGTTTTGATATTTTTACGCAACATATTTCAATTTCAAAAAATTTGACTGGGAGCCAGTTCCCATAAGCAAAGCGCGGGGTCCTTTCACGCGACGAAACTGGTTGGGGGTGGAAGTCAATTTTTCAGAATTTTACAGATATTTAAACGCATAAGTTCAGTTCTCAGCGAGTGAAAATGTTTCACTCACCGAGGATTTTACCAAGAGAAAATAGTTACTAAGAACTGATCGTCGTCCACGACGATCAGTTCTTGGTAACGAAAAATGTGTTTGAACCCCCCCCCCCCCCAAATGGGCCCCAAGGGGCTGATCGGGGCTTTTGAATTTATCGAAAATGAAAAATTTGGGTTTGATTCCCTATCTGACTTTTTTGTTTCAAATCATTTGGTTCTGTAGTTTTCGAGAAAAAAGCCTGATCCGGGTGGTCTGGTACACCCTGTATATCCCAGGAACCATTCGTTAACGCAAGCTACAACGTTTTCCCTAGAACGAGGTCACTAAAAGCTGCTGTTGAAGCCACGATATATATACAGGGTGTTGAAAAACTGTTCCCGAATATTTCAGGGGCGGATTTTACAAGTCAAAATAAGACCTTTGTTTCAAATCAACATGTGTCCGGAAATGCCCCCCTTTTGAGCTACAGCCCACCAAAGTTTTAAAAAATTGACGGGTTTTTTGGAATAGTGACCACTATTATGAACCAAATGTCCTAAAAATTGGTGTCTTGAGGTAATTTTAGGTGTAAAATCCATTAATGGCCTTGAGAAATTCAGAAATTGAGTCTGACTGTACTTTTCACGCAATTTTGTACCTTTAACGGCACGAATTTTATGTTACGGATTGAAAATGTGAAGAATAATTACCAAAATCAGATGTGAAAAACCTTCAGAAAGGTTATTGGTCCTCTTTGTTTCCTTCGATACGACGCGTTTTAAGCGAGATAATTGCTGCACAGTGTGGAAAAGTCAGCGCTTTTACCAGTTTTACCATGAGAAGCGGCAGTGAGTATGCAACCCGGCTCTCCGCTGCTTCTTCGGGCCGGCCGCTATGGTAAAAGCGCTGACTTTTCCACACTGTGCAGCAATTATCTCGCTTAAAACGCGTCGTATCGAAGGAAACAAAGAGGACCAATAACCTTTCTGAAGGTTTTTCACATCTGATTTTGGTAATTATTCTTCACATTTTCAATCCGTAACATAAAATTCGTGCCGTTAAAGGTACAAAATTGCGTGAAAAGTACAGTCAGACTCAATTTCTGAATTTCTCAAGGCCATTAATGGATTTTACACCTAAAATTACCTCAAGACACCAATTTTTAGGACATTTGGTTCATAATAGTGGTCACTATTCCAAAAAACCCGTCAATTTTTTAAAACTTTGGTGGGCTGTAGCTCAAAAGGGGGGCATTTCCGGACACATGTTGATTGGAAAGAAAGGTCTTATTTTGACTTGTAAAATCCGCCCCTGAAATATTCGGGAACAGTTTTTCAACACCCTGTATATACCGGGTGTCCGGTAAGTCCCGGAACGGCTGCGCCATTTCTTTATTTACGCAGATAAAAAAACCAAACTTTGGGAATGTTCCTAGATAAATAAAAACTACTTTTTGGGGGGGTCAAAATTTTGGTCGCCCCTCCCGGGGGGGCGGGGGCGCCCCTAACTTTTTTTTTCAAATAGCAACGCCTATCTTGCGATACCTCATTCGAAAGAGGGTAAAAAATTGAGCATTTTGGCGCAAACCGCATGTCGATATCTCTTTTAGTATTCGAGATATCGAACTTCAAAATCTATGGAAACCCATTTTAAAAAAATCATAACTCTTATTCAGAAAGTCGCTATTTAAAAAACTAGGGGTCTAAACTACTCTTCATAAAAAGCTCTTTCCAGGGAAAAACATCTCTGCCCAAAAAAAAATTTAAATTACAGTTATTGTTTTTTTTCCCGCCAAAATGTTTTAAAAAATTTTGGCGGGAAAAAAAACAATAACTGAAAGTTAATTTTTTGGGCAGAGGTGTTTTTCCCTGGAAAGAGCTTGTTATGTAGAGTAGTTAAGACCCCTAGTTTTTTAAATAGCGACTTTCTGAATAAGAGTTATGGTTTTTTTAAAATGGGTTTCCATAGATTTTGAAGTTCGATATCTCGAATACTAAAAGAGATATCAACATGCGGTTTGCGCCAAAATGCTCAATTCTTTACCCTCTTTCGAATGAGGTATCACAAGATAGGGGTTGCTATTTGAAAAAAAAAAGTTAGGGGCGCCCCCGCCCCCCGGGAGGGGCGACCAAAATGTTGGCCCCCCAAAAAGTAGTTTTTATTTATCTAGGAACATTCCCAAAGTTTGGTTTTTTATCTGGGTAAATAAAGAAATGGCGCAGCCGTTCCGGGACTTACCGGACACCCTGTACTTAAAGGTTGTAAGGCTACCGAACCAATTCAGCCGATTTGGAGATAAATTATTCGGAGAGAGGGGGGGGGGTGTCAGCCATCATGAAAAGAGCAATACCGGGTGTCCGGTAAGTCCCGGAACGGCTGCGCCATTTCTTTATTTACGCAGATAAAAATACCAAACTTTGGGAATGTTCCTAGATATATAAAAACTACTTTTTGGGGGGGTCAAAATTTTGGTCGCCCCTCCCGGGGGGGCGCCCCTAACTTTTTTTTTTCAAATGGCAACCCCTATCTTGTGATACCTCATTCGAAAAAGGGTAAAGAATTGAGCATTTTGGCGCAAACCGAATGTCGATATCTCTTTTAGTATTCGAGATATCGAACTTCAAAATCTATGGAAATCCATTTTAAAAAAATCATAACTCTTATTCAGAAAGTCGCTATTTAAAAAACTAGGGGTCTAAACTACTCTACATAACAAGCTCTTTCCAGGGAAAAACACCTCTGCCCAAGAAAATTAACTTACAGTTATTGTTTTTTATTCCCGCAAAAATTTTTTAAAACATTTTGGCGGGAAAAAAAACAATAACTGTAAGTTAATTTTTTTGGGCAGAGGTGTTTTTCCCTGGAAAGAGCTTATTATGTAGAGTAGTTTAGGCCCCTAGTTTTTTAAATAGCGACTTTCTGAATAAGAATTATGATTTTTTTAAAATGGATTTCCATAGATTTTGAAGTTCGATATCTCGAATACTAAAAGAGATATCGACGTGCGGTTTGCGCCAAAATGCTCAGTTTTTTACCCTCTTTCGAATGAGGTAGCACAAGATATGGGTTGCCATTTGAAATAAAAAAGTTAGGGGCGCCCCCGCCCCCCCGGGAGGGGCGACCAAAATTTTGACCCCCCCCAAAAAGTAGTTTTTATTTATCTATAGGAACATTCTCAAAGTTTGGTTTTTTTATCTGCGTAAATAAAGAAATGACGCAGCCGTTCCGGGACTTACCGGACACCCTGTATATATACAGGGTGTTGAAAAACTGTTCCCGAATATTTCAGGGGCGGATTTTACAGGTCAAAATAAGACCTTTTTTTCCTATAAACATGTGTCCGAAAATGCCCCCCTTTTGAGCTACAGCCCCTCAAAGTTTTAAAAAATTTACGGTTTTTTTGGAATAGCGACCACTATTATGAACCAAATGTCTTAAAACTTGGTGTCCTAAGGTAATTTTACGTGTAGAATCCATTACTGACCTCGAAAAATTCAGAAATTGATTCTAATTGTACTTTTCACGCAATATTGTATCTTTAACAGCACGAATTTTATGTTACGGATTAAAATTTTGAAGAATAATTACCGAAATCAGATGCGAAAAACCCTTAGAAAGATTTTTGGTACTCCTTGTTTCTTTCGATACGACGCGTTTTAAGCGAGATAATCGCTGCACAGTGTGGAAAAGTCAGCGTTTTTACCATAGCGGCCGGCCCGTAGAAGCAGCGGAGAGGCGGGTTGCATACTCACTGCCGTTATTCATGGTAAAAGCGCTGACTTTTCCACACTGTGCAGCGATTATCTCGCTTAAAACGCGTCGTATCGAAAGAAACAAGGAGTACCAAAAATCTTTCTAAGGGTTTTTCGCATCTGATTTCGGTAATTATTCTTCAAAATTTTAATCCGTAACATAAAATTCGTGCCGTTAAAGATACAATATTGCGTGAAAAGTACAATTAGAATCAATTTCTGAATTTTTCGAGGTCAGTAATGGATTCTACACGTAAAATTACCTTAGGACACCAAGTTTTAAGACATTTGGTTCATAATAGTGGTCGCTATTCCAAAAAAACCGTAAATTTTTTAAAACTTTGAGGGGCTGTAGCTCAAAAGGGGGGCATTTTCGGACACATGTTTATAGGAAAAAAAGGTCTTATTTTGACCTGTAAAATCCGCCCCTGAAATATTCGGGAACAGTTTTTCAACACCCTGTGTGTGTATATATATATATATATATATATATATATATATATATATATATATATATATATATATATATATATATATATATATATATATATATATATATATATATATATATATATATATATATAATATATATATATATATGATAAAAACAACTTAAATTGGGATAAAGGCTGGAACAAATTAAAATTTGGGACGTTTCGGGCCAATTAACAGACCCTTTTTCAACCAAATAAAAAAAAAATAAAAACACACAAAAACAAATACAAGTGAGCCGCCGCTGTAATTGCAAGGCAAGGACTGGCAAAACGGTAAACAGTTCAAACAAAACACAGGTGCAAAGATTACCTAATCACCAACCTCCTCAGAGAGGAAAAACTGGTGATAAGCACCGCTGAGACCGTTGACATCCGCGCGCGAATTACACACATGATTCTTTTGGCGCAAAATATGAATCATCTCGAGCATACTGCGGGCAAAGCAGTTCTTTTCGGTGGCTAAAACACGAACGCTGTTAAAATCAAAATGATGGTGGAGTGTGTTTTCATGGTGATGCAACGCGGTCTTCTCATTTTTATAATAAAAATGAGAAGACCGCGTTGCATCACCATGAAAACACACTCCACCATCATTTTGATTTTAACAGCGTTCGTGTTTTAGCCACCGAAAAGAACTGCTTTGCCCGCAGTATGCTCGAGATGATTCATATTTTGCGCCAAAAGAATCATGTGTGTAATTCGCGCGCGGATGTCAACGGTCTCAGCGGTGCTTATCACCAGTTTTTCCTCTCTGAGGAGGTTGGTGATTAGGTAATCTTTGCACCTGTGTTTTGTTTGAACTGTTTACCGTTTTGCCAGTCCTTGCCTTGCAATTACAGCGGCGGCTCACTTGTATTTGTTTTTGTGTGTTTTTATTTTTTTTTATTTGGTTGAAAAAGGGTCTGTTAATTGGCCCGAAACGTCCCAAATTTTAATTTGTTCCAGCCTTTATCCCAATTTAAGATGTTTTCTATATTTTGTTGGCTGATCTAAGTTTTTACGTGTTTTTTTATATATATATTATATATATATATATATAGTATAATATATATATATATATATATATATATATATATATATATATATATATATATATATATATATATATATATATATATATATATATATATATATATATATATATATATATATATATATATATATATATATATATATATATATATATATATATATATATATATATATATATATATATATATATATATATATATATAATAACAACTTAATTGGGAATAAGGCCGTGAAACAATAAAATTAAAAAAACGAGACGTTACGGAGGGCTAACACCTCCTTTATCAATCGAAAATTAAAAATTAAAAAAAATATAAACAAAGAGTCATGCCATCACGATGATAACGGCCATGACTCCATCATGACCGTTAGACCGTTTGAGTCATGGCCGTTATCATCGTGATGGCATGACTCTTTGTTTATATTTTTTTTTTAATTTTAATTTTCGATTGATAAAGGAGGTGTTAGCCCTCCGAAACGTCTCGTTTTTTTAATTTTATTGTTTCACGGCCTTATTCCCAATTAAGTTGTTCTTATTATTCATGTGTTGGGCCGATTTAAGTTCTTTCTTTGTTTTTATATATATATATATATATATATATATATATATATATATATATATATATATATATATATATATATATATATATATATAATATATATATATATATGTATCACAAGCCATACCTTGCTATTTGACTTTTTTTACGTGGGGGGGCCCAAAGACCCCCAAATTTTGGAATCTAAGTGGGGGCCTTAATTTTTCACTTTTAGGTATTATGTGGCACATCAATCGAAAGGTCTTAATCTCCTCTTTCAGATGGTTTTTAGTTTTTGTAAAAATATTGAATAGTGTGGTCACAGTAGCCGAATGAAAATTTCCCCCCAAAAGGGCCCATAACCCCAAAAATTGGGGTTTTCTGGAAAAATTTACTGGAACAAAAATGTCGGCAATGAGTTGTTCTTTCAGGATCTGAACTTATTTTTGTACCTTTTATAGGCTTTTTCCCGCCAAAAATGGAAAAATGTGTTTTGAACCCCCCCAAAACCCCCCAGGGGGACCTCGGGGGGCTTTGAAAATATTTTCATTGAATTCTTTGGGGTCAATTCCCTATCTGACTTTTTTGTTTCAGCTCTCTACGCCCAACCGTTTTCGAGAAAAAGTACCTATCCGGGTGGTCTGGTACACCCTGTATATACAGGGTGTTGAAAAACTGTTCCCGAATATTTCAGGGGCGGATTCTACAGGTCAAAATAATACTTTTTTTACCTATAAACATGGGTCCGAAATTGCAGTCCTTTTGAGTTACAGTGTTGCAAAGTTTCCGAAAAACAAATTGCAAAATTGTCATAGCTCCCTCGTGAATTTTTCTTAATGCTCGTAAATAGGTACTCTGGTGTAGTTTTAGGCGTTCTTGCCGATTTTGGCCGTAGAAATACTGTATGCAAAAATTTGAGGGGGGTTATGGGGGTTTTTCTTGATTTTTCCCACTTTTTTTGGCCAAATTTGTGAAAACATGCTTTCGGATTCATTGAACCCAAAAACGATTAGCATTACTCAAAAGTTCGTATAAAAGTATGCATTTTTAGTCCTTATAAGTTTTTTCAATTCATAAACCATTTCCGAGAAATTCGTCCCTGAAGTTGCAGAGGTTGGCCAATAATCGCCCTTTCTTTGAATCTGTCAATTCTTGGCCGACTTCTCCAACTTCAGGGACGATTTTCTCGGAAATGGTTTACGAATTGAAAAAACTTGTAAGGACTAAACATGCATACTTTTATACGAACTTTTGAGTAATGCTAATCGTTTTTGGGTTCAATGCATCCGAAAGCATGTTTTCACATAATTTGGCCAAAAAAAAGTGGGAAAAATCAAGAAAAACCCCCATAACCCCCCTCAAATTTTTGCATACAGTATTTTTACGGCCAAAATCGGCAAGAACGCCTAAAACTACACCAGAGTACCAATTTACGAGCATTAAGAAAAATTCACGAGGGAGCTATGACAATTTTTCAATTTGTTTTTCGGAAACTTTGCAACACTGTAACTCAAAAGGACTGCAATTTCGGACCCATGTTCATAAGAAAAAAAATCTTATTTTGACCTGTAGAATCCGCTCCTGAAATATTCGGGAACAGTTTTTCAACACCCTGTATATATATATATATATATATATATATATATATATATATATATATATATATATATTATATATATATATATATATATATATATATATATATATATATATATATATATATATATATATAAAAACAACTTAA
Organism: Trialeurodes vaporariorum; assembly: GCA_011764245.1. NCBI lineage: Eukaryota > Metazoa > Arthropoda > Insecta > Hemiptera > Aleyrodidae > Trialeurodes > Trialeurodes vaporariorum. Next base: position 23,645,191 of record VMOF01000035.1, read on the forward strand.
ATTGGGATAAAGGCTGGAACAAATTAAAATTTGGGACGTTTCGGGCCAATTAACAGACCCTTTTTCAACCAAATAAAATATAAAAACACACAAAAACAAAACAAGTGAGCCGCCGCTGTAATTGCAAGGCAAGGACTGGCGAAACGGTAAACAGTTCAAACAAACACAATATATATATATATATATATATATATATATATATATATATATATATATATATATATATATATATATATATATATATATATATATATATATATATATATATATATATATAAATATACAGGGTGTTGAAAAACTGTTCCCGAATATTTCAGGGGTGGATTCTACAGATCAAAATAATACCTTTTTCCCCTATAAACATGTGTCCGAAAATGCCCCTTTTTTGAGCTACAGCCCCCCAAAGTTTTAAAAAATTTACGGTTTTTTTGGTATAGCGACCACTATTATGAACCTAATGTCTTAAAACTTCGTGTCAAGAGGTAATTTCACGCGTAGAATCCATTGATGACCTCGAAAAATTCAGAAATTGAGTCTAACTGTACTTTTCACGCAATCTTGTACCTTTAACGGCACGAATTTTATGTTACGGATTAAAATTTTGAAGAATAATTACCAGAATCAGATGCGGAAAACCCTTAGAAAGATTTTTGGTCCTCTTTGTTTCTTTCGATACGACGCGTTTTAAGCGAGATAATCGCTGCACAGTGTGGAAAAGTCAGCGCTTTTACCATAGCGGCCGGCCCGTAGAAGCAGCGGAGAGGCGGGTTGTATACTCACTGCCGTTTTTCATGGTAAAAGCGCTGACTTTTCCACACTGTGCAGCGATTATCTCGCTTAAAACGCGTCGTATCGAAAGAAACAAGGAGGACCAAAAATCTTTCTAAGGGTTTTCCGCATCTGATTTCGGTAATTATTCTTCAAAATTTTAATCCGTAACATAAAATTCGTGCCGTTAAAGATACAAGATTGCGTGAAAAGTACAGTTAGACTCAATTTCTGAATTTTTCGAGGTCATCAATGGATTCTACGCGTGAAATTACCTCTTGACATCAAGTTTTAAGACATTTGGTTCATAATAGTGGTCGCTATTCCAAAAAAACCGTAAATTTTTTAAAACTTCGGGGGGCTGTAGCTCAAAAGGGGGGCATTTTCGGACACATGTTTATAGGGAAAAAAGGTCTTGTTTTCATCTGTAGAATCCGCCCCTGAAATATTCGGGAACAGTTTTTCAACACCCTGTATATATATATATATATATATATATATATATATATATATATATATATATATATATATATATATATATATATATATATACAGGGTGTATCAGACCACCCGGATAGGTACTTTTTCTCGAAAACGGCTGGGCGTAGAGAGCTGAAACAAGAAAGTCAGATAGAGAATTGACCCCAAAGAATTCAATGAAAATATTTTCAAAGCCCCCCCAGGGTCCCCCCGGGGGGTTTTGGGGGGTTCGAAACACATTTTTCCATTTTTCGCGGGAAAAAGCCTATAAAAGGTACAAAAATAAGTTCAGATATTGAAAGAACAGAACTGTCTTTGCGCAGAAGTCATTCTGACAACTTGCATAAGCTCGTTTTCAACTTTCGTGACTGTACGTATAAGGAGGCGCAAAATACGAATCCTTGGAGCGCGCAACTTTCAAGAATTTTCGCGACCTTGCCAACTTTGACCGATCATATCTCCGAGAGTATTCATTGCCGACAAATGAACTTTGCGCCATTTGGAAGAACGAAGAAAGGGCTTTCTTATAGATAGTTTTTGAAAAAAATCGAAGATGGTATTCATCTTTAAAAATTGCAAATTTTAAAAATTTTGGGTTTGTAAAAAACAAAAAATTGCAATTTTTACCTTGAAAATTGAGATAAATACACTATCATATACATCAAAAGAAAGCTCTTTTTACGCTGAACATTTTGGTTTAAAGTTGAGAGTCGTAGCTTAATTTGGTGAAAAGTTATGGACAAAATAGGTTTCAACTTTGACCCCCTCCCCCGCCGCTCCTAGAGGGGCTAGAACAAAATTAAACCCAGTTTTAGAACCGCGAAACGGTGCTCTATCCATTGGAAGAATAATCCAAAACAAATTCCTCAGGGCCAAAATGGCTCATTTTGAATAAGGTTCTTTGTCCTCAAACTGAAATACCGTCGAGCTTATGCAAACTTCCAGCATATAAAGAAATTGGTCTTGAGGAATAGCGCAATGATTTTTGATCTCCTCCCACCGTTTTTTAACACACTTAATTGCTAGGTCAACTGAAATGTTGGTGTACATCGAAACGACATCAAGGGATATTAGTCGGAAATCCTCAGGAATTTCAAATCCGTTGATTTCATTGAAGAACTGGAAAGAATCCTTGACACACCACTCAGTTTTCCCAACAATGTTAGACAAAATTCCAGAAAAAAGCTTTGAGATGCAATAATAAGGAGAGCCAATAGTTGACACAATCGGACGAATAGGAACATTATCTTTATGAAGTTTCAGCAAACCATAAATTCTTGAAACCATCCCGGAAGATGTTTTTAAGTTGTCTGCTGTGGCCTCAGAAATCCATTTTTTATCACACCAGTGCTTTACAATGAAATTATTTTTACTCATTTGTGATGGAACTAATGAGTGCTTGATAACTTTATAAGCGGAGACATCGTTTAAAACAGCAAGCATTTTGTCTCTGTAGTCATCCCTGTTAATGATGACAGTTTTGTTGGACTTGTCTGCACGTACTACTATAATATGCCTATTCTTCTTTAAAAACGCATGAGTTCTGATGATATCGTCTTTTAAGGCTTTCATGAAAAAACAATCTGAAAATTTCTGAACCGAGGCAACCTTAAGTCTTTCGAAAGTACCGACTTTTTTAACCTGATGGTAATAATGATTTATGGCTTGCACAACTTTATCCCTTAAAGCTGAAACAACGGGAGGATCAAACCTGATCTTGTTCTCAATACCGACTATGATTTTATCCAAAGGAACTGGTTGGAAACAACTGTTTTCATTTTCCTCTCTGAAAAAAGGAATAGAAAACCGAGGTCCCAAACTTAGGACACGACTAACATATTCTGGCAAATTACACTCTGCCAAATTGTGCATCCACTCCTCTTTTTTGAAAAGAAACGGCGCGAATTGCTGTTGATATTCTTGATGAGCAGTACGAAGCAATTTGGAAAGTTTTAACTCCAACCTTTGGTCGTTGGACATTTTGAGCTTGTAGTTCCTAATGGTTATGTTCTTAATAAAATCAAGCACAACGATCTCAGGTAGTTTAGATCGGAGAAAAAACATTACATCATTCAGCTTCCTTGAAATAATAGCAATTTCGGCATGGATATCATCAATACAAACGTTCAACAATGCAAACTTAAAGTTTTGCATCATCTTAGAACACTTGTTATTCTGTGTCCTTAAACCATTTCGTATATGTTTATCCTGAAAATTTCAGAAATTCGGAATCAATCGATGTTTCCTACACTTAAGCAAGAAAACCTTCTTACAATTCATTTTAACTAAATTCCGGCTGAACCTGTTTAGATCTTTTAGATATTTGACTACAAGGTGGCCATGCAAACGTTGCACAAAGCGATAAAATTGCATGGTGAACAAAAATAAATAGAAGAAAGTTCCGATCAATATTAAAAAAAAAAAAAAAAAAAAAAAAAAAAAAAAAAAATATATAATAATAATATTAAGTATTGTGAAGGAAATATAAGATGTGATTTACAGTGTAAATTTAAAACACATTTGGCAACACGGCAGTTTGAAAACACATACAAAATTACAGTATGAATTTAAAACACATTAAGCAACACGGCAATTTGGAGACACATAAGTACTCTAGAATACAATATGAATTACAATGTAAATTCGAAACACATTTGGCAACACGGCAGTTTGAAAACACACAAAATTTATAATATGAATTTTAAAACATAGTAAGCAACACGGCAATAGGGAGACACATTGGTACTCTAGAATACAATGCATCATAGCAGCAATGGTGATCATAGGAGCAGAAAAAAAAAAAAAAAAAAAAAAAAAAAAAAAAAAAAAAGGGAAATGTAAGTTGTGAATTATAGTCTAAATTTAAAACACATTTGGCAACACGGCAATTTGAAAACACATAAAAACTCTAGAATACATTGCAGCTTGGCAACAATGTGAACGAAAATTTCAAATAAAAGTAAAAAGAGCGAAATATGGCAACAACACCGCCTAATAACCAAAACCAACGCAACAACTGAACAACGGTGAAAAAATGAAAAGAGACCTGAGAACTGACAACAAGGCCTTTAGGCCACCTGAAAATTATAGGTTATAAATGTAGCGAGAAACAAATGTGAAAGACAAAATTAAAACACACATATAAAATAAATATCAGCAATACCCACAGATGAATACGAATAGAAATGTTACTAGCCCAATACGATGAATAAATAAATAAATAAATAAATAAATAAATAAATAAGAATAAATGAGACACAAGGCTAAAAAACACTGCCAAAATGACACTGCCAAAATTGTTAAATTGCCATACGTCCCATTACTGTCCGAGAACTTGGAAGTTGTTTTAAAACACTATGGCTACAGGGTGGTCCATCAAAATTACAATAATTTTCAATTTTTATTTTCTCCCTTAAAATCTAAACCTGACCCTTTGCAATTATCTGGTGTCGTATACAAAATATCCTGCAACGACTGTGATATCAGTTACATTGGTCAAACTCGTCAATTACTTGGGAAAAGATTGAATGGTCATAAATATGATCAGAAGGAGAAGACGGCATTACACCAGCATCAGAATGACTTACAGCATACTTTTGATTTTGAAGGAGTGAGGGTATTGACGAGGGAGGCCAATGATTACTCAAGAGTGTTGTATGAGATGATTTGCATTGTGAAAGAGAGAGAGTCGGTTTGCAACTACCGGACTGACGTTGAGAAGTTGGGGGTTGCTTACCATAAGTTTTTCCGACCACAGCCACCAGAGTGAGCTTCCCTGAGGGTTTCTCTGTGTTTTTCATTGTCTGTTGTTCTCTTCTCTTTCCGTGGTTATAGGTTATGCCAGTTCCATCATGGCCATGTAGGTGGAAACTCATTTGTGTTTTTTTCTGTGTCTTTTAGCAATTGATAAAGGTCCTGTAACGGACCGAAACGTCTTGTGAATTTCATCACTATTTTAGCCTTGTGTCCCATTTATTCTTATTTATTTATATATGTAAAAAACATATAAAATAACATCACAATGAAAGGTCGGATCATTTTATTATTTTTATTATGATTTAATTTTCCCCTTTTTATTTGTTTTATTTTTGGCTGAACAGCTCATTTTTATTGTTTTATATATATATATATATATACACAGAAAATTTTAAATAGCCCGATACTAGATATAAACGAGAAGAAAAATGGGACACAAGGCTACGAAAACTTAAAAATTTAAGGTGAGACGTTTCGGACTAGAACAAGTCCATTTTCAATCAATAAAAACAATAAAAGACGAAAACGCAGTGAGTGCCTACAAGGTGATAGAGCAACTGACAAAAGCAATGATCAAGGAGGAAAAGAGAAACACAGACCAAAAAGAACATAGAGTGGACTCACTCCAGTGGCCGTGGTTGGAAAAAATGATGGTATGCAACCCCCAACTTATCAACGTCCGCCCGGTAGTTGCAAACCATGTCTCTTTCCTTAACAATGCAGATCATTTCAATAAGTGATCTTGAAAAATCATTGGTCTCCCTCGCCAAAACCTTTACATTTTCAAAATCAAAATTATGCTGTAACTCATTCTGGTGTTGATGCAGGGCCGTCTTCTCATTCTGGTCATATTTATGACCATTCAACCTTTTACCTAAAATTTGGCGAGTTTGACCAATGTACGCAATTTCACAATCTTTGCATTGGATCTTATACACTACCTCTGAAAGTTGCAAGTTATCACGTTTAGCTTTCAGTTTTGAGAACAAAAACTCTAAATTGTTAAAATTACAATTGATGACCGTGTAACCATAATGATCCAAAACAACTGCCAAATTCTCAGAAAGCAAGGGCACGTATGGCAATTAACAATTTTAGACAAATCTATGTTTTTCTTAACTGACTCAACGTTGATCCTTGCGATTGAGTGCGTAAAAAAACGGTGGAATGAGATTGAAGCTCTGTGTTCCATTCCACAAGACCAGTTTCTTTACCTCCTGAAAGTAAGTATCAGTTCCACTGTGTTCCAGTTTCAAGACAAATATTACCATCAAATTAGCGGCTTAGCCATGGGGGGCAGTGTCTCTGCTGTCTTGGGTAATATAGTTATGGAAGACTTGGAATTGACTGTTCATAGTACTACGAGTGCCCTAATTTTCATTTATAAGCGTTTTGTTGATGATCTCTTTCCCTTTTTGTACATCAAAATGAAGTTCAAAACATCCTAGAATTTTTTTAAAGGACAGTCCCCCCTGTTGAAGTTTACTTTAGAGGAAGAGCAAAACGGGTCTTTGAATTTTCTTGACATGAAAATTTGGGGCGACATCAGGGTAAAATTGTATGTAAGTGGGACCAAAAAACCCAAATGCGTCTGGAAGGTACCTTAATTTCCTCTCAGTTCAACCGTTTGCTTTTTAAAAAAAATGTTGTTCATAATTTTGGCCCCGGGGTATCATTGGTTTATCTGACTCTCAATTTCATCGAGAGGTAATTAATTATGGTAAAAAAATGTTGGTTGAAAACTGTTATCCTTCCAGTTTTGTGAGCCGCATTTTTAAGAAAGTTCAACATGAGGTAACAATGGAAAGGATCAACGTTGAGTCAGTTAAGAAAAACATAGATTTGTCTAAAATTGTTAAATTGCCATACGTGCCCTTGCTTTCTGAGAATTTGGCAGTTGTTTTGGATCATTATGGTTACACGGTCATCAATTGTAATTTTAACAATTTAGAGTTTTTGTTCTCAAAACTGAAAGCTAAACGTGATAACTTGCAACTTTCAGAGGTAGTGTATAAGATCCAATGCAAAGATTGTGAAATTGCGTACATTGGTCAAACTCGCCAAATTTTAGGTAAAAGGTTGAATGGTCATAAATATGACCAGAATGAGAAGACGGCCCTGCATCAACACCAGAATGAGTTACAGCAAATTTTGATTTTGAAAATGTAAAGGTTTTGGCGAGGGAGACCAATGATTTTTCAAGATCACTTATTGAAATGATCTGCATTGTTTAAAGGGAAAAAGACATGGTTTGCAACTACCGGGACGTTGATAAGTTGGGGGTTGCATACCATCATTTTTTCCAACCACGGCCACTGGAGTGAGTCCACTCTATGTTCTTTTTTGGGCTGTGTTTCTCTTTTCCTCCTTGATCATTGCTTTTGTCAGTTGCTCTATCACCTTGTAGGCACTCACTGCGTTTTCGTCTTTTATTGTTTTTATTGATTGAAAATGGACTTGTTCTAGTCCGAAACGTCCCCTTAAATTTTTTAATTTTTTATTGTTATTTTTTTCCCTTTTTTTTTATATATATATATATATATATTTTATATATATATATTTTATATATATATATATATATATATATATATATATATATATTATATATATATATATATATATATATATATATATATTACCAGACCACCCGGATAGGTACTTTTTCTCGAAAACGGTTGGGCGTAGAGAGCTGAAACAAAAAAGTCAGATAGGGAATTGACCCCAAAGAATTCAATGAAAAAATTTTCAAAGCCCCCCCAGGTCCCCCCGGGGGGGTTTTTGGGGGGGTTTAAAACACATTTTTCCATTTTTGGCGGGAAAAAGCCTATAAAAAGGGACAAAAATAAGTTCAGATCCTGAAAGAACAACTCATTGCCGACATTTTTGTTCCAGTAAATTTTTCCAGAAAACCCCCAATTTTTGGGGTTTTGGGCCCTTTTGGGGGGGAAAATTTTTATTCGGCTACTGTGACCACACTATTCAATATTTTTACAAAAACTAAAAACCATCTGAAAAAGGAGATTAAGACCCTTTTGATTGATGTGCCACATAATACCTAAAAGAGAAAAAATTTAAAGGGCCCCCCCTTAGATTCCAAAAATTTTGGGGGGCTTTGGGCCCCCCCACGTAAAAAAAGTCAACTAGCAAGGTATGGCGTGATACATCGATCAAAAGCCCCCAAAGAGTAGAAAAGATGGCGCAATCCAAAATCCTCTACAATCATTACTTTAAAAAAGGCGGCCATTTGAAAATTATGGGGGTTCAAAGGTAAGTCC